>CM077510.1:9987338-10341987 GCA_039654745.1 Houttuynia cordata
GTGGTAAGGAAGAGAAGGAGGGCCGTTCGACTGCAAAAATGCAGAGGATACGTGAAGAGGAGCATATAAGGCGAATGGTAGAGGAGCAGGCAAGGAGGAATTTGGGGGAGGAACAAAAAGCCGACTCCGATGAGACCATCTCCGATCAACAAACAACCTCTATCATTAATGAGGTTATCTCTTCCTTGCAGCAGTCAGAAATTGGGGCGGCAAAGGAGGAGGATTTGGCGATAGAGGAGGCGGAGATGAAGGACGAGGAGGAGGTGAAGGAGGAGTATTTGGCGATAGAGGAGACGGGGAAGAAGGACAAGGAGGAGGTGAAGGAGGAGGAGGAGGAGATGGAGAAGGAGGCCACAGGCTTAACTTCATCCCAGCATGTTGACGTTGATCTCCTCCAAACCCCTCGAAAGGCTGGAATTGAACTCCTAAAAGACTATTCTCATTTGGACTTCTGCTTCGACATGGGAGTCTTGTTGGAAAGGGATAAAATGGTAATATATGAATGGATCGCCAATCCGAGGAAGGCTTATCCAATCCCCACGCTGTGCGATGAGAACTACATATCCCTCCTGCAAACCACGGAAATAAACACTAATTTAAGTATACATTATGTTTTCGATTTTTCATCTTTTTATTTTTCGAAGACACGAGTTTACGTAAAGTCGTGTATTCTATGACACGACTTTACGCATAGTCCACGACTATTATTGAAGTCGTATATAATATACACGACTATTATTGAAGTCGTGTCTTTCCTTATTTCGACTTTTCTGACTATGTTGTTGTTTTCTACAGGTTATAGATGAGTTTCTGAGTCTCTAGCGGCAGCGCAATGAGAGAAAACAAATGAAGTATCCCTTCTGTTTTTTTGGATGCCACACATTCAAATAGATATTCGATAACGTAAGTGTTCCCTGCATCGGTAGTGATAAGATGACATTCCTAGCATCATTTACTGACTCTCTTGCGGTTTTGCAGGAACACAAAGAAGGAGGCGATAATACGAAATTGATAAAAAAGCTTGTAAGGATGCTGAAAGGATTGAACATGAACATGTTCTACGCATTTTTCCCAATCTGCACCGGCTCCCATTTCTGCCTCGTCTATGTAAACTTCCCTCACTGTGTATGGCGCTTCTACAACCCGCTCTCCAGTAAATCCTCACTATACCCACATCACAGGGTCGTAGCTAATAAATTCACGCAGTTTATGAACGTTGTGATGGCAAGCACGCTGGGGTGGTTCGGTTGCATTGACTGGAAGATGACTCAGATCGCCAAAGCGCCCTGCCAACAAAGCTCAAAAGACTGTGGCATATTCATCATGATGTACGCCGCGCACTTGGCGTCCAATGTCAACCCACCCGACTTTAATCAGGCCAGAATTACACATTTCTGGTGCTCAGTCATTGCTGCAACTATGATTCGCGGGGAGATTGACAGCGAATTTGACGACGACTCAATTAAAGACAAAAAGCACCAAATCACAGTTGCCAGTTTTTTGAGGATGACAAATGAAGACTGAACTTCTTTTAATCTTTTGTACATGTATTCTTTTGTACCCGAGTAAATTTTTTGTACTAAGATTATTTGATGTATATACTTTCCATAATGCAAATACATTATTTTCATCTACGCGAAGAAACGATAGTAACTGCTGATTTGCACTTTATGACACGACTATAACAGCGACAGTAGTGCTTATAGCGTTATAGTCGTGTCGTCGACAACACGACTATAACGGAGACTTGTTTTTTGTATTTTCGTGTCTTCGACAATGCGACTCTAACGCTATAATGTGGTCAATCGTGTCTTATACAACATGACTATAATGGAGATACACGACTGATACATGAAATATTTTTTTTATTTATAATGTTTTTTCCTGTATAGGCAAACATTTTGGAACAAATATTCTTTCTTCTACCGACATTTCAATACGATCTACGTGAAGAATGGTGGGGGCTTAGGTAAGCCGGAGCAACGTATATGCGAAGTCTCGTTTGTACTAAGTTTGCCTTGTTGCGGGAGTCTTCAATTCCTCCGCTTCCTATTTTCTTTCGGAACCGTTGGGTTCGTGCACCTTTTACGATTGTGACCAACTTGCCGACAATTCCCACATTTCGAACTCGACCTTGCAGGTGGCTTGGGCTGTGACTCAATTCTCTTTGTCTTTCTCCTGCTCTTCTTTGGAGCTTCAAGCATGGGCGGTTCGCATTTAAATAGAACCCCTAATTCCCCCACTGACTTCTGTCTAAAGTAGGAAACACTACTTCTTCGTACGTGGTGTGGTACATACTTGCGTAGTACCACTTCTCACAATATTCTACCGGTTCCAAACTCCTCTCATCAATACATGCCATGGTGTGCTTGCTTGGAAGTCCCATGCTCTGGAAGAAGCCACATGTGCATGTTCTCTTCGTAAGGTCAACAACATCCTGATGCGAAAACAAAAACAACATCAGTGTCTTCGAAGGATACTTGTGTCGTCGAAGACACGACTGTATGACTACTCGTGTCTTCAAAGACACAAATTATTTATTAGTCATGTCTTTGACGACACGACTGTATGAATAGTCGTGTCTTCGAAGACACGAATTTATGCTTACCACATGGTACAAAGATGTCACTTCAAACTGTCGTAATGATAGCGGTTGCACTCGAACTGTTCCAACACTCTGATTCCTCATCTGATTAATATGATTCTGTGCATACTTTGCTAACGGAGTCGGTAGCCCTTCTGCTTCCATTCGGCATCTCTGAAAATGGACGGTTGTCGTCGCACGCGTTTGCTCGATCAACCGAGTGATTGGCCAAAACCTAGCCTTCAGAAGCATATTATTTATACTTTCCGACCTGCTTGACGTGAGAGTGTCGTACTTTTTACCCGGATATTACACGTTAGCCCAATGTGTTTTATGAATCTTGTCAACATATTTCTAGGCTGCCTCATTGTGTTCCTTCATCTTCTCCATGGTTTCATCGAAATCTGGTCTCCTGAAGCATTTTGCAGCTCGGAATAGAAGTTCCTTCAGGTACTTATCCTTCCAATGATTCAGAATATTAGCGGCCATATGCCTTAGGCAAAACCCATGGTGAGCCTCGGGAAAGACATCGGCGACCGCTCTCAAAAGGCCCTTCTGTCTATCAGAGACAATAGTGTCCAGAGAGGCCCGAGGGTCCGTAAAGAGAAAACATTTTAGTAAGGTGAGGAACCACGTCCTGTACAAGTGAGAGGCAAAGCATATTAAACAAAGAATAATCGTGTATAAAAAACACAACTGTATGACTAGTCGTGTTTTCGACGACATGAATTTATGCGTAGTCGTGTCGTGGAAGACACGATTGTAAGAATAGTCGTGTTTCTTGTGTCTATACTTACCACGTTTGGATATTCTCTTTATCGACAATTGCATATACAAGACACATTAATTGTTGATTGCCGTCGACTGCTGTTGCAACCAATAAAACTCCAGGGTACTTTCCTTTTAGGAATGTTCCATCAACAGTGAGCAACGGTCTCAGTGTTCTTCGGAATGCTCTTGCGACCGGTCTCAGAGATATTTGTAAAAAAATATTGGTAGTCAAAAACTAATTTTTACCATATATTTTCACAATCTAACTTCTAAAATGAGTTATACTAATTTAGACAAAGAATAGATTTTAAAATATGCATATTAGGATAGGAAACAAAAAAGTTATTTTTTTTTTAAAAAAGAATTTTTCCGAATTTTTTTTTCAAATTTTTTTTTTAAAAATAGCGATATATCGCTGAAATATCGACGATATTCTAAAAAAACCTGGAAATCGATATTTAGCCGTATTGATTTATCGGGTGGGACCCGATATCGATATATGCCGATATGGAATTCCTTGTTCTAAATCCAAGTCGAGCTTGCCTCTTCGAACTTTCCCGATCGAGCTTGCCTCTATGGATTGCTTTGAAATTTTCCAATCAAAATAGACTCTGTTTTGTCGAACAGCCAAGCATAAGCTCGAGCTCTCTTTTTCCTTTTTTAATTTACTATTCCATAACCCGTCGTCCGTCCGATAGCATCCTGACGGTTCTTTTGTTTGCTTCACTCAAAACCAACACCCGCCTTCTTCTTGGATGACAATCAACGATCTGGATCATCTCTGCACTCGGTCCTTTCTTTTTAAATTGATTCAAGCTTTAAAAACCTGCTACAAGCCTCCTATCCATCGGATCTTCTAAAACTTGATCTCTTTGCATATAAACCCGATTTATGCGCTCTTCTTATGCCGTTTTGCAATCCGCACTTTTGAACCTACAATGATAAAATCAAACCAAAATTAGACGCATAATAAAAATATAATTCCTTATTAATGAATCTAAATTAGTTAATTAGAGCAAATTAATTATTAATCCCCTAATTACTACCCTAATCGTTAATAACCCATTTTATTCATATTCTATCACTAAAACTACATTAACAAATAGGTAAATAGGGCATATAAATGTGTATATTTTATGCATATTAAATACCCCCAAACCTATATTTTGCTAGTCCTCGAGCAAAACAAACAAAACAAAATCACATAAAATAAAACTAAAGTAAATTAAACTAGAAAAGTAAATGCCACTTTCGTAGGGAACACGATTGCATTGAGCATATGCAACAAGCCGTTAAACCTCTAGGTGTCCCTAGTAGGACGAGTTGTGTCTCGTGAGGGTTTACATCCATGCTACTCATAAACATGTACTTATGAAATTAACCTTATTATTCTAAGAGCAAAAACAAAATAAACACTTCAAAACAAGCAAGCCTATTTCCCCTCGAATGCAAACCACAATGTTTAAGAAAATCAACCACGTGTACCTGCATTTATAATCAACTGGAATATAGAAGCCCTCAAGTAAGTGGTTTTATTCTACACTTTCATCTTGGAAATTTCTGCTCAATATGATATGAAATGATAGTTTAATAATAAAAGTGTTGAACATTATAACAATACACCCTAAATTTCTATTTTACACATATCCAGTGTGACTCATTAACCAAAGAACATCAGAATCTACATAGTCATCGTAATCTTTAGGTTCATGATAGCACAAATGCCTGCGCGCCTCCTTTGGGTCCAACATTCTAGATTTGAGAGGATAATACACCATATATATTTTTTTTCAATAAGACTGTGTAAGGCCTGACTTCAAGATGCTTAGGTTTAGCAATGACTCGGGCCTAGGGTTGTTCGCGGCCGGCCGCGTCCGCAGGGCCGGCCGCATCCGAGGTGTCTGTGGCCGTGTCCGCGCCGAGAAGAGATGTCCGTGGATTTCAGCCACGGACACGGCCAAGGGACCTCGGACAATCGTCTGTCCGAGGTCCGAGGAGGAGGAGGAGTGGAGGAGGAGGGGCGGCGGCCGGCGGCCGACGGGGTGGAGGAGGAGGGTGGCAGTGTGGGGGGAGGAGGGGGGCAGTCCTGGAGGGGAGGACGGAGGGGGCCGTCCCCGGGTCGTCGCCGGCGGTCGCGGAGGAGGACCGCCGGCGACAGATCAAAAAAAATAAAAATCTATTTTTTACCTGTCTTCCGGCGCGCTGTGGCTTCCGGCCGTCGCCCAAGTCTCCGATCCTGCCAGGAGGGGGACGGCACCGCGGCGGGGAGGAGGAAAGAAGAGGGTCACGGGGGTGGAGGAAGGCCGCGGGGAGGAAGAAGGAGGAGCGAGGAGGGCGGCGGGGAGGAGGAAGGAGGGCAGCCATGGCTGCGGGGGTAGAGGAAGGAGGAGGGCCACGGGGAGGAGGAAGGAGGAGCGAGGAGGGCGGCAGTCACGGAGGAGGAGGAGGGGTGGCGGTCACAGAGGAGGAGGAGGGGTGGCGCCGCAGCGGGGTGGAGGGGAAGCGGTCGCGGAGGGGTGGAGGGGGGCGGTCGCGGCGGGGTGGAAGGGGGCGGTCACAGAGGAGGAGGAGGGGCGGGGGTGGAGGAGGAGGGAGCGAGGGCGGCGGGTGGAGCCGTGGAGGAGAAGGAAAGAGGGGGGAGGAGGGTTAAAAAATCATAAATTTGTCTGTGTCCGTGTCTGTGTCCGCCGGACACGGACACGAACAGCATGCTTGCGGACAAATTTATACGAACACGGACGCGGACAACCTTTGTCCGAGGTTTGTCCGGTCCGTGAACACCCCTACTCGGGCCAATGACTCCCAGCACAGTTGGCTTAGGGCATTAGGTTTTAAGTATAGACCGCTTCGGGACCGAACATCAGCCTAAGTTAATCCTATAATAGTCAAGCAGCCCTTTTTTTCTTTTCGTTTTCTCATTTTTTTATTTTTCAGCATTCATATTTTTCATTGCATCTTATCCTGTCCAGGTTGTATTATACTCTTAATCTATTTATGGTTCCAAGCCCTTGCCATAGCCAAGTAAATGGTCTATCATGATCTTTTAAGCTCAACAGACAATCACATATCAACCAATGACTCTAACTAAAGATATCCCACTGAAGATTAGTATTCAACAAATCTCTAGACGGTATTACTTTATGTACTAGTGTGTGTGAGTGAGTTTTCTTAGCTCAAGCACCTGTTCCAAGAGGACTCTAACAGAAAGATATTCTCAGTTAAGTGTTTCTATCCTCCAGTATACTTACTCACACTTCCAATATAAATTAATCTCTTAAAAATTGAAGTATGCATCACCACGGGATAAACTATCAAAACCTATAAAAATACTAACAAATAACCTAAAAATTAATCAAATTTTTATTTCTTTTTCTCTTTTTCGGTTTTTTTTTTGAATAAACAATGTTATTCTTATATACCCCCAAACCTAAACTAAACATTGTCCTCAATGTTAAGAATGAAATGAAGGATAGAAAAAAATAAAAAAATAAAATCAAGGATAGATGTTACCTGAAGAACTGCAAATTGCTAGAATCCCATGCAAGTGAAAAGCATAAGCAAATAAGAAGATGAGAGCAATCACAATATCCAACCAAAAAACATCATCTAACAAATAAATAACCTAAAATAAAGAAAAAGCTGGGCTGCCTCCCAGGTTCGCTAAGTTTCATGTCTTCAGCCAGATTGAGTTTAAGTGTATTCAATCATGATAATTGGGATCAAACAGAGGAATACTCTCAACCTCTGAAGGAATCAGTTCCAGATATGGCTTAAGTCTTTGACCATTTACTTTAAACACATTGCCATTCAATGGATTTTCAATTTCTATAGCTCCATGAGGATAAATAGATTTAACAATAAATGGACAAGTCCATCTCGAACGGAGCTTGTCAGGAAATAAATTCAATCTAGAGTTATACAAAAGAACTTTTTGTGAAGGTTTAAAGGTTTTTCTATGAGTGTGTTGATCATGCAAAACCTTCATTCGGTCTTTGTAAATTTTTGAATTCATATATGTATCATTTCTGATTTCTTCCAATTCATTTAGTTGAAGCTTTCGCACAGAACTGGCATCATTCAAACTAAAATTAAACATTTTTATAGCCCAATACGCCTTATGCTCCAACTCCACAGGCAAGTGGCAAGCTTTCCCATAAACAAGTTTATAAGGGGACATACCAATAGGAGATTTAAATGTTGTACGGTATGCCCAAAGTGCATCTGTTAACCGCAGAGACCAATTGTTACGATTTGGGTTAACCGTTTTCTCTAAAATGTGTTTAATCTCTCTATTGACAAGTTCAGCTTGCCTACTTGTTTGTGGGTGATAAGGGGTAGCCACCTTATGAGTAATTCCATATTTTTTTATTAATGCCTCAAAAGGTTTATTGCAGAAGTGAGAACCCCCATCACTTATGATTACACGGGGTATACCAAACCTTGATAGAACATTCTTTTTTAAAAAACGTATAACAGTTTTATGATCATTATTTCTAAAAGGAATGGCTTCTACCTACTTGGAAACATAGTCAACACCCGCTAAGATGTACAGATGGCCAAAAGAAGGTGGAAATGGACCCATGAAATCAATACCCCAACAATCAAATACTTCAATCACTAAAATGTGGTTTAAAGGCATCATATTCTGACGGGTTATTCCACCAAGCTATTGACAACGGCCACAAGTGCGACAAAAATCATGAGCATCTTTAAATAGGGTAGGCCAATAAAATCCACATTATAAAATTTTAGCAGCCGTTTTTCTAGCAGAAAAATGGCCGCCACAAGCTTCTGAATGGCATAAGGAAATGACACTATAAATTTCATCATTTGGTACACATCTCCTAATAATTTGATCCAGACAATATTTGAAAAGATATGGATCATCCCAGAAGAAGTTTCTTAGCTCCACCATGAATTTCTTGTTGTCTTGTATTGTCCAATGGGAAGGAGTTTGACCTGTGGAAAGAAAATTAACAATATCAGCAAACCAAGGTAGATCAGAAATAATAAAGAGTTGCTCACCTGGGAAAGTGTCTTTAATTGGCACAACCGCGTTGGAATCATCCACAGTCAACCTAGATAAATGATCAGCCACCACGTTTTCTAATGCTTTCTTATCTTTAATTGTAACATCAAATTCTTGCAGTAGGAGTATCCAGCGAATCAACCTAGGTTTTGCATCTTTCTTTTATAGAAGTGATCTACACATGAAATATGCATTTTATTATCTCCTAAGTTTATGTTTATGTTAGTGTTTGATTAGAATTAGTGCTACTTTAATATAGTTTTTGATTTTTATAGGAAACAAGAGCAAGATGTAGAATTGCGGTGAAACGTGACTCTAATGATTAAATATTAATTACTTCGATTGCATAGTACACAGTGAATAGTGTTCTGTGAACAGTTTGCTATAGTGTCCCAGTGAATAGTATTTTTGGTGAACAGTGCAAAATGACGCCGACAAATCAGCAGCATTCTCCTCATCCGATGGCTGGCTAAATTTGCGTCCAAGGCGTAGATGAAGCCCTAGATTTGTGTTATTACTCTTGATTGTTTTATTTAATATAGTTGATATGATTATGCTTAATGCGATTTCATGAATTTTCTTTTAAGTGCTTGACCATAGACTTGATTGATTATGAATGGAATTAGATATTGTGATTGATTCTATGCATGACCAAGGATAGGATTAATTACATTATAATAGAGTGTGATTGATTTTATGTCCGACCAAGGATAGAATTGATTACACTATAGTGGATGAACTTTCATGTCCGACCAAGAACGTTGGTGAATTCGTTGTGATTTGTGTGTCAGACCATGAATACAAGTTACCGTATCATGTCAATTTGTGCGTAATAATAATTGAGAGTAGTAATTGCATGTCTAGTGGTGGATTCTCTGCCTTCGTACTTCTCCATATTAGTTAAACTCATTTTAATTAGTTAAAATTTATTGCTTTCTTAGATTAAACCAAACTGCAACTTTTCTTTCTATTGAATTTGGTAAATTATTTAACCGTCCCTGAGGATTCGACAACCCTTAATACTAACTGAAGTACACAATTGCCTTGTGTGCTTGCAAGGGTTTAATTTTAAACGATCAAGAAGATATTTCAAAACAGCATGATCAGTAAAGACAACAATAGGATATCCTGTCAAGTAAGCCCTAAATTTATCCAAAGCAAAGACTATAACAAGTAATTCTTTTTCTTTTGTTGAATAATTCATCTTAGCATTATCTAAGGTCTTACTTGCATAGTAAATAACATAAGGCTTTTTGTCCTTTCTTTGCCCCAAAATAGCCCCCACAATAAAGTCACTAGCATCACACATTATCTCAAACGGTAAAGTCTAATATGGGGGTTGCATAATAGGGGCTGAAGTAAGCGTTCCCTTCAGTTTAGCAAAAGCTTTTTCACAATCAACATTCCATTCAAAAACAGAATATTTAGATAGGAGATTACACAATGGTCTAGAAATAAAACTAAAATCTTTGATGAATCTCCTGTAAAACCCTACATGACCCAAGAATGATCTAACATCTTTAACAGTCTTTGGTGTAGGCAAATGGGTAATTAAATCAATTATTGACTGGTCAACTTCAATTCCCTTAGAGGAAACAATGTGGCCAAGAACAATTCTTTTAGAAACCATGAAATGATATTTTTCCCAATTAAGTACAAGGTTCTTCTCTTCACACCTGCTCAACACTTTCTGCAAATTGGACAAACATTCATCAAATGAATCACCAAATATAGAAAAGTCAT
Organism: Houttuynia cordata; assembly: GCA_039654745.1. Classification (NCBI taxonomy): domain Eukaryota; kingdom Viridiplantae; phylum Streptophyta; class Magnoliopsida; order Piperales; family Saururaceae; genus Houttuynia; species Houttuynia cordata. The sequence continues at coordinate 9,997,466 of CM077510.1, forward strand.
CCATAAACACTTCAAGATAGCGTTCAACCATATCACTAAAAATACTAAGCATGCATCTTTGAAATGTTGCAGGTGCATTGCATAAACCAAAAGGCATTCTCCTGTAAGCAAATGTGCCAAAGGGACACGTGAATGTAGTTTTCTCCTGGTCTTCTAATTTAATTTCGATTTGATTGTACCCAGAGTAGCCATCTAGGAAACAATAATATGTATGGACAGCTACCTTCTCCAGAACCTAATCTAGAAACGGCAACAGAAAATGGTCTTTCTAGGGACTGAGTTCAGCTTCTTGTAATCAATGTACATTCTCCCGCCGGATGTAACTCTAGTGGGTATTAATTCATTATTATCATTCTTGACAACTGTTACACCAAATTTCTTAGGCACTACTTGGGTAGGACTCACCCACTTGCTATCAGAAATGGGGTAGATGATCTCCGCATCCAAGAGCTTAAGAACTTCAGCTCTAACCGCCTCTTTCATATTTGGATTTAACCTACGTTGCATCTCCCTAGACGGTTTGGCATTGTCCTCTAAATAAATCCGATGAATGCATATTAAAGGGCTTATTCCTTTTAAATCTGCAATTGTCCACCTATTGTACATTTATGTTTTCTCAAAATATCAAGCAACTTACCCTCTTTGATAAGATTAAGATGAGAAGATATTACCACCGAAAGAGTTTCATCATCACCCGAAAATGCATATTTGAGTTCAGTTGGTAACTTTTTCAACTCCAATTTGGGTGCTTGAATGCTTGATGGTGTAGGTAAGTTGTCACTCAAAGGTAGCTCCTCAAACTTGGGTTTCCATCTATTTACTTCCAATGCTTGCAGAGAATTCAACAGAAAACAAATCTCAGCCCTTTCCAAATCCACTTTAGATGCATCATATAAAGAATTCACTAAGCAAGATTTTAAAGGGTCAGAAAGAGATGAAACATGAAATTGATCTCTAATAAAGTTATCAACCCAATTCAATTCTTGAACATCAGTATCATTTCTAGTTGTTTGCAAACATTAAATATATTCAATTCCTAATGAACCTTGATATTATATCGAAAAAAAATATTACAAAATCCACGATAAATAGCATACGGTGCCTTAACATCTTTATGATATCATCATGATAAGAAAAAATACTAAAAATAAGGAAGAATAAAAAAAATAGATGAAAGAAATAGGCATAGTTGAAGTTTGTCCCACTAAAATAGCTATCGTGTGTTCGATTAATTACACGATAACTTTTTTTGGACAAGATTCAACGATTTGTATCTCACTCATTTCTAATCCATTTTTACCGATTTTTTTCATTATTCCTTATTTTTTGTGCTCTTTCTTATCATGATGATATCATAAAGATGTTGAGACACTGCATGATATTTATCATGAATTTTGTGGTATTTTTTTCGATATGATATCAAGGTTAGTAGGATATCATGATGATCAGAAAAAATACTAAAAATGAAGAAGAACAAAAAAATGGGTGAAAATAGATTAGAAATGAAGGAGATATGAATCATTAAAGTTTGTCCCATTTTAATGGGCAATTACACGATAAAGTGTTATCGTGTGTTCGATCCCTGAGCTATCGTGCGTTCACAGTAGCTATTTTAGTGGCACAAACTTCAACGACGTATCTCTCACATTTTTTATCCGTTTTCGTCTATTTTTTTATTCTTCCTTATTATTAGTGCTCTTTTTCTTATAACGATGATATTATAAAGATGTTGAGACACCATATTTTATTTATCGTGGATTTTTGGGATTTTTTAATATGACATGAAGATCATTAGGATGTCATGATGATCAGAAAGAACACTAAAAATAAAGAAGAACAAAAAAGGCAAAAACAGATAAAAAATGAAAAGATATGAATCGTTAAAGTTTATTCTATTTTAATGGGCGATTACACGATAGATAGTAATCGATTATACTATATCATTGATATCATGTAATTGATTACACGATAGCTATTTTAGTGAGACAAACTTCAACAATGCATATCTCTCTTATTTTTGTTCCGTTTTGTCCATTTTTTTTCATTCTTTATTATTTTAGTGCTCTTTCTTATAATGATGATATCTTAAAGATGTTGAGAAATCGCATGCTATTTATCGTAGATTTTGGAGTATTTTATTGATATGATATTAAGATCATTAAGATATCATGATGATCAGAGAGTGCATTAAAAATAAGAAAGAACAAAAAAAAGGCAAAAATGATTAGAAATGAGGGAGATATGATTCGTTGAAGTGTAAAACTTAAAACCAAGTAGTGTGGAAATTGTAGAGAAATGTTTTAGGGTTCGGGTTGAGGAGGGAAAAATGGGAAGATTAGGTATGGGATGAGCCCAAAAAAATCATGTAATATGGCAATCCGGGCTCATTGGTAATATGGAAAAACCTCCTGAATTGGAGGAGAATCCTCTTTTAGGTTGAATTTTAAATTCAGCTATAATTCATTAACTAAAACATGATTAAGTTATTCCAAAATTCAGGCTCAGGGGCGGGGCGTGATAAAAAGCATCCACAATGGATGTTTCACTATTCATTTCCTGCTTTTTTCACTTTCAGCTGAAACACCTTAGGACGTGTTTCAGACTTCCACAGTAAAAAATCCAAAAATGAATAGTGAAAGTGGATTTTTCACTGTGGGTGTTTTGGATTAATCAGAAACCAAACGGCCCCTTTGCTGCCAAATTCATAAACCAAACAGCCATTCAGAGCTGGAGACTCTGTTTTAAAACCCGGTTCGGCCTAGTCAGTTGAACCCAGTTGAACCAGACCCTGTTCATTTTCCAGGACGGAACGACCGGGCAGAAGCAGGTTGATGACCCGGCCGGGTCATATGCGATCCGGGCGGGTTGACCCACGAACCGGCCGGCACGGGCCAACCGGGCCAAACAGAGAGGAGGGAGGGAGAGCCATCGCCGGGGAGGAGAGGGGGGTTGTCGCCAGGGTGCCGGGGGAAGGGGGGGACATTGCCAGGAGGAGGGGGGGGGGGGTAAAAACAGAGAGAGGAGTAGGGAGAGGGGAGAGAGGGGGCGGGCCGACTCGGTCATCAAACCGGGTTAAGGACCGAACTGGGTTTCAAAATCGGTTGGAGGGCACAGTTAATTTTCAAGATTGATAGTTTGTATCACGTGGATACCAACTCCACATGGTATTTGCGCCAAGGTGACACAAGTTGTTGATCTTAAAAATCGCTGGCGCTGGCGCAACGGCGCATATGAATGGGGATTGCTCTTGCACTCCAGTTTCTTGGTGGAGCGCATGGCCCACATTCTCAATTTCAATTGAAGTAACGAATCCGTGTTCTTCGAACAGATCTCTTTTTTCGTTTATCGACGACCAAGCTGCTTATTACGGGCGATGTTTTGGTCCCAGTATGGTGAAGGCTCACAAATTCTAGTCCCATCCTTGTGGACCGTCTGGCCCACGTAGCACCGGGGTGGGGCGGAACCTCTCCTTGTTCCACATCTGGCCATGGGGGTCACAAGCCAGACGGCCAAGAAACATGCCTCCGGCCTCCCCTCCGCCCGCTCCATCGCCCTTCTCCTTGTCGCACTTCTGCTCACTCGCCGACGCGCTTCTCCGTCCCTTCACCGTACGCTCTCTCCTCTTTCTTCTTCTCTCCTCCCCTTTCCTCTTTTCCTTTAATTTATTTCTCAAACGATTACCGTTTCATGACAGGAGGAGAAGAAGCCATTGATTCTTACCAAGGATTCAGACAAGCTTCTTCTTGTTTCACTCACAAAGGTTCATCTTCCCCACTTCCTTTTCACTCCCTCCGTCCGGATTTTGTAGAGACATTTGCTTTTTGGAAATGACCAACAAGAAAAGATTTCCTTCCGCTATACCGTACAAGAAGCTCTATCTAAATCCTAGAGAATAGAAGCTCTCAATACCCATACCTCTTCGCATAAAAAACGAGATGATACATTTAGGAAGCCGCTGAATCTTCCCCATATAGGCCTTTGGACGTTCACAAGTCCCCTATCATAATAGGAGAAAGAATTCGAAGCAAATCTGCTTTAGATTGGAAGTTTCCCATATGCATACGCACCTGCCCGCAGGGGCCCCGGTCGACCGCTACACAATACAGGTCGAGCGGTACACAATTTGTAAACTCGGTCAACCGCTGGAGATGGCCGGTTGACTGGTGATGCTTCTGTCTTCTTCCTCAAGGCATAATCCTAACAAAGAGGGAGGGAGGGACAATTGTTTGCTGCCTCTACTAATCCTCCGTCGGTGTGGAGAAGGGGAAGGGGTGGGTTTGGGGAGAAGAGAAGCATGGGCCAATTTGGGGGGCTCTCACTCGCATCTCACAAGTCCCATAAAAATGCACTTTTTTTAAGATGTGGCATGTAATTTAGGGCGGAGGGAGTATTTTTTTTTTTGAATAATTTACTAAATGTATCTATTCTGTAGTTCATTATCTAATAATTCTGGGCAGAGGGATTATATCATCTTGATGGGTTTTATCTTTTGATTGAGCTTGAATTTGTAAAGACTGCCTTGTGGTTGGAACCAATGCGTTTCATTCTTGCATTTGTGTTTTTCAGCTTTCTTTTGCTTTGAGGGCATCTGCAGAGGATTCTCCAAGCAATTATGAAGTTGTAAGTTTACTCCCTCCATCCCATACTAAGTGTACTATTTGGCTGTTTGAAGTGAAATAATTCTAGTTGATTTTCAAATCCAAAATTGGACTATTGATGTGGGACGGAGGGATTAATAGCCCCTTTTGGAAAAAGAGTTTGTACCGTATTCGTAGTCTTATTTCCTGTCATCTTTCTCATTCTAATTATTAGATGGGGTAACAAGGGTTAGTGGTTAATTGTAAGGCTTCCTTAACTATCACTATTTTTTTGTCCAAATGAGGCTACTAATATAAGACAGAGGGAGTGTATGTTTCAGTTGTTGCTTTCTCTCTCTGCTAGAATTGGGAGTTTATTAAGTTGAACCAATGGATTCTGTTTGCAGGTTGTAGAACTTCATTCAGGTGCAGCGCCATCTCATGAAATGCCTCATAATTGTGTGAAGGAAGTTGTGTCTGTTTTAGTAAGTTTTTCTTATGACTGAGAACTGGGATTTTGAAATTGTCTCCACTTGGGTGTGTCAGTTTTGAAATGTTATTCACATTTTAAATGTTGGGTTTCAATTCGACAGGTGAATTATCTCTCTGTTCCAAGCGAATTTGTTCGGCATGCCACAGGAAACATGTTGATTGCTCTTTCCGATTTTCTAATACAAAATGTATGTATTGAATGTTTCCTAGAGGAATTGTTTGATTCGGGGAACTCCATGAATAGTTACTAATATTTTAAATGGGATTATGTTGCAGGATAGCCAGTGGGAAGAATTTATCAAATTGCTATCGTTTTTACTAGGTGAAGCAATTTTGAAAGTCCGTTCATCTTCATCTGTAGCTAATTTGCTGGAAATCACAGGGCTTTTGTATGTCTTCCGGAAGATATTGAAAATTTTGAAGCAGGAGGATAGTGATCGCGATGGAACTTGTATACCTGTATTAAGTGAATGTATTTTGGAACTGAATTGGGATTTGTTGCTTGATGCTGTTATTATTCAAGATAAGGGTGATTTGGTTACTGAAAAGGGAAATGTTTCTCTTTTGGAGGAGAGGGCCTCTTTTGAGTCAAGGGGTATGCTATTAGGGGTTTTTCTTCAGCTTTTCTGCTCTCTGGTTGATCAAGATTGCTTGGGGGAATTGAGGAGTAGTTCATCTGATGAGATCCTAAGTTTTCGTGGCATTATAGAGCTTGTTCCGAAGCTTTTATGCTGGTGTTTTTCTTTCAGCAAGAGTTACAACTCTGACTGCATTGCTGTGTATGTGAGACGTAAAACTTTGGTATGTACTAAATCCTTCTCTATATTTATGAGTGTCATGCATATAATTGGAATTTATTCTGCATAGGAAATGTTTTATGGGTTGCTGGACGCCCATATTTGTTGTATTTTTTTATTTTTTCACATTATGGGTAGCTTGCTATCTAGTCAGGTCTTGGAAGAAAGTTGTTTTTTTCACTTGTTATGGCTTTAAAACTTGTACTCCCCAAGTTTTAGTGAAATGACAGAGTATTTCTGTTATTATTTCTCATTCAGTTATCAATTAATTTGCTGCCCAGTTTAAATGAATTTGTGAATTGTCTAGAAAACAGTCAATCAACCTAGTTATGTTTACTAGGGATTTCAGGTAACTTCAATGTTTTAAAGAAACTGTGTTCAGACTTCTGATGTAAGTAATGTGTTTTGTTTTCCTCCTCTCTTGTTTTCTATTTTTCTGTCGCATCTTGTAATGTTCTCATGCGGTACTTGCTTGATACTTGAATTTCTAATTTGCTATCCTCAATAGTATTATTAAAATTTTAATAGTTGAAGTTAGGGTATAAGTAATTATGCTTTTGCATAATTGCTTGTTATGTGGTTTTGTAGATCCAATATTTAGAAAAAGTAGGTTGTTATGATTCCCTAAGTGTGTGCTCTCCAATTGAATCATTTCTGGTAATTATTTAGGTACTGATGGCAAGGCTTAGTTCTTGCATTATTCAGGAATGTTCCACACTTATTTTATGGCTAGAGCTGCTTCAGATGCATTTTGTGGATGTGCTAGACCTGCCCTTGCCTCAAAGTAATTCTTGTCTAGATAATTCTCTAGATGACTCCCCATTTGTTCAATGTACTGCTGGTGTTAAAGCTTCTAATATATGCAGCTGGCATATATGGAGGCGGGTTATGTTTCTTCTTTTTAAGTTCTCGTCAAATATTATCAATTTGAGCAATGAACATTGTGTGAAATGCTCCTGTACAACTGCAAGTCCTTCTCCATTATGTTGCATACATCCGAATGGACAAAATTACGAATTGGGTATATCTATATTATGTCACTGGATCCAGAGGCATTTGCCCCAGAAAGAATTTGTCAAATTGGAGACATACATGATGCAATCCAGAAATATTGGAGCTTCTTTCTTGCAACTATTTTTGCACGAGGTATGTGTTTTTACACTTTTAGTGTATAACCACGTGGTTCCTGACATTTGTTGTTTCATATTTTGATTGTTTATTACTCAGTATATGTCTTTTTTTTAGGATGATTTGCTATTTGATATGCTCTTGCTACTACTGGACTTTCCACTTAATGTCCATCCAATGTGAGCTCCTCTTCCTCTGTATCTCTCTTATCATTTATTATTCTGTTTTTTATTCTTACATCTATTGTTATTATTGTGTTGTACATGAACAACTATTGTTATATCATATTTATAGTGATTATGCTGATTATTATTTATATTATTATTGTTATTTGGTCCACCTTGCACTTGCTAGCTGGTGTGTGTCGCAAGAGTCAAAGCCATCAGATTTCCATCTTATGTCTCCTCTCCCCTTGATGTGTTATATCCTAGGGTTGGTGTGTGCCGAATAGCGTTTAACAGGAGCAGGCACCAACCTCGTGCGCAAATTATTTTATATTGTGTATTACTGTCATTGTTATTGTACTGTACTATTATTACTCTTGTTATTAGAGAAGCAATAGCCTCTGGTGATGTAGCGAGCTGTGGGATCTAATTGGATGGCTCATGTTTTGTCCCTTCATCCTTCTCCCTTGGCCAGACACGCTGCTCTTTCCCTGCTGCACGTTAACTCAACCATTTGTTCCATCCTTGAATCCTTTTCTTCCACCTGTTGTCACCCCGTTGCTCCTTTATAATTGTTTCTCTTCAAGTTGATAAACTGGTCGATTAAAACAAGAGAGTAGGTGCCCTGCTCCTCTCTCCAGCCTTCCAAGATGAAATGGCACTCATCCCCTCAGATCAATCAGGGGATGAGTGCCTGTTCTCGGACATGCACCTTTTCGCCCCAGCCTGGCTGCCCTGGTTCCTATCACTAATCATGGGACTAGGTATTCCCTTTGAGGGTCGCCATTGTATCAGATCCGTCCGTTCTTGCACATCAGGTTGCCTTTCTCCATATTCTAATTGGTACTATTGTTTATAAAATATTAATGAACGCTAACCTATGTTATCCTAGCTTATCTTTACACATAAAAAGATGACTGATATTTATCTCATTCTCCAGTATACTAACACTACTTGAATATTTACAGAGAGGACAACGAAAATGAGTTACCGTCTGATGAGAACAAAGTGGATCAGCTGTGCTATCTTTCATGCATTTTTGATCCTGTACAGATTTTTCATATATTTCTCAAGCAGGTTGGTGTTTTTATCTAATTAAAAGGTTGTTTCCTAGTTTGTTCCATTATTCTTTTAGTCATGTTTCCAGCAGGTGGTTCAAGAATTTTTATTTTCATTATGCTATATCATCTACTGTTTTAGTTGTTTGTTAGTTTGCTTTGAGACTTCTTATGGATTTTAAGTTTATGCTGCTTTCATTTATTTTGCAGCTACACTATGATCCCTCTGTTTTACTTGATTATCTCATCTCAAAAGATACAGGAGTTCAATGTGCTCAATATCTACTGAGGTAAGATTTTGATTATCTATTTTGGTAGCTTTCTAAGTAGCAAAATGTTTATATGAGCCCGGGTTCATGTGTGTCTGCCTGAGATGAGATGATCTGAGCAGTCGGATTGAGGCGCGAGGGCGGGCCGTGATTCAGACCTGCCTGAGCATCCCAGATTATTTACAGAGAGGGCCCTGTATTAGCGCTTGCCATCGAGATCTGACATGCCAGATTGTCTTGGTTCACGCAGACACTTGTTAGCCTGGGTTCATATAAACGAGATTCTTCTAATTATACTTTTAATATGGATCCAAAAAATTTAATTTTAAGGTAGAACTTTAGTTAAAATAGATGGGTAAGAAGTGCCGAGGAGTGACCAATTCCATTATTTAGGATCTATTATCCATAAAGAAGGGGATATTGATAGTGATGTGGTGCATAAGATGAATGCGGGGTGGGTAAAGTGGAAAGCAGCCTTGGGAGTTTTGTGTGATAGGCGTGTTCCAAAAAAGCTTAAAGGCAAGTTCTATAGGACAGCTATTAGGCTTGCAATACTCTATGGAGCGGAGTGTTGGGCACCAAAGAGAAGTTATATAGATAAGTTGAATGTAGCCGAAATGAGAATGCTAAGGTGGATGCGTGGGATAACTAGGAGAGATAGGATTAGAAATGAATATATTCGTGAGAGTTTAGGGGTAGCTCTTTTAGGGGAGAAGTTGAGGGAATGTAGGTTGAGTTGGTATGGACATATGCAAAGAAGACTAATAGATGTCCCTCTGAGAAGATTAGAAGGGATGCATGAAAATGATGCCAAAAGAGGGAGAAACTCCTCCTAATGTGGATACGCATTCGACTGGTCACTATTCCCTTGGCATTGCCCAACATAATAGTTTGGTTTCCTTCCCGTTACGCTTCGAGGCTAGAAGGAGTCCTTCAACGCTCCCAGTCCATCACACGACGAAGGAGACCCGAGAGAACTTGGATGGAATTAATTAAAAAGGATATAACTTTACTATCTCTTACAAAAGAGTTGGCACAAAACAGGCCTAAATGGAGGCGTAAGATCCATGTCGCCGTCCCCAAATAGTTGGGAAAAGGCACTACTTGATTATGATTATGATTACTAACTATAGTATACACGATTTAAAGATCAATTTTTTTATTCTACACCTTTTTGTCTATTATATTTATCATCAAAATCTTAATTAGTAAATTTCATACTTCTATGTTTTCCGATGTTTTGCATTATTCTACACAAGGTGCTTGCGTTTACTCTGCCAATCAGAGGCAATGTTTATGGGATTCAAATTTACTGGAAATAAGTGTCAACCCTTCTACAAAAAAAGAAGGCTTTGTTCTGACATACATGGCGTTGATTCTCTTGAGAAATTGCAACCTTTGTTATCGGCTACTGGGAGCAAACATTCTTTTTTAAGTGTATCCAACAACTTTAGACAGCAGGAGTTTGAAAATGCCAGGAAGTGTTTGTTTTCTTTGAAAATGTCTGTACAAAACCTTCATGAGAAGAAGTTGTTTCCATACAACCCAGCAGCTCTTTTGAGAAGGTGTGTTGTCTACCTGGAGTTCCTTCCAAGCACTTCTGGAAATTTCTCTCATGTAACTGTGTTAATCATGTGGCCTTTGTAAGAGGCTTAATTCAGTAGGGTGGGAGAACTTTCGTATTTATTCAGAATGAGTTATATGTTGTTAATTCATTGCTTGAATCTCACATCCTCTTTTGTGCAGTTTTGCGCAGTTTCAAGAGCTATGTTGTAAGAAAGAGAAGGAACACTCTGCTGAGAGTGATGTGATGTAGGAGATTTTGTTACATTTTCGTAGTCTCTCTGTCCAGAGGATGTCCGTTACTATGGATGTATAAACTCAATCACTTGTGGTTGCAGTCTGTTGCTTATGGCGGTGTCTTGTTCTATCTTTCTGAAGGTTGGGTAGGTACTCAGCTTTTGAAGTTAGAGGTACTGACCGATTTTTTTGTGTAATATTTCAGTAGATATTTAATACGCATTGGTTTCATAACTTAACATATTGAGTAAAATCAATTATACAATTGATGTTCTTGGGGGAGGCTTTGAGGGAATATTCCCAGCTATTAAGGTGTCTGCTTTCTCTTCAAAATAAACACTGATTGCCTAGTTTTTATGGTTAGATAGTAAATTATCTTTATGATCATCGTGTTTCCCTTCTTGTTACTCTAGATTGTGGTGATTCATTTTAATTCGTCTGTCAATGAGGGTTAGGGGGGAAAATGTTGGTGAATTTGAATTCCTTAGTGTCTCCGGAGATGCTTGTGTTCCATTGTAAAATCTTGGATGATATTGGTGTTGATGATAATGATGGCAACGGCTGTAATGATGATGATTCTTTGTTTTTTCTAATGTGTAGTGGCCTCCTTTCCTATGTTGTTTAAATCTGGGGATAACCAAAATCGTGGATTACTTTGAAGACACATGTTTGCCTTCATGTAGCTTCTTGTTTATTTTGTGCTTACATCTAAATTTTCCGTTGTTGAACTATCATGTATTGTATGAGTTTGCAACTACTATAGGTGATTTACTGACACAATGTCAATCAATGAGGATTTACATGCTGGTACAACATCAATTAACTTGTCTGTATCTATAATCCTTTTCCTTTGTTTTTTTTCCTTGGCTAATATTGTAGGTACTGTAGTCATTTCCTAAGGATGGAGAAAAACCAAGCTGGAGTGTACAGTGGACTAGGAAGACCCAAATGCTCGAAGTCTGCCCCAGCCCGGAAAACCAATGTGAGTTCAGATTGTCCCATAGGCTTTCAATTCCCTTATTATGGGATATGATAGAATCATACTGTTAAATAAAAAAGATGGAATTATGCTCCATCCATCATACATTAATTGTCCCATTTATTTTTTTGTATAGGTAAGACAGAGATTTTGCCAATGAGGTTTGATCCTGTGACCTCACCCATAACAGGAAGATATCCTACAGGCCCACCAAAGGCTGGATTGGAAATAGTCCCCTTTGCTTATTCAAAATGGACTAAAATGTGGGATTGATGTGGTACAGAGAAAGTAGAAGCCTGGCTGGGTAATGGGTTCGTGGTATTTGGTCAAACTGGGGGCAAGATCAACTTCAATTCAAGCACTCGTGGGACCATGTTTAATTTTTGTTATAGACCATAGGGCCTAAATCCTACTAAAATTAGTACAAATGGGCTAAAATGTGGGACAGAGAATATAAAATCCTGTCTGGATAAAGGGTTCGTGTTATTTGGTCAAACTGGGGGCAAGATCTAATTTGAAGTCAAGCATAGGGACCATCTTTAATTTTGTTATAGATCCTAGGGCCTAAATCCTACTCAAATTTGTGTGTATTACCTTTTGGTAAATGATATGTTTATCAAATAAAGAATAGGAACAAATAACCATTCAGCTTGGATGAAGCAAACAGCTAAGCATGGGAGGGGAGCATAAGGACAGGAAGTAGCATATCCATCAAAAACTGATGTAATAACCTCAAGTCCCAACACTCATCTGCAATAGGAAACTCTTGTTGTCTGACATGGATTAGGAAGGAAATTTGTTCGGACTCTCTAGTTTTTCAATGGGTTGTTTAGTATTAATACTATGGCCACTTTGCTCCTACCTTGGTATGGAGCAACAAAATGAGTTAGTATATCTTCATCCTTTCCTGGTTTGGGTTTTTGGTTTGCACTAAGAGGCTACTTATGTTTTCTTCTTTAAACCTGCTTTGGTTTTGGAACAGATGTCTGGCTTCATGGATGATATGCTAAAGATGATGCTACTAAATGATCAGTCTTTGCGTCCATGCAATGGCCGATCCTTTTTATTATTTTGTTAATCCTTCTTTGTACTCCCTCTGTCCTACATTAATTGTTGGGATTATTTTGAAAAACCAAATTGGACTATTATTGTGGACTGCGGGAGATATGTTTTCCATCATATATCTATGAATGCAAAAACTTGCATAGTTAGATTCTCTTGCCAAAGCGGGAGCATCACAAGGTACTTAAATTTATCTTGTGGCCTCGGTTGTGGGACATTATAATGGCAACTTTGAGGTAAGAAAAGAATTGATAGTGTGCATGGTTGTTGCTCAACAGAAAGACTGCTTGTTTTAGTATTTAACTTCAACTGAAGATCAAACAAGAGCATGGAAAAATAGACAATTGATCAAGACTAATTTAGATTTTTTTTTAATAAAAAGTGTTCTGGTACTCTAGATTTTAACGATTGGCATGAAGGTTTGCGTCAAATTTCTGGAATAAAGGGCCAGATATGTTCTTATTGTTTCATTTTGCATATTTTTAGATCACTCCTTTGAGCATACATTTGGCTCAGACATGAAAATAGTGACTAACGAAGGAGAAAAGTTGGGGATAAAAACTAATGAAACAAAAATATTCTCGAGTTTTTCTCTTGAAAGAATCCCGCATGTGAATGTGAGCTGAAAACCCACATAAATGTTGTCTGTCAAAAGATTTCTGCTCTTGATTTAGGTGTGATTTGGCGAAATTTTTTTGCTTTCCCTTTTGTGCATTCTGTTATCATAGCTTTTTGCTCTTATCAAATCTATTGCTTTCCAAGTTGCCAAGTACACTATTTGGTGGAAATCCTTGCTTTTCTCCCATTGCTTTTCCACGAATCTAGTCTTGAAATCTGTGATGGTTAAAAATTCTTTCATTCGATTGCGGAGAACTATATACTCATAAGGAAATTTCCTAGAAATCATGTAGACTTAAGGATTTCATATTTCAAGGTATCTTTTCAAATATTGTAAGAAATCCTTGATCAAATGTACAAGAAGTCTTAGGGGCCGTTTGGGGCGTGATGAAAATCTGGATGTTTTGTTACATTGTAGCATCCACGTATTTTATATATCCAATGGATGTAAAAAAGAAACATCGATGCTACAGTGGATATCTAAAATCCAGTCTTGGATGTTTTGCAATAATCACGCTTCAAACTGCCCTTTAATTAGATGGGTAACTTGCCTCCCACATAAAGTCTTATTATTGGTAATCTAGCCTTTGATGGGCTGGTTGGATCTCTTTTAGATATGGGTGGTGCCCCACGATGGAATCCCATTGGTGCATATAGGTGGTGTGCCTTACCTGTAAAGAAAAGTCTTACCACAGGGAAACCCTCATGCTCATTTAGCCATGGGGGAGAGAGAAATACTTTGAGTTTTGGGAAGATATTTGTTTAAGCTTTGAAACATTCAAAACACGGTTATTTTTTGTATGTCTAGTGAGTCATTCATTTCATCAGTTACTAATCTTCCCGTCAGATTAGTTACCCTTTCCAAACCTTGTGGCTGTGAGGAAGAGAAGAGGTCAGTGAGGTAATGGCCAATTATCTCCTCCACCTGTTCATCCTCCTTCCATGTATCATTGTGATCCTCCAGTCCATGCTCCATGGATGGTGTTTCTTTTGCTTCCTCTGAGTGGAAGGTTTTTTAATTTTTTTTGCACTGGTCCTGGATCAAACCTGGAACTCTCCTGTTGAAGCAGGAGTTTTACTACCACGCCAATGGGGTTGGGCAGGGTACAGGTTTGAACTTGAAGACCTACGTTTTTTTTCAAAAAAAAACTTAAAACAAAAAATTCATATCAAAGTGAACCAGACATTAGATATTCTTTTTGGCATAGAATAGACATGTACCAGTACAACATTAGTTCAACACAAAAATGAGCAACAAGAACTGAAGTTTTTTTTTGACACATTAGGTATTTTTTGACACAGAAAAGACAAATATACAACATTAGATCAACACAAAAAGAGCAACAAGAACTGAATATGAACCCAATGAGTTGAAGCCCAGAGGAATGTACTTGTTCCTAACACGGGCCAGTCTCTGAAGCCCATAAAGTTTTTTAGACTGCAACTTGATCTCTGGGCACAGAGAAATAAATATATTACTCCCTCCTGGCAGCATTTTAAATATGAGTGAAATTTATTGGCTTGTAGGGTCCACAACATTTCAAAACTCTACTTACCGCAGGTTGATCTCTGGGCACAGGTACATTTGTCTAATAGTGGATCTATAACTTTTTAAATGCCGCAGGGGTTTTTTAGATGGAGGAAGTACTACTTAAAGCAAAAGGGATAAGAACAATTTCATGTGTGTTAGAAAGGTACCCTTCATAGAAAATTTATAATGATTTCAAAAACTTTCAAACACCAATTAATACTCCCTCCGTCCAAAATAATCGGGCTGCATTTGAAAAGATGAATTCAGCATTAGGTGGCTGGATTTTGCATTCAAGATGAAAGGGTGGTCACTTAGGACATAAAGCTTGAAATGATGTGGGCCCATAGGCCAATAAATTTAACTGCAACAAGGCTTTTTTTGAAGAGAGGACGTAAAAACAATTAAAATAAAAAATAAAGCTTATGTAAAAACTGTAAGGAGAAATCCTTTGGTTCCTCACCAGTCAACCAAGTCAAAGCAGCCACATCACCACAGGACAAAATAGGAGACGGTTAATTCAGCCAAGCTCCTTATCAGCCATTGGCAGTTCAATCATTTTCAACTTAGAAACAAATGCAATTGGCTGAATTAATTGCAACCATCCAAGATGTCCAAGTCATCAATTCACAGTGAAAGATATTAGAAACACAATTGGCTGAATTAATTGCACGCTATAAAACCCGCCTAAAGGCTACCACCAAGAAGAAGGGATTGACTACCATGATATTTTTAGTCCTGTGGTTCAAAAGCATACCATTTGAACAGTTCTTTCCCTCGCTGTGCAATTGAATTGGTTTATTAGACAACTTGATGCCAGCAATGCAGTTCTCCATAGAGAAATTCAAGAGGATGTCTACATTTCTCAGCGCCAACGTTGTGTAAATTCTGAGGTCCCAACTCATGTATGCAAAGTGAAGAAAGCAATCTATGGACTCAAACAAGCCCCTCGGGCATGGTATTCCAAATTATCTGCTTGTGTGACATCGCAAGGGTTCAAAATGAGCAATGCAGATCCTTCTCTCTTTGTATATAGGGCTGCTCACGAGCCGAGTCGAGTCGAGATTTGGCTCAGCTCGACTCGAGCTCGAGGTTTAGAAACTGGGCTCGAGCTCGACTCGGCTCGAGTCGAGCCCAAGATTTATCAACTCGAGCTCGGCTCGTTGTAAAGCTTGACAACTCGAGCTCGAGCCGGCTCAATGCAAAAACTCATATTTCGGTTTTGGTGGGATTCGAACCCAAACACAAAGGAGCATTCTCAAGGCTTTAACCAGTTGACCTACAAATATTTTTATACTCTTTATGTACAAAAAAAATATTTATTACATATTTGAAGTGGGCTTCACTGATAATTTTTTTTTATAACGAAGGGTGTCGAAGTCCTTAGAACCCAACTAGAAGGGGCAAGAAAACTAATCCCTTAGAGCACTGCATCCCGCCGCCAATCCCCTTGGGTGCATAATAAGGCCCACCCATCATACATATTTGAGGTGGACTTCACCCCGCCATTGCTTATCACCCATCGCCTCCCACCACCGGTCCACCACCCAACACCCCCGCTGTCGTTGCTCCCCGCCGCTGTCGCCCCTCGCCGCCCACCACAACCCCCACCACTGCCCAACACCCTCGTTGCCGTCGCTCCCCACCACCCCCTCCGTCGTCACCTCCCACTGTCGCCCATTGCCTTCCTATCGCCGTTTGCCGACACTACCCCCCGCTGACACCGCCCCCCCCCCAATCGCCCATTGCCGCCCACCACCCATTGCCCCTTGCCGACCGCCACCCCCGCTGCTATCACCCACCACAGTGGGGGCGGCGGGGGGCGATAGGTGGTGGGCAGCAGCGGTGACGGTGTCGGTCGGCAAGGGGCAATGAGTGGTGGGCGGCAGTGGTGGCGGTAAGGGGCGATAGGTGGTGGGCGACAACGGTGGCGATGGGTGGTGGGCGGGGAGCGGTGTCAGCCGGGGGCAGTGTCGGCATTCGGCAAGCGGCGGTGTTGGTAGGCGGCGATGGAGAGGCAATGGGCGACAGTGGGAGGTGACGACGGAGGGGGTGGTGGGCAATGGCAGTGGTGGGCGGCAAGGGGCGGTGGCTAAAGGTAGGAGGCGGGGGGCGGCAACGATGGCGGGCTATGGGGGCAGCAGCAGTGGGCGATAGGGGTCATGAATTAATATGAGAGTTTCATATCGTCTAACAGTATGAATCTAAGGCTATACATGCTCTATAAAAAGGAAAGAAATGGTAGTCCTTTAGTTTAATTAAAAGGAAACCAAAATGAGTTAAGCATATGGGCCTTCTTTAGAAAAGAAAGTCGAGTCGAGCTCGAGCTGATTTTCGAGTCGAGCTTCGAGCTAATTCGAGTCGAGCTTTTTCGAGTCGAGCCGAGTCGAGCTGTAGGTTGGCTCGAGCTCGAGCTCGAAGAAATCGAGCTCGAGTCGAGCTCGAGTCGAGTTGGACTCAAGTCAAGCTGAAAATCGAGCCGAGTCGAGCCGAGCCAAAAAAACTCACGAGCTGGCTCGGCTCGTGAGCACCCTTATTTGTATATCATCATCGGGGGTGACAACTCATTCAGTTCGGTATCAATAAGATGCTTTCAGTATTTGCTATCGAGGATCTTGGACCTTGAAGGACTTTCGCAGAATTGAAGTGAAGTCTCTCACAAGCAGTCATGGCAGATTGCAAAGGTTGTGTTACTCCTATCTCAGCGTCTAGCAAGTGTGCCAACACCCCTGTTCCATTTGACAATCCAACCCTGATCTTTGCAGTATTTTACGTTCACTCGACCTGACCTTGCATTCGTTGGAAACACAGCTTGCCAACATATGCACTCCCCCACAGAGGATCACTTTCAGATGGTAAAACATATTCTCAGATATCTCAAGGATACTCTTCATTATGGCCTCCAATACACAACAGGTACCTTCTTTCTTCCAGGATTTTCGGATGCCGACTGGGCTGGAAATCCAACAGATATATAGACGATCTACAAGTGGCACTCGCATTTTTTCTGGGCATGAATTCTATTTCGTGGTCAACAAAGATCATCATCCACCGAAGCCGAATATTGGGCGTTGTTCCAAGCATGGAATGCTCTATCGGTGATATATCACCGATATATTGATATCAGCCTTCAACTAGTAAAACGATAAACTGTAATATCGATTTCATTTTTTTTTAAATATCACCGATATATCGGTATATTTTTTTTAAATATCACCGATATATCGGTTTCGGTCCGATATATCGGTATTTTAAAAAATAATATTTTAAAAAAAATTAAATTTATTTTAAAGAAATTTAAAAAAATTCAACTTTCCCGTAGGATACGGGCTTAAAACGCAAACACATATTTTGAATTATATATGCATTTTTAATGCATATTTTAAAATATATGCTTGTCTAAATGAGTATCACTCGTTTTAGAAGTTATATCGTGAAAATATATAATAAAAACTAGTTTTAGACCATCGATATTTTTTACACAATATCTCCGATATTTTGTCTCTTTGGTCGACTGATATTTTACCGATATCCGATATGACATTCCTTGGTCCCAAGTTGCTACACAAATGAGTTGGCTTCACATTTTATTCAAGGATCTTCATTTATCTCTTGCATATAAACCCATAATCTGGTGTGACAACCTCGCAACAATGTCTCTATTTCGCAATCTGGTGTTTCACTCTCGGACAAAACACATTGAGGATTTTCATTATATATAAGGGAAAAGGTGCTTGCTGGAGATCTCCATGTGCTTCATGTTGCAACCCAGGATCAACTACAGGATCTTCTAACAAAGTTACTGACTTGACACCGCTTACAATTCCTTCTGTCCAAGGTCATGCTTACCCAGCCTGAACTTGAGGGAGGGTGTAAAGAGAAATCCCTTGGTTCCTCGCCATCAACCAAGCCAAAGCAGCCACTCACCACAACAGGACGAAATAGGAGATGCTTAATTTAGCCGAGCTCCTTCTCAGCCATTGGTACTCAAATCATTTTCAACTCAGAAACAAATACAACTTGCAACCATCCAAGATGTCCAAATCATCAATCCACGGTGAAAGATCTTAGAAACACTATTGGCTACAGAACTGTAAATTGTATTGAAGAAAGAAATTTGTGTATCTTTGTAAAGGATTTGTGTTCTCTAGGTTGATACTCTAGAACACCCTGTAATCTCTATAAATATCTAATACAATCCTCTCAGCCTGGGGCGGAGCCACATACAAGCTTGGAGGTTCTGTAAATCATTTAATATGGGTATCAACTACTAGCTACACGCCCGCTCCTAGAAATCTTGCTTTGCCCTTCCCAAATTCTTTTCCCAAACTCTCCGCTCACATTTCTCAACAGAACTCCTGATAAAACTTTAGTAATACCAGTATTAAATTCAAATATTTCATTTGACCTCTTGATTCTCTATGTTTTAACCTTCCTTTTATATTGCCAATTAACTTGTAACTTGTTACTTGATTTCAGCCTATCATATTGTAACATCTGCACAATATATATATATACAGACTAGTCTCATACAGTTTGTATGAGCCTGAGTAATCTTGAGCCATCGGATCTTGATTTAATGGTTACAAAGATAAATAATGATTCACACTCACTTACCCACTGATTTGATAACCACAGTTGGATTTAAATGTAAATGATATGTACGAATTGTCTCTCTTTCTCTTTCTATATATATAAGAAAAATTTAAATGAGACCGTTCTTATATATAGAGTAGTTTTTATGATATCAAGTATATATACTAGTCTCTGCCCGTCGTCGACCTCGGCCCTTTCTTCTCTTCCTTCTCATCTCCGTCCTCTCTTTGTCGGCCTGTGGTTCAGGAAGATCTGGGACAGTAAGGAGGCGGTGTCAGAGGTGTAGAGGCCGCAGGTGGCAGTCGCTCAACAAGAGACAAACACGAGGCGGGGTGTTGGGTTTGCCTCCTGTCATCATCTGTCGACCTCTGGGTATTTGAGCATTGGGTCGCCCGATCCACTCGTCGATTGTAAGAGCACATCTCCACCTCCTTGCTAAGCTTCTTCGAAAGGATTGAGGCTAAAAATTATGTTTTTTTTATAAATGTTAAAAATCAGGTCTTTTTCCCTTATTGTGGTGATATCGAATACATCTCTGATATACATGATCTGTTTGGGAGAGAATGGACCTTTTTAGAAACTGCGTGTGTTCCACTTGTTGAATTTACAATTATTTTGTTGCCTTTAGCAGTTTCTTTTTGCCTGCATAAGAAGTAAAAATATCATTTCATGGGCCAAGCCTCGCATAGCCGGCCGCCACCCCTCATCCGCCCGCTTCCTTGCTCTCTCTTCAATACGTGGCAACCAATCAATTGTGGCTAATAGTTGCTAAGAGAACAGACCCCTGCAGGAGATTTGTGCTCTTGAAGGGGGTTTGAGCTGAGGAGGAAGTGACCCGAGTAAAAAAGTTATAATATGACATATATATATATATATATATATATATATATAGAGAGAGAGAGAGAGAGATAGAAAGGTTTACATGAGATCGTTCTCATATAAGGAGCATGAGGCCAATCTTTATAGCCGTTGGATTCCGATCGGAGGATGGATATTAAATCAGTGGGTAGGTAAGTGTGTCATATCAGGGACTGGGTGAAATCATTATGGCTATTCGTAGTCGTTAGATCAAGATCCAAGGGCTACGATTTAAAGTGGCCTCATATAAGCTATATGAGAGCGATCTCATTTAAACTTTTCTCTATATATATATATATATATATATATATATATATATATATATATATATATATATATATCGGGTCGATTCCTCTTTCCAACCCGGAAGTAGGTATTGTGTAAGGCTACCCACAACCAGTCCATTAAGATCGGGTCGGATATCACTTAGCTAGCATAACCCACTGGAAGTCCATCCAAGTGATCAGAATTGCATTTTGAAGATGAGGGAGCTACCGTTTCACACGAGAATAAAAAAAGCATCCACATACAAATAATTACGTAAATGATGATGTGTTCATCCCGTGGGTAAATAGATGTAGGCGAATCACATTTAGTTCATTTTGGAATCTAGTATTTCCACTCCAAACAATTACTAATGTGGGATGGAGGGAGTACTTAAGTTGGACTCTTGTGCTCCAAATTTATGGAGATGTACTGATGAGATAACAGGTTGACTAGAGGGGGAGTAATGATCCTACGTTGGGTGAGTTAGATAGGCCTGAGAATTGTAGATTACAAAACTAACGGTTATATGATTTGTGTATAGCAAATAATATGGATTCAATAAAACATAGGCCTGAGGGACAAAAAGGCTGCTGCCCTTGTTCTCCTCCCGCCGTTCAGGTTGCTGCCCTCGGGCAGGGGAACAGAACCCAGCGAGAGAGAGCGTCCAGAGAAGATTGAAGAGAGAGCCCCCAAGTTCTTGCCCTGCTCTTCTTCTTCTTTTATAGGCGCCTTGAGAGTTCAGTGCTGCATGTCTCTTTCCACGTTTAGGATGAACTAAAATCTAAAGCTTTCCAATCCCAGTTGATCCTATGTTGGTGCTGCATGTCTCTTTCCACGTTTAGGATGAACCAAAATCTAAAGCTTCCCAATCCCAATTGATCCTATGTTGATTCTGAGCAATCCTAAATCAAGCACACTGCAGCTATTTATGTCAACATTCAAATCATGTTCCAATTCAAGGGTTCCCTTGAAAGTCGAAATCTCCAAATCGAGTGCCCGCTTCCAAATCCAAGCACGGGCCAAATCTTTCCGCTTTTGAGCACAATCCAATTCCCATTTCTGAATCCGCCAAGATCTAAGCCGAATCACTTCTCTTACTCGCACCCAATCATGATCTCATCTGAGCGACCCTTCACTTAACATGTAGAACTCGTATTCTCTTTAGTAACAATCAGCGGTTCAGGTCCTCTCTGCATGTGTTTCATCCTTTAAATAAATTTGGTGCTTTAAAAATCCGTTTAACGTACTCCACTTTGGCCATTCTACAACTCACACTTTTGGAACCTTCATAAGTATAATCAAACCCAATGTTAGATGTAGAATAAAAATATAAGTCCATAAAATCCACGAGCATATATAAACTAATCAATTAGAACAAAGTAATTATTAAATTCTTAATTATTAGTCTAACACTACTAACCTATAATTATTCATATTCTAAAAAAAGTTAACACTAGCCAATAGGTAGAAAAAGACATATATAAATGTATATATTTTGTGTGGATCAGTAGACCTGACCACCTAAGAGGACAAATCAAGGGGACCATATGGTCTGCCAAAATAAAGTAGTGTTGAAGTTTAGTGGGTCAGGGCAGCCATGGACCATGAGAAATTATTAGGTACATGTAAGCATTAGCATAGATGCAAGTGTCACTTTTCCAGTTTGGGACACTTGGGTGGCATTTGGATAGATAATGCATATGGATTGTTGGCAAATTGTTGACAATGTGAAAATTTTGGCTTGGTAAACCACATTGTTTAACAATTAGAATTGTTTGACAATCGGGGACGATTATGAGCTGGATTGTTGGCAATCTTAAATGTGAGAACAAGATTGTCTACAATCTGATAGGATTGTTTTCACGTAGCAAAATGAGACAGTAATTATTGCATTATCAGATTGTGGATACCCGGATTGTCCTACCAAACAATATGATGGGATTGTCTATCCAAAGGGACCATTGGACTCGCATCCACACCTTGCAGATCAGCTCACCACCCAATCTTTATGGATTTTACCAACAAAACAATTACATTAACTCACTCGTGGGACAAGAGGAAAGTACACGAATAGACCTTACTTGAACAGGGCAAGAGAAAACTTAACACCAAAGGTGAAATGAGTCAATGCTCCTTAGAGGATCACGTCAACAAACCCACATATTTTTTTTTGCTAAAGAGAAATCCTTAATTAATATACCACAACAAACAGACAAAGAGTGTCATGCCCCGGGCACCACCCGATTCGAACCAAACCCGGTCCAGGAGTCGAACCGGCGCATGGGGGCGACGTTAAAGAGATATAGCAGAAGACTTATGTCCCACATACGGGTGGTCCATCTAACAGAGTTATGCGAACGATTTTGTGCAAGAGTAAATAAGAGTAACAAAGATAGAGTTTACTCATAATCAAACGCCAAGTCATTTAACCCACAACTACAATCTTGAGCCAACACACCATGCTCGAAACAAAAGGGTCTAAAAGTAGTTGATCACAAATCTTAACATACACCAATATAAAATATCAACAAGATAAATTGGATAGAGTCCAAGGCTTCCATGCCTAATTCCCCTCTCTCTACGATCGCTCCTCAAATAGAGGATCCTGTCCATATGCGTGTCACACCACGCAGCCCCAAAACAAAACAAGGAAAGAGGGGTGAGTATAAAACTCAGTAATGGTTTTAATTACAATCGACAATAATCAGAAATCATATGACATCATAACATAGCAGTAGATCCATAATCAACATGGTTATCCCATTTTCTAGTCATGCATATATAACACATAATCCTGCATAACAATATCTCATCCACATGCTTCCATCTCATGCATTTACAACACATAATCCTGCATAATGATATCTCATTCACATACTTTTATCTTGATCAGGCATTCGTATCTCATAAATTCACCCTGCATATCCAAAGTAACCAACACATGGTACAATCATACATAACATCGTAATAAGCATGTATCAACACAATGGTGAATGCCTCCATCAAGGAGTAATACAATATTGCTATGAAGGTGGGACACAATCAAGGCCACGAAGGTGTATCATGGTCCGGATCCCACACCAGAAATAAAAGGTCCCAACGTGCTGCTCGCCCTAGACAATCCTAGCTAAGGATGCCCGAATCTCACATAGAGAAACTAAAGTAGGTGTGTTCGACCTGGGTAGTCTCATGTGGTGGGGGAGAGCCCGAATCTCACAGAGAAACTAGAACACGTGGTAGCTGGTGCACAAAAGCATACCACCCGGATGTTCAGAGTCCGGTTTTTAACATCTCAATAATCTATGCAAGACAAGTACACAACTCGCCCCCCATATATCTCAGTCAGACTCAACCTGGGGAGTGAACCTGTCCTACGAAAGAACGAAATCAAAAACATGTCCTTTCGAACCAACCAAGTTTTGATTAATCTACCAATCTATTAGTCTGGCATACAATCGCACACATTGCATACAATCGATTAATTCTGTTTAAAGAACGATAAAACTTCATCCATGAAGTCCGATACATGTGAGCAATCCTACGCGGGTTCCAACACATGGAACGTGCTCCCAATCTATCCCCTCATGCATCATAATCAAAGCATAATCAACTAAAATCTCATAATAGATTCCCATGTGTGTGTATACTCATGCATATTCTAATCACATGATTCATGCTTCGACATAAACTCATTGAGCAATATTTGCATGGTTATGTCGAAATCAAAGCAATTTCTATCATCAAGCTTAAATCCATCACATGAAGACTTAATACCTTCCATATAGAGTTGAAAGCTTACTCCTACAAGCATGCTCTTTTACCATACAATAAACTATAACATAATCACCTCAATTACTCATAAACCATATGACCTATACATGTGTTATGCATTTCATAAGCTCTTTAACCTATGTTTATGTTGGTGTTTGATTAGAATTAGTGGTACTTTAATATAGTTTTTGGTTTTTATAGGAAAATAAGAGTAAGATGCAAAAATAAGGTAAAAAGTGACTCCAATGTTTGAATCTTCATAACTTCATGCACAAATCTCTGATTGGATTGATTCAAGTTTCTATTAAATTTCAAGAAGTCAGCTTTTCAACGCCACCAACCACGCGCAATTCGGAGGTCGGAGTAAAAAGTTATGACTATTGAAAAATCGGGTTATATAGCAAAACCGAGAAAATGATCAATCGGTGAATAGTGCCGATCGATTGCGGGTCATCTCTTCCATTTTCAAATATTCAAAAACCGAGACTCCATTAATACATTTTCAAACATTCATCTAAGGTATCAAACATAATTAAAAACCTATCAAACCTTCCAGAACATTAATTTAGATCATTCTAAGATATAACCCTATGAAATACAAAAACCTCTTTCAAAACGAGATTTTTACTGCACAAGGCTGATATTGAAGAACCCATTACATTGACTTGATGAAAATGAACCTTTAATCACCTCCAACACGTTCCAAAAACATGATTTTGTGTTAATACACCACTAATCTCGATTTAATTTTGAATATCAAAATAAAACCTTAGATCTAGGGCTTTGGAAACATAAAAACAAGATTTTGAAGATTAGGGCTTGGAGAAGAGATATAAAATAGTAGTTTTTATGTTTTTAAAATGGATTGAATCAATGGAGAAATCAAGATTAAGAAATTATTTAGAAAGACCTAAAGAACAAGAAGATTAAGTTAATTACTTCTAATCCTTTCCTTTTCAAGCCTAATGGGGAATAAGCTCGAAGTCTTCTGGCCAAGCATATTTCCAAAATGGAAAATAGCACAGCCCTTTCCTTTTATAGAAAAAGTTGGGGTAGACCTAAGTAAAATGTGGGGTAGGAATAGGTTTTTGGCTAAAATTGAAAAATTTGGCTATTTTAATCAGAAATTAAGTCCATAAAATTTTGAAATTTTTATAATGACTTTTTTAATGTATGGGGCATTTTGGTAAAACCCCGTCAAACCCTATTTTTCGTAAAATTGGTGAAAAAGTAAAAAAAAATCCCAAAAATACAGGTTTGATCGAAAATCACTTGAAACTCATGATTGTGAAATTAGTTTTGACTAAAACCTTCGTAAGCTCATTTATTTTAAAAAACAACTGAGTTAATTCGAAAAATACTTAAACCACACAATAACCGATACTTAGCATTAAAATAAACCGGTTCAAAGATGAGAGTCCTTATAAAGATTCCCTCCCATAACATATACAACAAATGAAGTGGTAATTTTTTAATATAACACAAATAAAATATACTAATTTAACGATTACATAATAGTTGGGTATATAAATCACAGGATCACAACTTTGAAGCTTCTTCCACCATCGTGTTAGGCAAAGAACTCTTCCATCTCATAAAAGACTCCAAAGGGACAATTTAAGGCCGAATGATAGGGGCAATCCTTTCAAAAATTTCGGAAGGTAGCAGGTATTTAGGCATACTTCATAGAAGAGGAACTTGATGAATCTCGAAGACAAGCCCACGTGGTCTTTCCACCGAATAGCCATTCCCAGTTTGTACTAGGGGAACAATTTTTTTTCTTTTTTATTTTTATTTGTTTTTATGATTGCTATGGGAGCAACATGGTTCTGCCAGTCAGGCGGTTGTACCCAATAATTTCTCGAGGACAATAGTAATCCAGATCTATAATGTTAACTACACAGCCACTTAAGTTGAGATGCTTTTTTAACTACACAGCCACTTAAGTTGAGCCAAATGTAGAAACCAATATGCGGCACATATATTCTTTTAAAATGTAGATGTTAATATGGGTTGGAGGGAGGATTATTTGTATCTTCTGACTCTTTTCATTGAACTATTCACAAAGCCACCAACCATTTGGAAATTGAAATGATTTATACCATCATGAAGATAAGTTGTGCAGTAAGTTTGAGAGTTCTTCGTATCGAAAAGAGGAAACTATCAAGTGTACCCCTTACCAATCTCCATAAGACACTGGAATACCTCGTGTGGTTTTGAGAGCATTGCCATGTGATCACTACCCTTGATTTCTTTCACTTCATTTGGGGGGTAATTTTCGATCATCCAGTGCTGAAAATATTCTTCAATAATCTTGTCCTCAGTGCAAACAACGTACACTCTATTGACCGACCCATACCTTTCTTTGCAGAGCATATTTGTATCCTCCAGATCTCCCACACGCAATGGTGCTGGCCGGACCAGAGTTGTAGCAAGTGTAACATCCTTTATAAAACGCAATCACCACTACAGTGTTAGTTTTACTAGGAATCAAGAACCAAAGAGTATTTCCATTAACTGTTAACTACTACTCATCTGCTCCATATTAAGTGTCCTCTTTTTTCCGAAGTGAATTGAAATTGGTTCATTCTGAAAACCAATAGGACACTTAATATGAGATTTAATTTGTTATGTGGAACCAAATAGGACACTATCCAGGCGCAAACCTGTGGACGAGCCCTTGTTCCGGCCGCCTCCAGCTCCTCTGCTCTCGTTGTTTTGAACTATCAAACTTAGCAGTCCATCGTGAGCATGTTATGGACTCAATTACAGCCTCTTATTTCTATTAGGACTAGGATTCCTTATTTAATAATGTTTCCTAGTTAGGATTTACTACTTCTATTAGGATTAGGATATTTTTACTCTTTATATGTGTAAGGCCTATGGCCAAAAAGGGATTATCAGATGACAAATACAGATTAATTTTTTTTGCTCTAGCCTAGCTTTTCAATTTCCCTTTGTTCTTCTCCGTTGTAGACGCCGTGTCTACATCATTGGATCAGAGCCGTTTCGACCCTGGTTCCCACCCACCCACCCTTACTGTCGCCATGACAGGCGACCATCGGAAGAGTCCCGACCCACTGCCGACGTCCTCCCGACCCTCGTCCGTGACGCCTAAGCCGTCGGACTTTCACGACGTCCCAATTACCACCCTCACACAGGAAACTCCCCGTCTTACCCAACTGGAAGCAACATTGGAAGCAAAAGTCGATAGCAAACTTACCAATTTGACGACTTCAATCTCGGCAATCGCAGAGAATCAGCGGGCAGCCGATCGCCACTTTGAGGAGCTCCAGCATCGCTTGTCGGTGTCGACTCCTCCTCCGAGCTTCGGCGCCTCTCCATCCATGTTTTCGCATCCGGCTTTCTCCGTCGGCACGCCATTGCTGCCGCCCGGCATGTCGCTTTGGCGGGGCCTAGCTTCGCCGGGAACCTTCGCGGCGGACGCAGCTCCATCCGGATTCACCATATCAGCCGCCTTCAGCTCGTTGGCACCCTTGATCTCTGCCGTACCCTCTCTCCTAACCACCGGTGTCGTGGCCGCCGCCTCCTTGCCGGCGCTATCTCTGTCGGGTCTATCGGAGACCGTGGCGGTGCCCGGCCAGTCTCTTGCTACCGTGGTACAGCCTCCACCTTCGATGGCAACCTTCCCACCTCGTCGTCTCCCTTGATCGGAAGCACCACCTAGCCCAAGGTGGTGCCTTTCTGCTTCCTGGAGCTTTCCCCCCTTCCGACAGACCGCTATAGACCTCCTTCGGCCAGATCCCCTCCTCCGGTCATCCTTCTCCAGCCACCCCCACCGTGGCTCTCGACGGGCCTCTCCTCCAGTCTCGCGTCGATGTTCTCCCTTCAATCAGAGCTTCTGGGGATTTCTGTGGCCACCGCCACACCAGCCGACACAACTGTCAACTTCACCGTCTCGGTCTGCCGCCGCTGCCGCCCCGATCGATACCCCTTCCTGCGCTAATTCCTCCACACCAAGGCTCGGGCATGTCTTCCGCTTTTATCCATGCGGGTCCAGATGGACCCGTTATTCCTGGTTTCGGCCCGTGCCCGAGAACCGGCCCTTGTTCTGACATGCCGAACCAACCCGTTGCCCAATTCCAGCCCGTTCATCTATCGAGTGCCCCACTCCCTCACGTGGGTCCAGCTGTGGGTCCCCCTCAATATGCTCCGGTGCATCCTGGGTTTCAGCCTTCTCAAGCATCTGCTTTTGCTAATGCGGATGATTATTATATGTCTGATGACGAGTTTCCAGATCAGGTTGACTATCGTGGATGTGGAGGGCGCAATCGTGGTCATGGTCGTGGACATGTGGACCGTCGATATGCGGATGCCCCTATTGACCAGGAGGGCACTGTCCAAGCTCAGCCAGTACGTGTCACATTCCCTGTATTTAATGGACGCGACCCAGATGTGTGGATTTCACGTGCCAAACGCTTCTTCCACTTTCATTGAACCCCCTCTCACGTGCGTTGTGAGTTGGCTTCCTTTCATATGGAAGGGCGTGCTATGCATTGGGTGGACCAGTATTTGGAGCGTAACCCAGATGCTACATGGGACGAGTTTGAGTAGGCCCTTCGTCTACGCTTTGGCCAAACTGCTTATACGAATTATAATAGCCTACTTCCTCAGATTCGCCAGCGTGGGTTAGTTCAGGACTATCAGGATGAGTTTGAGCGATTGGTGAACCATGTTCAGGGATGGCCTGAGCATACACTTATGGGAGTTTTTGAAGCGGGCTTACGAGTGGATATTAAAGCTGAGTTGCAGTCTTTTCTACGAGTATCCTTGATGGAAACGATGTGTATGGCTCGTGTTTGTGAGGAAAAGCTAACTCAGTTGGGGCGTTCTTTCTCTAGGCCTTCTCCTTCCCATCTGCCGCCGTCATCTGAACAGCCATGTGCGACTCGCCCACTTGGTAATTCCTCAACTCCTCCTATTACTCGACTCTCTCCTTCGCAGATGGCAGATCGGCGTTCCAAAGGACTATGTTACAATTGTGATAAAAAATATGTCCCTGGCCATCGCTGCACTACACGTCAGTTATATATGCTGGATGAGTGTTATGATGTAGATTATGAGGATGACACGTGTGCTGATATTGTTGAGGAGGATTTGACCCCTATTGAGGCTTGTGAGATGGAGATTACTTTGCAGGTACTTTTCTTCCTTGTACTATGCGCGTCAAAGGGTTGATTAAAAAACAACTGGCCTCAATTTTGATTGATAGTGGTAGTATCCACAATTTTGTTAATGACCGTGTTGCTCGTCGTCTAGCCTATCCTATAACTCTGCGACTTTTGATGTGCTGATTGGTAATGGTAATCGTCTCAAGAGTTCTGGTGTATGCTCTAAAGTTGATTTGCAGTTATAGGGCCAATCTTATATTATGGACTTATACTTGCTTCCCACCAAGGGGGCTGATGTGGTCCTCGGCGTTCAGTGGTTTGAGCATTTGGGCCCTGTTTCATGGGATTTCCGCCATATGACCATGGACTTTACTTATGGTGGCAAACCAGTACATATCACTACTCAACCACCGGGCCATCTTCAGTCTGCAGAATCTGTAGTGGTACTTTGATATTATCACTGTCATGGCTACCTGTTATAGCACCGCCCGGTAGTTGATGTTCCTGAATCCATGACTATTTCACCAGATTTGGCCACCTTACTTGAGGAGCATCATGCACTTTTTGAGGAGCCTCATGGACTACCTCCTCCTTGTGCATATGATGACCAGATTCCTATCCAGCCGGGTGCACCTCCGGGCAATGTACGACCTTATTGCTACCCCCATGCTCAGAAGACTGAGATTGAGCGACTTGTTCGAGAAATGCTTTCATCCGGCATTATTCGTCCCAGTCAGTCTTCTTATTCCTCTCCAGTCCTTGTGGCAAGAAGGATGGTTCTTGGCGCTTTTGTGTGGATTATAGGGCACTTAATCTTATCACACTTAAGGATAAGTACCCTATTCCAGTTATAGAGAAGCTACTTGATGAGTTGGCCGGTACGCAGTTCTTTTCAAAGTTGGACCTCCGTTCGGGTTATCATGAGATCCGTATGCACCCCGATGATATTTCCAAGACAGGGTTCCGCACACATGATGGCCATTACGAGTTTCTTATCATGCCCTTCGGCCTCACTAATGCCCCTTCTACCTTCCAGTGTTTGATGAATGATATTTTTAGGGCAAATCTACAGTGCTTCGTGCTGGTATTTTTTGATGATATTCTCATTTATAGCCCTACGTGGGATACCCATTTGGAGCACTTATGGTCCGTCTTCTCTCTCCTACATGAGCATAGTCTCTTCTTAAAACACTTCAAGTGTTCCTTTGGTTGCCGTCAGA
Organism: Houttuynia cordata; assembly: GCA_039654745.1. NCBI lineage: Eukaryota > Viridiplantae > Streptophyta > Magnoliopsida > Piperales > Saururaceae > Houttuynia > Houttuynia cordata. The sequence continues at coordinate 10,027,782 of CM077510.1, forward strand.
TTGAGTATTTGGGGCATGTTATTTCTGTCGATGGCATGGCTATGGATCCCACAAAGATTGTTGCAGTTCGGGATTGGCCTCGACCTTCTACTCCACGGGCATTACATGGTTTTCTGGGGCTTACAGGCTATTATCTCCTCTTATGGCATTATTGTTGCGCCCTTGACTGCTTTGTTGAAAAAGGGAGCATTTGGTTGGTCTGACACTGCTGAGCACGCCTTTGAGGCACTCAAAGGAGCGCTTATTTCTGCCCCTGTATTTGCCTTACCGGATTTTGCCAAGACCTTTGTGATTGAAAGTGATGCCTCTGATGTTGGTCTTGGAGCAGTCCTCATGCATGATAAGTGCCCTATTGCCTTTTTCAGTAAGGGTTTGTCGGGACGGTCTTTACTTCTATCTGCTTATGAGCGTGAGATGCTTACTATCGTCCATGCAATGACTAAGTGGCGTCCCTACCTCTTAGGTCATCACTTCATCATACGGACTGATCATTAGCCGCTCAAGTACTTCTTGGATCAACGAGTGGCTACTCCCGCGCAACAACGTTGGGTCTCAAAATTGTTGGGCTATGATTATGAGATGGTCTATAAGCTGGGTTCCGAGAACCGCGCTGCAGATGCCTTATCGCGCCAGTTCGAGGATTCTTCCCTCCATGCCCTTTCCACTCCTGTTTTTCCTTTTTCTGGATGAGTTGCGGGCTGCTTATTTGGTAGACTCCGATGCTTGTGAACTTATTTCCCGCCTGCAGATTGATCCTTCTTCTTCTCTAGGATTTTTTTTGCAAGATGGTCTTGTGTTATGGCATGAGCGACTATGGGTGCCTAACTCTGAGCAGTTGCGTAAGCATATTCTTCATCTTTTTCATTCTACTCCAACAGCTGGCCATGAAGGGATTTTTCGTACTTATAAATGGGTCTCTCAAAGTTTTGCATGGCATGGTCTTAAACTTTCCGTACAACTTTTTGTGGCCCAGTGCGATGTTTGTCAGGGCATTAAGACTGATTCTTCCACTCCCTTTGGCCTTCTACAACCATTGCCTCTTCCTGAACGGATATGGGAGGATATTAGTATGGATTTTATAGAGAGTTTGCCTACAGTTCAAGGTAAATCAGTTCTGCTTGTGGTGGTTGATCGGCTATCCAATTATACACATTTTTCTGCTCTTTCCCATCCCTATACGGCGAAGAGTGTTGCTGAGCTTTTTGTACGTGATATAGCTCGTCTCCATGGGATGCACAAATCTATTGTTTGTGATCATGACATGGTGTTAATCTCTTACTTTTGGCAAGAATACTTCCGTTTGCAAGGCATTACCTTTCGGATGAGTTCTTCTTATCACCCTCAAATGGATGGACAAACTGAGGTGGTTAACCGTTGCCTTGAGCAGTATTTACGGTGTTTCGCCGGAGATAGGCCCCGCACTTGGTTATCTTTTCTTCCTTGGGCTGAGTGGTCTTATAACACCGCTTTCCATACATCAGTGGGTTATACACCCTTCCAAATTGTTTATGGTCGGCCACCACCTACAATGCTTCACTATGTGCGTCTTCGCTCTTCTATCGCAGAGGTAGACACTACACTTCAAACTCGAGATGAGGTGTTGCGACAGCTTCGCCTTAACTTGGTAGCCTCACAGAACCGCATAGGCCAAGTTTATGATAAGCGCCATATCGATCGTGAGTTTGAGATTGGCAATCTTGTCTATCTTCGCCACCAGCCTTATCAGCAGACTTCGGTACATAAGCCAAGCAATGAGAAGTTTTCTCATCGATTCTATGGCCCATATCCTATTCTTGAGCGTATTGGCCCAGTAGCATATCGCTTACAGTTACCTCCCGAGGCTCAGGTTCATCCTGTGTTTCATGTTTCTCGGCTCAGGAAGTTTATGGGTGATCCCTTTGCTCTTCCGCAGCCTGTTCCGCCACCTTTGCCACTCTATGAGTCTCAGCCAATGCCTTATACTATCCTTGAGGGTCGCCGTGTTCGTCGTAGTGGATGTGTTATTATTGAAGTTCTTGTTGCGTGGTTACACCGTGCTCTTGAAGATGCTGCTTGGCTACGCGAGGATGAATTTTTAGAACAGTATCCTGGTTGGTCGCCCTGAGGACAAGGCGATGCAGAGCGTGGTGGAATGTTATGGACCCAATTTTGCCTCTTATTTCTATTAGGACTAGGATTCCTTATTTAATAATGTTTCCTAGTTATGATTACTACTTCTATTAGGATTAGGATATTTTTACTCTTTATATATGTAAGCCCTATGGCCAAAACGAGATTATCAGATGACAAATACGGATTAGTTTTATTTTGCTCTAGCCTATCTTTTCTATTTCCCTTTGTTCTTCTCCCTTGTAGACGCCATGTCTACATCAGAGCCACCCACGAGCCTTTCCACCTTCTCTTCTATGACGTCGAAGCACTAGCTACCGTCAAGCTTTGCTATTGCTCATGAGCACTCTGCTTCTCAAACCGAGCGGCCTTCTGGTCTCGATGCTCCTAAGCGGCCGAGCGCTAGCTCGGTCGCTTATTTTCATTTCAATTGAAACCTGTTATCTAATCAACCTCTTTCGTCAGATCTCATCTGGATACTTTTCACTTTAAAACAGAACACATCTTCTCTTTAGTAGCAATCAACTGCTAAGATTATTCGTGCACTTTATTTAAGCCTTTGAATGAATTTGCAGCTTTTAAAAAAAACCCGGTTAAGCTTTTCTAACCATTGGACCTTGGATTTCTTCACAAAAAAGCCGGTTCAACATGCTTCAATTCGATGATCCGCATCTGGAACTCTTGGAATTTTAATAAAAATAATTTAATTTAATTTAATATATTTTTATTAAATCAACTAATGCATCTAAATAAATCAATTAGAATATATTAATTATTAAACTCCTAATTACTAACCTAACACTAATAAACTAGATTTATCTTTATTATAACTGGAAAATTATACTAGAAAATAGGTATAAAGCAAGGTTTTCAAAACCGGACCGGCCATCGACCCGGATGGATCCCCCCTCAAGCAACAGCTTTTTTCCAAAAAAAAAAAAAACTGACCATGACCGGTTCGGACCGGTCTGGTTTAAGAAAAACCGGCCGGTTTACCAGACCGGTGTAAACCGGGTGAACCGAACCGGTTTCCAGCCCGGTTCCGGTTCTCCGCGGTCGGACCGGCCGGTCCGGTCCGGTTTTAAAAACCATGGTATAAAGGCATATAAAATAGTGTATATTTTGTGCATATTACATCTCTCCCGTGTTTTTTGGTCATGAGAGAGCAAGTGAGGTAATGATGAATCCGTTAACTATTAAAAGCAAAACTATCATAAATTTGCTCAGTCCAACCACAGCCCGCAACATTAGAAGTTTAGAACTGGAAAGATGTTTTGGAAAGAATCGCCGAAAACTTACCGATTTTCTTAGACTAGTCAAATTGCACATGCTAAAGGGAATTTGTGTCTGTTAATTATCCCATTAAAGTTGTGTTAAACTCTTAAGAAGAGTTGATAAACACATAATTTATACACATTATATATCCTAATACCTAAGTTTTCTAGCCCTAAATATGAGTTATCTAGGTAAGTTAGTAATTATTTAGGTTAAGTAACGAATTAGTAGTTTACATGGCAAATTGTGCTTAATTGAGTAATTTAGATGGACTTAATTTATTGAATATAAATATTTTTAATGTGGACATAAATTGAATCTAATTATTTTTATGTAGATTTCAAGAGCTCAAATTGTGGATTGTGTAATTATTGCACGTTAATTGGATTTATATGCAAATAGATCAAGTTGTAGAGGATTCGACTAGTAGAAAGGTTTATGCGGGTTTTAAAAGTTTCAAAATACATTAAATGGAAGATCAAATACAAAGATGATCTAGACCATTGATTGTTACGAAAAAGAAAAAGGTTCTAAGTTAAAAAGCAAAGAAATGCACATATGAGGTCCGAGGAACAAGAATGAGACGACATGCTTTGAAATTTAAGAAAAAGAGAAAGAGGACCGAACAGTTTTGTTCGGTGACTCAAAGAGAATAGCAAAAAGAACAAAAATGGATTTTTGGTTTGGATTTGGCGTGGGTTGTTTGGATTGACTTGGACTCTTAACATCGATAGACTTGTGGAGGATTTTTGGGCGGATTTGGATTGATACGAGCCTGGAAAAAGAGCTTATCGCAATTGAGACTCTTTAATTTGGGACACCTATGAAAACCAAACGGTGGTGCCAAACAGAAGGAGGCTAGTGTTTTGCATAATAGAAAAGAGAGAGAAGTCGGCCAGAGGGAGAAAGGAACAAGTTTTTTTCGGAGGTGAACAGTATACTACAGTTGAAAAAACAGCTGGAGAAGACGATGAACAATGTGTGAACAATACAAGTGAATAGTACTACTACAGTACCGTGAACAGTAAAAAGGAAAAAAATAAGTGCGACTGTTGCGCTCATCGAAGGTTTTGGTGTGCGACTGTAAAGATCGGACGAGGACGAGAGAAGTTTGGGATTTGCAGATTGGTTTGAGAGGACAATTTCTCGTGTTCCATATCTCAACTTTTTGCACGTCATCAAATAATACAAGATAGAATTTTTCTTCTCGGATATCTATGACTAGCCAATCTTCATCCGATGTGTAGATGAAGCCCTAATTAGATTGGTTATATCTCTCTTTATCTTATTTTTATTTAAGTTGATGTATGTAATTTTATTCCATATAATTGAATGATAGTTTCGTCAATTTTTATTCTATACGCTTGAGAGAGGGTATAGTAGAATTTTGTATGAAATTAAACTAAGGAATGCCTGTGTCTGAGAGGAACGTGCGCACTCCAATGTACTTTTAAATAAAGTTTTAATTTTTATATAATTTCTATGCTTGAGAGAGAGAGTCTTTATTGATCATTGCTTTAATTGCTTAAGTGCGTACATCCGAGAGGAGTATGCATAATTATTTTGAGTGTGTGTCTATGAGGATTAACACGTTAATTAAATCAGTTACAATTTATTAAAGTGAGAGGAGATAGAATTAATTTAAGTAGCGGTAGATTTGATGTTTTAGAATTTCTATATATTAAGTTACCGTTAGTTTTTCTTTGTTTTAACTAGTTATTTAAAGTTTCTTTTCTTTACTTGCCAATCTGCACGTGCAAGATGCACTTGCTGAGAAGGACTACACTATCTGTCTATTGACGTAGTTACCATTGATTGATTAGTAAGTCTAAATCACTAATCGAGGGTAATTTGGGGAACTCACTTAAAATTGTCCGTTCCACCCTTTTTACTTCTAACAGCAGTATACATATACATTACAGGGAGTCATGGGAGAGGATGAAAAGATATCCAACGTATTAGAAGTAAAAAAGGTGCAATAAAAAATTGCAATGTTGACACTACAAACAGAAGGCTTTTCCGTGCATTCTTTTTGAAGAAGGTTTAGCGTCCATTTTAATTAGCCCAACCACAATGTTGATGAATCGGTTTTTTAAGTGCTCGTTTCTAGACACTAAATACCCATGTCCATTGTAGGGTGAAAGACTTCTCTACTAATAATTGAATTTTTGTTACCTCTTATGTCGGAATAGCTAATAATTGAATTTTTGTAACCTCTTATGTCGGAATAGTACTTATCGGAAATACTTATGTTGCAATTTAGTTGCTATCAACATTTAAATAGCAGCCAAGCAAGTATAATGAGTTAAAATAAGCAAAAGAGATTACCTCTGCGGGGCAGTTTTGATAAAAGCCAGATGCTAAGCACTTTGGTCCCAGTGAAAAGGAAACCGGAGGTTCATTTGGGCCATGATCAAAGTTCCACCGGAAGTCTTCATAGAAGTCAAGTGTCACCAACCTTTCTCTATGCTATTCATTAAGAAAATTATATTCATTAAAATTAAAATTTTGGCTAAATATTATGTCAGTCATATGAATCCGTGGTATATGGCGAGCAGTAACTAATTCTCAATGATCAACTAAACACAATTTCATAATCTGATAAATGAAAAAAGGCTGATCATTTTGTACAAAAATTGTCACAAAGCAGTGAGTTGTTTAAACAGCTGGTGCATAATTACACAATTTAAATTCTCTATCAACTTGAGGAAAATCTTCTCATGGAAGAGAAAAACGTAATAGAATATCCTTTCCAAATTTCTCAAATTAAAAAATATAGTTTTTCATCCAAGAAAAAGGAAAAGAACTAAAGTCAACTTTCCAAATGAAATGTTGCAGTGAACCATTCCATTTCTTTCCTGAAAGCTAGGTAGAATTTAGAGCAGTGCATAAGGTGAAAAGGCACCTAAATGTGCATGGAACCCGCGTTTCATATCGAAAGGGCAAGATTTTTTTGCTTTTGCTTTTGTTTTTGTTTTTAATTTTTGACAAATGTGCATATCTTATGTGCAGGATTGAGCCTGCCTTACATAAGAGAGATCTATACAGCTCACCTTCGCCAATAGCTCAGATGGTGCAGAGGAAGCATCCGGCATGAACGCAGCCACAAACACAGCTACCGATATTTTCTCTGGGAATTTCTCCATTGCAAGGGCAAGGTTGATGCCCCCAAAGCTGTGGCCGACGAGGATCACCCTCTCGTCATCTCCAAGAGACTCCATCATCTCCATCAATGGTCTCGAATAATCGGAGAATGTAGCAACAGTCGAGATGCTCTCGGCCCGAATCCCACAAGCGGTGAGGTCCATCGCTGTGACCTGCTTGCCCGCTCCTCTCAGCAGGGTGGCGAGTTTGTACCAGCACCAGGCTCCATGACCTGCACCATGGACTAATACATAGTGCTTCTTGCTCTCCATTCCTTCCATCAGCCCTCTTTTCTAAACTCCCTTTCCTCATTCTTATTGCATGCTTTTATAGTTAGAAAAAAGTTTATATGAGACACGACTCACGCACATTTGTGTGAGCCGATTCTCCTTGAACCATCACGTTTTGTTCTGTCGGCGCTAACGGCAGGTGGTGACACACTCACCTGCCCCTGATTTGACACACACCATCAGATCAAAATCTAATGGCTGGAGAGTAATTTGCCTAACATAGGTCGCATGAGCCGTGTCTCATATAAATGCGACTCTTATAGTTATGTAACGAGTTCTAATTAAGGGGCCGTTTGGGGCGTGATTATTGCAAAAATATCCAGACTGGATATTGGATATATACTGTAGCATCCATGTGGATTTTTACATCCAGCTGAAACACCTCCTCAGGTATTTCAGCTGGATATATAAAATATCCAGATGCTACAGTGTAGCAAAACATCCCATCTGGATGTTTTGCTTTTAATCACGCCCCAAACGGCCCCTAAGTCATAAGCGTAAAGATTAGAGGCACATATGACCATCCAACCCTCCATTTGAGGACCTGATTTCTTCAATTCTAATGCGCTAACATAACAATCACCGAAAGGTTGAGACACGCAGGCGACGGAAGTAACGTGGAATGAGACATGAAGGAACTCCAAGAAAGTAATGTAAGATAATGCATGCGTATGGTAGGGAAGTCCGCCTGAGAAAGAACAAGTTGCAGCCTCTAGAAAATAACGTAAAGAATGTAGCATTTGTTAGTATTAGGCTATTAGCCAAAAGTTTGTTAGAACAATACCCTTGTAGAAAGTGAAAAAAGTCTCATATATGCGACGTCCTAAGTTACGAATTTTCATGCAATTGGTTCGACTTGCAGCCATGGCATCACTTTTAATAGTACTCCCTCCGTGCAATGAGGTCTGTCTGCATTTGCAAGAAGCACAAGTCCATCATTACGTACTGACTTTGGTCCCTCGCAACCACCAAAAACACGGAAGAGGGGAAGAAAACTATGTTTTTTTGGTATGGCCTAAAAGAGTCCAATAAAATTAACTTGTTTTCAATGAAGACAGGCTTCATTGGCCGGGGGAATATTTGTCCAATTATTTTCATCACAATTTACAAGTAGTTCCCGAGTTCAAAAATGGAGAACACCATGTGCACAAGCCTACCTTGTGTTGTGGAAGCGGAGCCTGATTCACTGGAGAAGCAATGGAGACCTAGGTTGGAAGTGCTTTGGACATAATTCTGAGCTTAGTGTTGGCGGCAATAGATTGAAAACTAAGTGAGATACACAACCACACCATCTCTATGCTTCTTCTTGCCTCTGCCTCTTTTTCCGTTCTCTTTCCACCTCCAGCACAATGACACACAGATGACTGACGACTGCTACTCCATAGGACCACTAAGCAATTCGTTTTGTAGCTATTTTGGCAGGGGAGAATAGTTGTAATTAGATTACCAGTGCCAGATGGAAGTCGTCCGCAATCTGGGGGTTCCAGGAGCTCTTGAATAAGCTAGAGACTACAGAAATGGAACCGATCTAAGTTTACAAGTTAATTTCTATAAGAAGATCATGAGCTAGGAAGCACGGGTACGAATATGGCAACACGATACGGACACGGGGACACGCCATTTTCTTAAAAATAAGATACGACCCGGTTAATAAAAAATTAATTTTTGGTATTATATTACCATATTATTTTCTCCTAAACTTTATAAAAAATTACTACTACAAACTTAAAATTTCTTTTTGTTCATTATTTTTAGCACAAGAAATAAAGATCCGGTTATCTGGATTTGTACTGGCTACCTATTGCTTAAAAACAATAACTTTAACCACTACACTACAAACACCTTTATTATAATTTAATATATATATATATATATATATATATTAATTTAGATACGGTAGAACACGCATGCAACTGCGTAGCTCCCGTATCCTTATCTGATATATATCAGATACGAATACAGTAGCGACTTTGCCGTATCCGTGCTTCCTAGGTCATGAGGAGGGGAAAGCTTAAACTTGTTGCCCTGGATAATGGGCCTTTGCCGCTGACTACATGGCTGCAGGAGTCCAACAAGAGAACTGAATTATCTATTTGTTAGAGAAGAGGTGTACTACATTTTCGAGAAAATCGGGTAATGTTTTAGGTGCATATGGAAGAATGGAGAAAATAAGTTTCGAGTAGGAAGATGAGAAGAAAGAAAGAGAAAAGTAAAAATTTGTAAAAGTGAAAGAAATAAAGATTGAAAGAGAATGCAAAAAAGACAATGAGGAGAAAGGCATATAGATTATATAAGGAAAAACTTTAAATGAGACTTGTCTCATGCAGCTTGCATGAACACGAGTAATCTCGAGCCGTCAGATTTTGATCTGACGGCTACAAGGGTGGGTAATGATTCACACTCAGTTAGCCACTGATTTGACACCCGTCGTCAGATCAAAATTAGACAACTCGAGATGACTTGGTTTATGTAAGTTGCATGAGACAAGTCTCGTATAAACCGAACTCGTTATATATCTACTATACAATGGTAAATCACCATTTGTCTATTCTGAATTAAAAATTTATTGCAATGCCCCAAGAGGAAGAGACTTCAAAGAAAAGTGAGTAAACACCTAAAAAAAAGTTTTGGAAAAGGAAAACAACTTCTAAAAAAAAATAGAGAACCTAATAAAAAGATCATATATCATTGAATGAGTAAGTTTTTAGATTCGAGTGCCTCAGATACTTTTTATTTGATAAGAATTTTGCAAATGATGACATTTGAAGGAGAGCGAGTCTTTAAAAAGCCATTTATTCCGCTCACACCAAATTGCATAGATAAAAGCATTGAAGATTTGTTTAAAAAACTATCATATTTGTTTGAGTGACAGAATGATAGAATACATTATAATTCATTTAGAGAAGCTTCCAACTTAGTGTTGAATATGACATTTGAGTAGCAGATCTCACCAAATAACCTTGCTGAAATTGCATTAAAAAAAGAGGTTATTGCGATTTTCAATTACATGAAAGCAAAGAGAGCAACAATTAATCAATGATATGCCTCTCTTTTGAAGATAATCTAGAGTTATAAGACCACCCAAAAGAACAACCCAAGAAATGAAGGACTGTTTGAATATGAATTTTTGTGCTAGACAATAGAACACCAATCAACAATACGGCCAAACTGACGAAAAAAGTCCCAAAGTCTTGTAAGAAAATTGAATCAATTGCATTAGTAAGAACATGAACTTGATGATTTATATAAGATATATATATTCCTCAGAACGAGATGAATCTGCTTGTAAATTTCAGCGCCCATTTATGATTGAATATTCAACTATGTCTGAAGTGGTACCCCCAACATTAAGCATACTTTTATGCTTAAAATTCAAGTATAAAGGAAAGTGCTCAATCCAGGGGTCTGTCTATATCTTTGCATTTACCTCATTTCCAATCTTATAATGGCAGCCTCTCTCATACCTTGATGAAGAGAAATAATAGAGTTCCAAGCATTGGAAGCATGGGAGTAGAGGTTGTCAAATTGAAAGAATTTATTAAATACATGCCATGCACCCATTTCACCAATAAGCTCTCTTTACAGGTAAGGACACGCCAAAATAATTTAGACAATCCAGCAAAATTTAATTCCTCAACCCTAGCCCTCCTTCATGAATAGGTTTTTCTATGATACCATAAGTAGGCTTTAGGCTCCTCGTCAAGGGCCTTTAGGCTCTAATACCATGTGAAGAATTGGAAACCTCAGTGTTTTCCTTTGATTAATTAAATACATAATTTTACATGGTACAATCATAGGGATCGTATCCCTCTTTACAAGGAAACAAACTATACAAAGAATATTCTATCTTGCTTTACATGTTAACTAAAAAATATCTTCAAAATCTTTGACTAAATATCTTGGCGTCAATTCTTAGCACTCAATAGTTGGCATATTCCAAGTATAGCTCTCAGATCTCACAAGCTCAATGAGGGATGTCCCGAACCATGAGCTTGTCACGCCGAGCGAGAAAATGAAGACTAGGAAGAGATTTGGTAAAAGCATCTGCAAGCTGGTGGGTACCCGGTATATGAGCAAGTCAAATAGTGTCATTGAGAACATGCTCCCAAATAAAATGAACATCAATATCAATATGCTGGGGTGCGACTATGAAATACTGGGTTGCGAGACATGTGGAGAGCACTAATGTTATCACAATAGAGCACAGGAGGAGATGTCAAAGAAATACGCAATCGCCATATATAGTAGATGCAAAAATCAAAGAAGATCAACAGTAATGGAGGCTAGAGCACGGTATTCAGCCTCAGTGCTCGAACGAGACACGTTGGACTGCTTCTTAGCTCCCCGAGGGATCAAGTTGGGCCCAAGAAAGATATCATAACTAGTAGTGGATCATCGACTGTTAGGGCATCCGGTCCAATCTGCATCAAAGAAAGCCCATAACGACAAAGCTGGGTTGTGGTGAAATGAAGGCCCAAGAGTCAAAGTCCGCTTAACATAGCGAAAGATACGCTTCACTGCTTCTAGATGGGCCTCTATGGGCTTGTGCATAAATTGACATACATGGCTAACAGCAGAAGCCAAGTCAGGCCGACTTAGTGTAAGGTATTGCAAGGAGCCCACCATCTGACAATACAAAGTGGGGTCAGGAAGGGGGTTGGATCCATGGGCCAAAAGTTGAAGGCCGACCATAAGCAAGCTTTTGACGAGCTTGATTCCTGATAGACCAAAACGCTGAAGTAATTGAAGTGCATACCAAGCTTGAGAAAGCATGAGGGAGTGTTGGGTCCTATATACCTGCTGTTCAAAAAGAAGTGAAGAGAGCCCATGTCCGTCAAAGCCTGGGAGAGACTAGAGATAGACCTTTGAAGAAGGGACAAGTCACTGCCTATAAGAATATGATCATGCACATAAAGTAACAGTAGCATAGTGTTGTATCCATCATGCCAAATAAAAAAGGAAGTGTAATGAGGACAGCCTTCAAAGCCATGTTGAAGAATGAAGGCAATGAACTTATGGATATGTCTCATCAATAAATCCAGGTGGGTGTCACCATGAAGAAACACATTCTTGACGTCAAGCTGATGGGGGAACCAATCAAGAGAGATAGCCAAGGAAAGAACCAGTCGGATGGTACCAAGCTTCACTATTGGGCTAAATGTCTCATCATAATCAAAGGCCGGAGGTTAATTGTACCCTTTAGCAAAAGGCAATTTTGAAGATTTGCCTAACCTGCAACTGGCACATATGTGCTTATTTAAAGAACTAGACAACTTAAGAGTAAAAGATAAATTTTGCAAAGCCTGAGATGACAGGTGGCCCAACCAAGCATGCCAGAGAGCACCATCTTCTTTATTATGCATCAAACCAACTGGAGTCAGCACCATATCTTTATTGAAGGGGATGCAGTAGAGATCACCATGTCTAGGATCGACCAATATTGTCTTCCCGCTCTGTAGCTCACAACAAAACCACATGGATAGAATGGGAAATAACATTGATTATCATGAGTGAACTTGGACACACTTAATAAATTCTTGCATAGTTGAGGCACAATAAGTACTTTTTCCATGTGCACAAAGGGGAGATTAATATTGCCAGTATGAGAAATATAAAGACCATAGCCATTTCCAACAAAGACACGATTAGAACTAGAATATGGAGTCATACCTTCACCCAAAGAGGCATCCGAAGTCATATGGTGAGATGCACCACTATCTGGGTTCAGGTAGTGTTGTGCTTGTCCAAAATGTGAAGGGCCACCAATGTTTGTGCTCAATTAGAGGAGGAAGGTGATGTTGCTTGCATGCATTGGCTAAATGGTTGGGGTAGCAACACTTGTAGCAATAAAGGGAGGAGGAATCTGAAGGGTAATTGAGCCGCAACGGAAGCGAATTTAAGGATTTGAATCCGGTTGATGTGGGTTCTCAAATTTGGGGGTTTTCCTTAAATCAACAAATAAAGCTCAAAGATTATGAAATTAGAAACACCAACATTCGGCCTTTGTGCCTACGAATCACTCCACAGATTTGATTATGTCCGAGAACACCAAATCCTTCACCGATCGAGTGTAGAACAATGTGAAAAGCTATATTCCTCGAATTAGCTTTTTCACCCAACAAATCAAGGTCACCAAAATCCTTCTTCTTGTAACCAAAAGTCGCCCTTTTCGTATGGTATCGAGGGCGTCCCTTCTCTTCCCCTTAATAAGGCATAAATCCGTTACAAATCATGCCAATTTCGGTTTCCCGAAATTGCTCAACAGATTTTCCAAGATGGTGACTCATATTTGACAATTCCATTTTGGTCGTACCAAAACGGCTAATTCCAAATATGTGATTTCCGGATCGGTGATGATTACAGTGTCTCTTCCAATTTAGTGTGGACCGGGCCCACGGAAGCCTAACTACTCCACATGCCTACACGCGCACGAGAGAGCCGACTCCTCTCAATCAAGACAAGTAAAATGGGACAAATAACCCATATTTACTTACAGAATCACCGGTAATGGGAGCGGCATGAGGACGACCTTGCCTAGAGGAAGTCCTGCGGCCACAGTTGGGCGTCCCAGTGCCACGACAAACAAAGTTAGAGGATCCCCGTGCATATGATGAGCAGCCTCCTCAGTTAGCACTAGGAACATGCTGATCTCCTACACGTGTAGTGACAAGTGCTACTTAGGAGAGAGACTGAGAGTGGTTACCTCAGATACGATGCTCAAAATCAGAGTGCGGCAGTAACTTCATTGAGTGAAGGTAATGGGCAAGCAAGGTGGATAACAACAACTATAACGTCATACTCAGAAGGAAGGTCTTCAAGAAGAAGAAAAATGAGGTCGGCGTCCAAGCCAGGATCATTGGCCATGGCAAGAGTGCAAGAAATACCCCGTGCTTGATGAACATACGCTGTAATACTTATAGTGCCTTTGGACAGGGTGTGAAGTTCACGTTTCACACTTTGCACCCAATTCAGAGTGACAATGTCATAGAGAGTCCAAGCGTTGTCCAAATTTTTTGTGCAGTGGCACAATGAACAACATGAGGAAGAACATCGTCAAACAAGGAGGAGACTATCCAAGCCAACACCATTTGGTCCAACCGAAGCCAAGCCAGCACCACCGTATCAAATTCAGATCCAATGGGACGCCCCAAAGTTCAATGCACAAGACCAAGGAGGCCATGGAAACGAAGGATGGGCATCACTTGCATTTTCCAAACTAAATAATTTGTGTTAATAAGTTTGGAGGAGATTTCCTGGGTAATAGACTTGACTATAGGAAGGGCAGGGGAAACATTGTCGGTAGGCAAGATAATCGAAGAAGAAAAAGAAGCATTAGGGTGAGAAGAGGCTACCATGGAAGAAGAAGTCATGAAGAAGGCCCATTGACTCCGATACCATGTGAAGAATTGGAAACCTCAGTGTTTTCCTTTCATTCATTGAATATATAATTTTACATGGTACAATCATAGGGGTCGTATCCCTCTTTACAAGGAAACAAACTATGCAAATAATATTTTATCTTGCCTTACATGTTAATTAAAAGATATCTTCAAAATCTTGGCATCAATTCTTGGCGTTCAATAGTTGCCATATTCGAAGTATAGCTCTCATATTGAAACCTTTTTCCAAGTAATATTATTAGAACAGAGGTATGAGAGCATCTTTTCCAAATGAATGAAGCGAATAATTTTTTAATATGAGAAATTACCTTATTAGGGAGTTTAAAAGTACTAGTCCCAAAGAGTTGCATTCTATTTAGGACAGACTAAATTAGTTGGAGTCATCCTGCATAAGATAGTAGACAAGTCTTTCAACCTTCAATATGTTTTTTGATACGGGGCAAATAAAGGGTATATAAAAGCTTATCGGAGGAAAGAAGTAATCGAAAGTATAGCTTACTAACTTGATATCTAAGAATAATAGTAATCTCTTCTTTTGTAAGGATAAGAAGATGGAGCTTTTAGAGACATTAGACCACAACATTGCACTCTCAAGCATCATGCAACATAATAATTACTTCATACCATGCAAATCATACTGCTCAATAAATAATTCCACCCCATATCGCCGATCCAGCCCTAGTCGGACTAATTTCATATGTGCCAGATCTGTGAGAAGGTGCAAGGATCGAATCTCATTGGCATGCAAGGGTGCGCTAGTCTTACCTACCAAATGAAAAAAAATCCATGCCATATTTAGTGCCCTATTTGGTTATTTTGAGGGACGAAAATCCTATTTGTTTTTTTAGGAAAACACCATAGAACACTTAATATGTGACAGAGGAAGTATAATAAATGTATAAATGGATGCTTACCTTGCTATATGGTCGGAATCTACTACTATACTTAATTTTTGGGGGAATTGGGGAATTCTGATCAAATTCATTTGCTTAATGCATCTACACGTGAAAATTGAATAGGATCCCCTTATCTCGGTTCCACACTCTATTCATCTTCAGATACATAATTACAATCATAGATATTAGCCATTTGAAGAACGTAGGTCATCACTCAACACAAATTGCACTATATCTAAAATGAAAAAAAAAAACTATTTAACCTCTCATGATTGCATCTTTACACAGAAAATAACCTATATATATGCTTCAACCATATACTTGGACTGGAAAATAGCATAATACTCTAGTTTGTAATTATCTCATCATAGAGCAGGACTAGAAGGTTGAAGAGAACAATATGTGGTACATGTAAACAAAGAATATGATAAAAAACAAAAAGCAAACACATAGACCAAGATTGAGTAGATTTTTACATGAAGAAAGTAAAAGAAGGTGGAAAGAACAGGTTAAAAACAATGGTTTTATTCTCCTACCAAAGAAGGAATTGAAATGCTAGTTTCTTGAAATGAAAAAACAAAACACTGATCTCTCCCTTTATCCTCCCTATTTTTTTGGCTTTGTTCTTTGTTGATCAAGTGCTTTCATGAAATCAAAGCATATGAATGTTCAATACTGTTATTGAAAACAGATTTTCCCTAAAAAAACAAGTATAAACCTGATTACAAAAGAGAAAATTTCGTCCTCAATTTTCGTGTCGTTACGCGTTAACTTTGATTTTCTGAGACATGAAATGAATTTACGGTAATAATTAGCCACATGAAAGAAAATGAAATCACAAACAAAATTAGCATCCTGTGTCCTATGGCATTATAAAAAAACAGAAACTTATTAACCAAAACCTTTAAGGTCATAACGAAATATAATCCTTACTTCATAATTCACGTACCAAACTTTCTCAACCATTCTGCCCAATTGTCAGTTACTAACCCTAATTATAAGAGAGAAATAAAAACCCAAGCTACAATTAGTAGCCGATACGACTTCCTTGCTAAAATCTGATTCATCTCATCCTAATGAGGCTTCACAATCATCCTTAACCACTAATCGACGTCCTTTCCCGCCGCCGTCATCGTCTCCTCTGCGTCCTTCGGCCGTGCTCCATAATCGCGCTTATCATGCGCAGCCATCACCGCCGCCCGCTTCAGCATCCACTGCTCACGCTTCGACACGTGGTCAAGAGCCATCTTGCACCTCTCCAGCCTCTCCTCCATATCGGCCTGCACCTCCACCATGCTCAGCACAATCTGCGTCGCGCTTTCTTCGGCATTGTTGAGGAGTCTCTCAAGCTCCGCAGCAATCAACGTAGCCTCAGAAACCTCCGCCTGTTTGATCAGGAGAGAGCGCTCCAACGACGCTACATCCGCCCGTTCCTTGGCCAGCGCCGCCTTCAGCTCCCTCCTCGCCGCCTCCCTCTCCTGCACAAGGCGTCGGTTCTCCTCCTTCAGGCGCTGGACCTCGCCGAGAAGAGCATCGTCGGAGGACGCCATGGCAGTGAAAGGGAAGAGGCTTTGGAACTGAGGAGTTCGTAACTTCTTATACTATGCGAGTTCGTTACATTGAGAGAGACGTGTGGGGAACGAAAGGTCTGTTTTTTCGGAAAATTGCAATTGACACTTATATTGAAATTGGACTTTACCCCTATGAATTATGATAATATGCACTCAACCCATATACAACTTAATTATTTAATAATTTTACCACTCATAGCTCACACAACCATAACAAGTAATTAACGTTTCTTATATTCGGTGAAAACAAGGATAATGCATTGTTATTATTGAATAATATATTAATATTCTTTGTGCACCGCACCCCCTTTGCCGGTGAGAAAAGGGGGATCACGAATAAAAGAAGAATGTGGATTTATTAGTAAAGAGGATGAGTAAAATTATCTCTTCACATAAGTCACAGGGGTTAAGTACATATTTTCATAAGTCATAGGGGTTAAGTGCACTTTCGCCATCATTTGGAAAAACCTAATAGTAATAGTAAATCCGGACAGGAAAAGGGAGCACATTTTAATTAATTTTTATTAAAAATGTGGGCTTTGGGTTTTGGTTAGAGATGGTTTATTACTGGGACCACGTATTCTTGATTGTCGGTGGAAATTGCGGCACGACTGCTGAACTTCTTCATTTGTGCGGGGCAAAGTGGACTCACCCTTGATGGACGTTTGAGTAAGAAATCAAGTTTATTGGTCAGAAAGTTTTAGGGTTAGGAAATCCGGATGGCACTTTGCAAAATTAGCTTCTCATTAGCGAGAATTAGGCTCCCAATTTTTGGGGTTTACAAAGGAAACACTTCAATATGCGCTCTTGCATGAGCATATGCGCCGTCAGATTTCGATCCGGCGCACAGGGGGTGGGGTAACGTTTAAAATCAATCCGGTGCAAGCAGGTTATTCTCATTGTTCTCCCTAACAAATCAGGGATTAATTATGCACAAGTGCAGTGCAGTGAAGAGGCAGTTTACAGCTGATCACGTCCAGATTTAGAGGAACCAAAGTATCATGAAGGGGTGCTCGAGCTAGAATTAAGGCCAACTCATTTGTAGTATCCAGGACATCAATAGAAATGTCATCATCAAACTCAAGAAGCAGAATGAACCCATTCACACTATCTTCAGTGTAAAAAAATTAGCATGCATAGCAGGGCTTTTTACATATTACCTGGCGCCAACTATGATATTATCATATTACTGGTTTTTCTCGTGACTTCTCATATGACCTGGAATCGGCACCTAGAGTACCGAAAATGCCCTTCTCTTACGTTTTCTATGCATTTTGTACCTGAAATGCTTTATTTTTCCCAAAATTAGCAATTTACATGATCATCAAGTTCGGGAAGAAGACATTCCGGTAAAAGATCCATCCATAATCAAGGTTCAAACCATCACCAGCGCCGTCCAACCCGAAAAAAAATTTCATGCCCAAAAACTGTAAAAACAGCGGGAAAGAGGAAAAAAATCTATGATGAAGGGATTTTGATGTAAGAGCAGCAGGAAAGCCCTCCCAACTACAAAAATTAAGATCTACATGTAAAAAAACACAAATAAAGATCACCTATTAGTGTTCGACCGCTCCTGGACATGAAATAAAAGGATAAAATTGGCAAAAACATGAAATACTCGTCGACGAGCGATAAGTTCAATTTATATATCTTTCTGTGATCCTAATGAAGTAGAAGAGGAGGAAAAATAACGAAGAATGCAAAAAAATGAGCAAAAACGGATAAAAAATGAGCAAGTTATGACATTTTGAAAATTGGCATTTATCGTGTTGTCGACATTCCAAGTCGTGTACTATGTGACACGACTTGAATCCAAGTCGTGTCACATAGTACACGACTTAGAATCAAGTCGTGTCGTCGACAACACGATAAATTGACAATTTTTAAAATGGCATAACTTGCCCATTTTTTATTTATTTTTGCCCTTTTTTTTCGTTCTTCTTTATTTTTCCTCTTCTTCTACCTCAATAACATATATTAGGATGGAAAAACAGGAAAAAATAAGAACAAAATGAAAGCATTCTGACGTCCGGAGCTTCGCTGCATCGCCCATGCAAAAAAAACTATTATCAAGAGATTTTGATGTAAGAGCAGCGGGGAAGCCCACCCAACTACTAAAATTGAGATCTACATGTAAAAAAAATATATATAAAGGCGACCTATTAGTGCTCGAGCGCTCATGGACATCGAATAAAAGAAGAACGAAAAAAATGGACAAAACGGATAAAAAACGAGCAAGTTATGACATTTTGAAAATTGCCCATTTATAGTATTGTCGACGACACGACTTGAGCATTTATCGTGTTGCATATAACACGACAAAATGACAATCTTCAAAATGTCATAACTCGCTCATTTTTCATCCATTTTTGCCCTTTTTTTTGTTCTTCCTCATTTTTCCTCCTCTTCCACCTCATTAGTATCACAGAAAGATATATAAATTGAACTTGTCGCTCACCGACTAGTATTTTATGCTTTTGCCCATTTTTATCCTTTTATTTGATGTCCATGAGCGCTCAAGCACTAATGGGTGGCCTTTATATGTGCTTTTTTATATTTAGATCTCAATTTTAGTAGTTGGGTGGGCTTCCCCGCTGCTCTTACATCAAAATCTCTTGATAATAGTTTTTTTTTCGTGGGCGATGCGGCGAAGCTCCGGACGTCGGAATGCTTTCACTTTGTTCTTATTTTTTCTTCTTTTTCCATCCTAATATATCTTATTGAGGTAGAAGAGGAGGAAAAATAAGGAAGAACGAAAAAAAAATGGGCAAAAACGGATAAAAAACGAGCAAGTTATGACATTTTAAGAATTGCCCATTTATAGTGTTGTCGACGACACGACTTGAGCATTTATCGTGTTGCATATAACACGACAAAATGACAATCTTCAAAATGTCATAACTCGCTCATTTTTCATCCGTTTTTGTAGTGACCGTAAATTTTATTCTAATAAAGTGAATTTTATTGCTCAAAAGGAGTAAATTTGAGTTCTAGAAATTTCTCTAAATTTGAATTTAGAAAATTTAATTTTTTCTGTCAGACCGATCGATCGCCTTCAAATGGCATCGATCGGGAGACGATCGATCGATTTTGTAAGGCATCGATCGCAAGACGATCGATTGCATATACGGACTGATCGATCGCCGATAGTTTTGCGTTTCTCGAGGCAATTCCGTTGGGAAACTTCTTGGGCTGATTTTGGGGGATTTCTTGGAGGCGTGTTATGCCGACTTGCTCTGTTTAAGGGATCTAAACATGGTAATTAAGTTGGTGTCAAAACCCTAATTAATATCCAATTGGGAATCAAGAAAATGGTGGATTTAATTAGCCTAATTAAAGTAAATTGGAGATGTGTATTGGACGCCCTTTTGGGTTAATTGAAGGGGCCTTCTTTGCATTTAATTGGCGCCAAGATGGTGTAGGGGTTAAACCTTTAAGGTTTGCTTTTACTTGGTAAGTTACATAAGTAAATTGGTAAGTTTTTTAGAGAAGATAAAATCCTACTTATTGCAATCTAAACAGAAAATCTTGGGGTTAGAGGAGATCGTGCTGGTGGTTTTGGGAGGGGCTGGGATGATCCTTGGCCCTTAGATGAAGTGGAGATGGACAGTGGACATTCATTGGCTTGTTCTATTTAAATTCAAATTGAGAGGACCGGCCATCCCTTTGGGAACCGGCAGCCCTCTCTCTCCCTTTTCTTGGTAATTCTTCTCCCCTACCGTGTCCTCCCCCTTCCCTCTCAACCATCAGTAGGCCTCTCCTTGTGGTGTGTGCAAGAGGTGTGCATTGGTTTGTGTGGAGATCGCAAGGAAGCGGGTTTTAATTCAAACCGGTTGTTGTGCATTTAGTACCGGTTCAAAGGTAAGATGTTCTTTTTCTCGCAGCATGCTTTCATTAAAGTTTTGATCTTTATATGGAGTACCACGTTCTGATGTTATGTGTGACATGAGTGACCATATTATCCTGGATTAATTGCTCTATTTGCTGAGATCTATTCAGTTATTGATATACCAATTGATTTCTTGATGTGAATCTCTCATGCACAATTCGATCAAGCCATCCCTGATAGTATGTGTTAATTTCGGTTCATGTGAGTCATATATCTGATGTCTATCAATGAGTGCCATTCTCTGATTTGTGTAGATAAGGGTCTGTTTATGAAAAGTTGTCTCTTTTCTTGTTGTATGTCACCCGATCTCACATTCTTTATGTATTGACCTAATTGATTCATCAATTGGTGTAACTCTTGTGGTTCTCATCCAAAAGCAGCAAGCTTTCAGAAGTATTTTCAATGGTTTGGTGCGTCCTTATGAGCCACAGGTCGTACTTTGTTGTGTTGTTACGTGTCCTGATAAAGCTGTCTACTTTATGTAGTGTTTGCCCTAATTGATATAGTATATAGGTAATAAGACTATCTAAAAGAGATTAAGGGATGTATTAGCATGATGAAAGTGAGAGTCCTTATGGATCATTGCTCGTGAACCCTAAGACCACTGTTACTAGGTCTGACCAGGAGCTGAAGTGTCCTGGAAAAGTTGTCCAGTTTGCGGGTTAATGAATCATTAAGGCTAAGGTGTAAAACAGTTTTAAAAAGAGACTATTAAACGGATTAATACATAATTAATGGTCTGACCATAAGCTAATAAAGGCCTAATGTGAGATGGTTTTGAGTCTAAAAGACTTTAGTTATGATTAGAATTAGTAACAACAAGTGAAAATTGGATTATTACTTAGTATAGTGCTCTCGGCCAAGATGTAACCTGCACCGACAGACTGCATTGGAAAATTCATAACTAATTGTAGAAATTTTGGAAAATTATTCCGTAAATTAGGTAATTATCTACAGACATAGGGCTATCTTCCATAAAAATTTCAGGGACTGTTAGGTTCTGTGTAGACTGGAGAAAATCTGGGAATGGAGCTGTTGTGTCCATAACAGTGTCCTTTTGCGGTTATAAATAAAACGCTATGCTAAGATTACATGTATATATATTATATATCACAAGGAGGGTACTATGGCATAAGAATTCCAGAGGGTACTTATGATAGTATCATGTGTGGAATATTGTCTCTATTCCAAATGTCGTGGTCATCAATGTCTTTGCTCGCGGTGCCTAACATCGTGCATCTTCGACCTCATGAAACCCTGATGTTAGGATAGGGTTATTCTTTCCAATTCTACCATTAAAGTTTTGAGAGTCATCGACTTCAAAGTCTTGAGAATCAGGGATGATCTTGATTGCAATAGTGCTTGGTGATGACGTTGACTGAGTCTATACCGAAGAGTTCAGTTTCGAGTCAGCTCGTGCATAGGCACAGACCAGTTGTTGGTTAATCTCTTGAGAGTCGGTCGTTGTTAAATGCTGAGAATTCCATTGTACTTCTTCGAGAGTCTGATTCCTGAAATTGTTAATTCATGAGAATACCCTTGTTTGTGGTTAGACAAATCCAGTTCCATGTAAACTGTTTCTCCACTAAGAGTTTTGTTGAACACTCTTAGATTGGATCATAGTATGCTCACGAGCCATAGCTAGACCCATGGTGGTCTCCGATGATTTTGAACCTCTGTAGTTCAGCCGATGACGGCAACGCGTGCGCTTTAGATTGTAGACATTACGGAAGGTCTGCAATCTCCGCCCATTGTGCCCGTAAGCACCAATGGGGCCAGCATCCCTAGACGCATGGCCGAGTTCCTACGTAGAACCTTTAGGATGTTCTGGTATTGAAGTCCATAGAGGAAGTGGACTGACCAGAGAGCAGAAATTGTCATCTTCGACACATTGGTTGTCCAGATCAGATAGTTTGCTTATCTCCTTACTCTTTGGAAGTCGGGAGTCATATTGATTATTGTGCTTTATTCCACCCTGATTAGCGAGATATTTTGGGTGCTGTATCTTTTCCTGGTAAGTATCACCTGCGTTATGATTATTCTGAGTTATCAGACCTGCTTGTTATTGGTTCCTTTATTGCCTATTTCTACTGTGAGTTTTTCTAGCATCCTACTGAGTATTTCCTCTGGAATACTCATGCATCTTCTGATGCAGGGATTAAGGCTGAAGAGGTGTGATCAGCATATTCGTGACGTGGAGGTTGGTGATCGTAAAGTCGTGAAGACTGGATAGCTTAGTAGTTATTTTATTATTGTTGGATTTTTGGTTTTTGGTTATTCCGTGGCCTGCGTGTCACTTAGTTAATTTCTCGCTTTCGTGGGAATACTTGAAAAGCGTAAGATAGTTAGAATGTTTAGTTATTTCATTTCTGTAGTATTTGAACATTTGTTTACGTCATATTGATTCCTGCTATTCCCGTGTATGTATATGGGAGTTATGGTGATGAATCGAGTATTCGGTCCGTCCCAGATTTGTGACCCTATTACCTTCATTGGTTTATCGCTTCCGCATATTTTGGGGCTGGAAATTTGGGGAGTGATAGTTTTTGCCCATTTTTTTTGTTTTTCCTCATTTGTCCTCCTCTTCCAGCTCATTAGTATCACAGAAAGATATATAAATTGAACTTGTCACTCGCTGATGAGTATTTTACGTTTTTGCCCATTTTTATCCTTTTATTTGATGTCCATGAGCGCTCGAGCACTGATGGGTGGCCTTTATATGTGTTTTTTTACATGTAGATCTCAATTTTAGTAGTTGGGTGGGCTTCCCCGCTGCTCTTACATCAAAATCTCTTTATAATAGTTTTTTTTTGTGTGGGCGATGCGGCGAAGCTTCGGATGTCGGAATGCTTTCACTTTCTTCTTATTTTTTCTTCTTTTTCCATCCTATATCTTATTGAGGTGGAAGAGGATGAAAAATTAGGAAGAACGAAAAAAAAAAGACAAAAACGGATAAAAAATGAGCAAGTTATGCTATTTTAAATATTGCCTATTTATCGTGTCGTCGACAATACGATAAATGCAAATTTTTAAAATGTCATAACTTGCTCATTTTTTATCCGTTTTTGCTCATTTTTTTTTTGCGTTCTTCCTTATTTTTCCTCCTTTGCTACTTCATTAGGATCACAGAAAGATATATAAATTGAATTTGTCGCTCGCCGACGAGTATTTCACATTTTTGCCCATTTTTATCCTTTTATTTCATGTCTAGGAGCGGTCGAACACTAATGGGTGATCTTTATTTATGTTTCTTTACATGTAGATCTTAATTTTTGTAGTTGGGAGGGCTTTCCCGCTGCTCTTACATCAAAATCCCTTTATCACAGATTTTTTTTCTTCTTTTCCGCTGTTTTTACAGTTTTTCGATAGTTTGAACCTCGATTATGGACGGATCTTTACCAGAATGTCTTCTTTCCCAACTTGATGATCTTTTAAATCTCTAATTTTGGGAAGAATGAAGCATTTCGGGTACAAAATGCATAAAAAATGTAATAGAAGGGCATTTTTGGTACTCTAGGTGTTGATTCCAGGTCATATGAGAAGTCACGAGAAAAACCAGGTAATATGAGAATACCGCACCAGGTAATATGTAAAAAGCCCATCTTTACCTGCTCCTACTGGGAGAAAGTCACCACTGACGTCGATTCTCTCTATGCGCTTGCAAAGATGCCATATGTGCTGATCAAGCATGTCATGATTCCGATAATAATGATGGAATCACTGTTTTTTTTTTTTTTTGCAGAAGATCAAAACAGTAAATAATAAACAGTAAAATGAAAGTCGGTGATAGTAAATAGAAAAAGTAACGGTAAACATGGAACAAATACAAGCGCATTAGAGCTCCAAGTCACCGTCCCTAAATCTCCTCTTGTTCTCCCACACCTTCTCGGCTCATTAGCCCAAGAGGTTAATGGACGAGCTCCGGATCTTCGACAACCTTGCCGTTGTTTTGCTTTCCCAGACCTTTGCCGTTGGCATCCTTGTCGACCTCCAGCTAAAATGTAGTAAATGATAAATATAGTAAATAGTAAAAGCAGGGTCGGCTCAATGGGTGCGTTTGGAAAGCTGAAAGATAAATATTTCAGCCCTGAAAGGTGAAAATTTTCACCTTTCAGGGTGAAAAGTGTTTGTTTGCTGAAAGGGTGAAATATGGTCGGTGACGGTGATAGGTGAAAATTTTCACCTTTCAGCTGATTTGTGTTTGTTTAGCTGAAAGGGTGAATAGTAGGTGCTGACGGTGAAAGGTGACAAATTTTCACCTTTCACCCCTGAAAGGCCCTGAAAGGCTGATTCTCCCTCGAGTGAGAATCAGCCTGACGAAAAATCACGGCTTGCCCCTCCCTCTCGTTTTTTTAGGTTTTTTTCCTTTCATTGCTCAAGTAATCAATTACACAGTAGAGATGAGAGAGTTTGTGCCCCCCGTCCCCGCCTCTACCGTCGCAGCGTTAAGCCCCCCACCTCCCCCGGTCGCCGCTGTCGCTGCCTCGTTGAGCCCCCCACCTCGACGCTACCGCCGCCCTCACCCCGGTGTGTGCGTGCATGGCTACCCCTCCGCCGCCGCACCGTTGAGCCGAGGGAGCCCCCCGGTCATATCGAGTAATTGATTACACTATAGGACTGCATATCAAGTAATTTGATACACTATAATAGTGGATATCGAGTAACTTGTTCCACTATCTATGCTGCCGCACCGTTAAGCCGAGGGACCCCCCTTCCCCGTCATATCTCCCTCATTTTTAGTCCATTTTTGGAATTTTTTTCATCATTATAAGAAAGAACACTAAAAATAAGGAAGAATGAAAAAAAAATGGGCCAAAACGGATCAGAAATGAGTAAGATACGCATCGTTGAAGTTTGTCCCATTAAAAAAATTATCGCGTAATCGATTACTCGATATGCAGTATTATAGTGTATCCAATTACTCGATATGCAGTATTATAGTGTATCCGATTACTCGATATGCAGTATTATAGTGTATCCAATTACTCGATATGCAGTCCTATAGTGTATCCAATTACTCGATATGCAGTATTATAGTGTATCCAATTACTCGATATGCAGTCCTATAGTGTATCCAATTACTCGATAACTGCATTATCGAGTAATTGGATACACTATAGGACTGCATATCGAGTAATTGGATACACTATAGGACTGCATATCGAGTAATTGGATACACTATAGGATACACTATAATACTGCATATCGAGTAATTGGATACACTATAGGACTGCATATCGAGTAATTGGATACACTATAATACTGCATATCGAGTAATTGGATACACTATAGGACTGCATATCGAGTAATTGGATACACTATAATACTGCATAT
The DNA here is from genome assembly GCA_039654745.1 of Houttuynia cordata. Lineage (NCBI taxonomy): Eukaryota > Viridiplantae > Streptophyta > Magnoliopsida > Piperales > Saururaceae > Houttuynia > Houttuynia cordata. The sequence continues at coordinate 10,053,690 of CM077510.1, forward strand.
CGAGTAATCGATTACGCGATAATTTTTTTAATGGGACAAACTTCAACGATGCGTATCTTACTCATTTCTGATCCGTTTTGGCCCATTTTTTTTTCATTCTTCCTCATTTTTAGTGTTCTTTCTTATAATGATGAAAAAAATTCCAAAAATGGACTAAAAATGAGGGAGATATGACGGAGAAGGGGGCTCCCTCGGCTCAATGGTGCGGCGGCGGAGGGGTAGTCGTGCATGTACACACCGGGGTGAGTGCGGCGGTAGCGTCAAGGTGGAGGGCTTAACGAGGCAGCGACGGCGGCGACCGGGGGAGGGGGGCTCAACAAGGCCGCCGCCACCATCACCACCGGGGAGAAAGAGGGCGACATCACCGTGATTTATTTTCAGTTCCCAAACATATTTCACCTTTCAAAAATCAGGCCTGAAATTTTTCACCCTGACGCTTGTTTACTTTCAGGTTCCAAACGGGTTGTCACCAATCAGAAAATATCAGTGTGATAATTTTCAGGCTGACATAAATTTTCACCTTTCACCTATCAGCTTCCAAACGCACCCAATATAGGATGGGGCCGAAGGCGGATATTTGGACAAGGCTTTTAGTAACCATAAACTACTTGACTAAATAATGCGGCTGCAAAATTGGCATTTAGTTTTTCAAAAGCTTTGCTAACAAGTTCTTTTCATTCTATCACAAATTTTTCAAAAGCTTTGCCAACTTTGAAAAGGTTTTTTTACATAAGCAGTACAATTAATTAGTATGTGGCTAATAAATCACTTATGGGCTCCCATGGCTAGAATGCATATTCATCATGTGGGGCCTTTCTAGGTTGGTGGGCCTTGAGGCAACCGCCTTAGTTGCCTTACCTTGAACCGCCCCTGAGTAATTATATAAAGTTTACCTGAGCCAACTCATCTTGGCCATCGAATTTTAATCCGACGGCGGATTTGACAACGGGGAGGTGAGTGAATCATCACCCACCCTATATAACCATCGAGATTATTCGGGCTCCTGCAGCTTGCATCAGACCTATCTAATTTAAACCCAACAATAATAATAAACAATAAACAGTAAATAACAAATACTCCCTCCGTTCTAAATTACTATGTATATTTAATAAAATTACAATTTTTATTGGACCATAGACCCTACCAGCGCCGTCGAGATCCTCTCCGATTCCGGCATCCTCGTGATCGTTTAAATATAAACCTTACAAGTGCACAAGGCAATTGTACTACAGTGAGTATTAAAGGGTTGTCGAACCTCAGGGACGGACTAATATTTTACTAAATTCAAGTGAAAGCAAATTTTGTTTTAATTAATTTTAGATAAAGCAATAAAATTTAACTACTTTAAATCGGATTTTAATTAATATGGAGAAGATACCAAAGCAAAGAATCCACCACTAGACATGCAATTACTACTCTCAATTATTATTACGCTCAAATTGACATGATATGGTAATTTGTGTTCATAGTCAGACACACAAATCACAATGAATTCACTCACGTTCTTGGTCGGACACGAGAGTTCATCCACTATAAATTAATGTAGGTAATTCTATCCTTGGTCGGGCATAGAATTATCATTTGGGCTAATGATCCTATCATTGGTCGGGCATAGAATTAACACCAGCCTACTTTTAGCTAAGCACAGGAATTAAAAAGATCTAATTTCATGCATTTCAATCAAGTCTATGGTCAAGCACTCAAAAGAAACTCATGAAATAGCATTAAGTATAATCATATCAATTGTATTAAATAAAATAATCAAGAGTAATAACACAAATCTAGGGCTTCATCTATGCCTAAGACGCGAATTTAGCCGGCCATCGGACGAGGAGAACGTTGTTGATTTGTCGGCGTCATTGTGCACTATTCACCGAAAAAAAAATCACTATTCACTGTTCACGGGTACTGTTCATCGTCTTCCTCGTGCAGCCGTTACTGTAGCAGTTCAAGAACAGCCCAAAAATCCGGCCTTTCTCCTCTCTTCCGGCCCTGTCTTCCTCTCCTCCGGTGGCTCCTCCTCCCTCTTTCTCTCTTCCGGTCGAAACCCCGCCGGAAAGCTCTATTTTTTCGGCGGCTTTTTTCTTCGTTCAACCTCTGTTTTTTTGACCATAAATCCTATGTTCCTCTCCTTTTTCCGGTGGCTTTGGCTCTGTTTTTATAGACCTCAGCCCCGTCCCAAATCGAACACGATCCCCAGTCCGATTTGAAGTCGAATCGATCTTCAAATCTGGCACTTTCCAAATTAAAGCCGACTGTTTTTTTTCTTTCCCGATTGAGCACGGCTCTGTTCCGTGGGCTCGCTGATGTCTCCGCCTTCAAATGTCACCGCCGTTCCTTTCCGCTGTCAAGGTCGCCGCCGTTCAAGCCCATCCTCGCCATCTCGCCGACGAAGCTCCGTCCCCGTCGCCCGCCTCCCCGGTGAAGCTCAGCCCACCGGCGCTCGAACTCTATTCTGGACGAAAGGCCCGAGCTTTGGCTCGGGCCGATTTTTCCTTTTTTTCTTTTTCTTTTAACTGAACCGGACCGGAACGAAACTGGTTCATATTCCTTTTCTATTTTTTTTCTTTATTAAACAAAAACCCATTCCATTGATCTCATCCATCCAATCTCATCTTAACGGTTCTTCGCTTTAATTATGTCTCTTTCGCGTGCGATAATTCAACTGATCATAACTTTTTGCTCAGAACTCCGAATTGCGAACAGTCAGTGGCGTTGGAAAGCTGACTTCGTGAACTTTAACATGAAGTTTAAATCAGTCCCATCAGAGATATGCAATCGAAGTTGTAAATATTCAATCATTAGAGTCGTGTTTCATCCTATTTCTGCGTTTTACTCTTGTTTCCTACAAAAACAAAAAACTATATTAAAGTAGCAATAATATTAAACAAACAACAGCAGAAACATAAGTTTAGGAGATAATAAAATGCATATTTCATGTATAGATCACACCCCCAAACCTAAATTTTGTTAGTCCCTAGCAAAACAAAACAAAATCAAACAAACATACAAAAGGAACTAATGCATAAAAGTAAACACCACTTTCGTAGGGAACACGATTGCATTGAGCGTATGCAACAAGCCGTTAAACCTTTAGGTGGCCCTAGTAGGACGAGTGTTGTCTCGTGAGGGTTTGCAGCCATGCTACCCACAAACATGTATTTATTAATCTAATTAACCTAAATACAAAAACAAAGCAAAAATTAAATATTGAAAAACAAAGAACCTATTATCCCAACAAATGCAAAATACAATGCTTAAGAGAATTAACCACATGTACTTGGTTCATAATCAACAGGAATATAGAAGCCCTCAAGTAAGTGGTTTTATTCCACACTTTCATCTTGGATATTTCTGCTCAAATATAATATAGCGTGATAACATAAATAGTAGAAAGTGTAGAACATTGTAGTAATACATTCTAAATTTCTGTTTTATACAGATCCAGTGTTACCCATTAACCAAAGAACATCAGAATCTACATAGTCATCGTCATCTTTAGGTTCATGATAGCACAGATCTGCGCGCCTCCTTCGGGTCCAACATTCTAGATTTGAGAGGATAATACACCACAGACTTTTTTTTTCTTTTTCGCTAGGACTGTGTAAGGCCTGACTTCAAGATGCCTAGGTTTAGCAATGACTCAGGCCAATGACTCCCAGCCAGTTGGCTTAGGGCATTAGGTTTTAAGAGACCGCTTCGGGCTCGAGCATCAGCCTAAGTTAATCCTATAAAGTCAAGCAGCCCCTTTCTTTCATTTTGTTTTCATTTTTTCATTTTCATACATTTTTTTCAGCATTCTTTTTTTTTTCAGCACATGTTTATTCCGTCCAGGCTGTATTATACTCTCAACCTATTCCAGTTCCAATCCCTTGCCATAGCCAAGTAAATGGTCTATTATGATCTTTTAAGCTCAACAGATAACTACACATCATCCAATGACTATGACTAAAGACATCCCACTCTAGATTAGCATTCAACAAATCTCTAGATGGTATTACTTTATGTAACTAGTGTGTGTTAGTGAATTTTCTTAGTTTAAGCACTTGTTCCAAGAGGACTGTAATAGAAAGATACTCAGTTAAGTGTATCTATCTTCCAGTATACTTACTCACACTTCCAATGCAAATTAATCTCTTAAGAATTGTAACATGCATTATTACGGGATAAACTATCAAAACCTGAGAAAATACTAACAAACAACCTAAAAACTAATCAAATTTTTATGATTTTTTTTTTGTTTTCATTTTCTTATTTTTTTTTATTTTTTTTATTTTCTAATTTTTATTTTTATGAAAGTAATATTCCCTCCCCCAAACCTATTATGAACAGTGTCCTCAAAGTGAACAAAAATATAAAATGATAATGATCATATATCAAAGAAAATCAGATAAAGGAGAGAATACACCTGAATACGTGGGTTGCCTCCCACCAAGCACTAAGTTTAACGTCTTCAGCCAGACGTAGCCACAATCAATCATTAATTGCCGGATCATCCAAGTATACAATCATCACATCAATATCTGTGACAGCCTCGAGATATGGTTTCAATCGGTGACCATTGACTTTGAATGTATTTCCATCTTTTGGATTATAAATCTCAACCGCTCCATGAGAGTAGACTTGTTTCACAATGTAAGGGTCATACCACCGAGAACGAAGTTTCCCATGAAATAAATGTAGCCGCGAATTATAGAGTAATACTTTCTGATGAGGATGAAAAGATTTCCTGGAAATCATCAAAAAACTTGATCGTTTAAATATAAACCCTTGCAAGTGCACAAGGTAATTGTCGAACCTCAGGGACGGACTAATATTTTACCAAATTCAAGTGAAAGCAAATTTTGTTTTAATTAATTCTAGAGAAAGCAATAAAATTTAACTACTTTAAATCGGATTTTAATTAATATGGAGAAGATACCAAAGCAAAGAATCCACCACTAGACATGCAATTACTACTCTCAATTATTATTACGCTCAAATTGACATGATATGGTAATTTGTGTTCATAGTCAGACACACAAATCACAATGAATTCACTCACGTTCTTGGTCGGACACGAGAGTTCATCCACTATAAATTAATGTAGGTAATTCTATCCTTGGTCGGGCATAGAATTATCATTTGGGTTAATGATCCTATCCTTGGTCGGGCATAGAATTAACACCAGCCTACTTTTAGCTAAGCACAGGAATTAAAAAGATCTAATTTCATGCATTTCAATCAAGTCTATGGTCAAGCACTCAAAAGAAACTCATGAAATAGCATTAAGTATAATCATATCAACTGTATTAAATAAAACAATCAAGAGTAATAACACAAATCTAGGGCTTCATCTACGCCTTAGACGCGAATTTAGCCGACCATCGGACGAGGAGAACGTTGTTGATTTGTCGGCATCATTGTGCACTATTCACCCAAAAAAAAATCACTATTCACTGTTCACGGGTACTGTTCATCGTCTTCCTCGTGCAGCTGTTACTATAGCAGTTCAAGAACATCCCAAAAATCTAGCCTTTCTCCTCTCTTCCGGCCCTGTCTTCCTCTCCTCCTGCGGCTCCTCCTCCCTCTTTCTCTCTTCTGGCCGAAACCCCGCCGGAAAGCTCTGTTTTTCTAGCGGCTTTTTTCTTCGTTCAACCTCTGTTTTTCCGGCCAGAAATCCTCTGTTCCTCTCCTTTTTCCGGCGGCTTTGGCTCTGTTTTTATAGACCTCAGCCCCGTCCCAAATCGAACACGATCCCCAGTCCGATTTGAAGTCGAATCGATCTTCAAATCCGACACTTTCCAAATTAAAGCCGACTGTTTTTTTTCTTTCCCGATTGAGCACGGCTCTATTCCGTGGGCTCGCCGATGTCTCCGCCTTCAAATGTCACCGCCGTTCCTTTCTGCTGTCAAGGTCGCCGCCGTTCGAGCCCATCCTCGCCGTCTCGCCGACGAAGCTCCGTCCCCGTCGCCCGCCTCGCCGGCGAAGCTCAGCCCACCGGCACTCGAGCTCTATTCTGGACGAAAGGCCCGAGCTTTGGCTCGGGCCGGTTTTTCCTTTTTTTTCTTTTTCTTTTAACTGAACCGGACCGGAACGAAACCGGTTCATATTTCTTTTCTATTTTTTTCTTTATTAAACAAAAATCCGTTGTATCAATCTCATCCATCCAATCTCATCTTAACGGTTCTTCGCTTTAATTGTGTATCTTTCGCGTGCGATAATTCAACTGATCATAACTTTTTGCTCAGAACTCCGAATTGCAAACAGTCAGTGGCGTTGGAAAGCTGACTTCGTGAACTTTAACATGAAGCTTAAATCAGTCCCATCAGAGGTATGCAATCGAAGTTGTAAATATTCAATCATTAGAGTCGCGTTTCATCCTATTTCTGCGTTTTACTCTTGTTTCCTATAAAAACCAAAAACTATATTAAAGTAGCAATAATTCTAAATAAACACTAGCAGAAACATAAGTTTAGGAGATAATAAAATGCATATTTCATGTATAGATCACCTCGCCATGGCCCTCTCACTCCAACTCACCACCCAAACCCTCCCCTCCCCCTTCCTCACCGTCTTCGCCCCCTCCGACCAGCTTTCCCGCTCTGCTGCCCTCCTTACCCCTCTCCTCCCACCAGTTCTACTTCTCCCCCGACCACCTCCGTTCTCTCCCCTGTGATGACCATCTCCCCACCCTCCTCATGCACCACTTCCTCGTCGTCACCTCTTTCAAGAATTTTGGCCTATTTCCACGTCTCACCTCTTCCAAACCTTCCCCTTGCCTCGCCTTTGCCTTGCACCCTATTTCCACGTCAAATCCGTCCTCGCCTCACCTTACCACCACCTCCGCCTTCTCCGCTGCCTCACCCCATCCACCCTCACCTCTTCCCTTGCCACCTCCTCCCCCATCTAGCCCTCCTCCTATGCCACGCCTCGACTCGACTCGCCACCATCATCCTTGACTCGCCGGCTCCTAGTCCATTTTTTTGGCTCAGGGTTCCTTCTCAATTGTCATCATCTCCTTGTGAAGGAGTTTGTTTTTCTGCCATTTCTTGCTATTTTTTGTGTTTAAGCTTATTTTGTATTTCTCAATCCTCGTAATGCTTTTCTTTGTTTAATAAAATTTTTAATTACAAAAAAAATGTCTAAGGAGATGGGGCTGTGGAGAAGGGAGGATGAGACGACCATGTCTTGGGCAGTGGCCGGAGCCGGTGGGAGACATGGCAGACAAGGAGGGGATTCGCATTGGAGTAGACGGCAGCGAAAAAGAGGACCTCGTCTGGCTCCTCCATTCATAGGGACTTCTGTAGAATGCAAAGAGTTCCAGGGAACCGATGACAACTATAACTAATTTGATGTCCTTTTGTACAATACAATTGTCCCACAAATCAGATCGTCTCACATCAAGACGACAGTCACGACGGCCCAGACTCATATCAACTTTTTTGTTTATAAATAGTTGTTATAGATATGGTGCGTTTGGTAACATTCTGCATAATTCTTAAAAATCTTCCCACTTTTACACTGTCGCTTGTCTGGTGTAGCTAAGGGTGTTCACGAGTCGAGTTAGCTAGTGAGTTTTTCCAACTCGAGTCGATTCGGCTCGAAATTTGGCTCGACTCATGTCCAGCTCGACTCGGCTCGATTTTTTTCGAAGCGAGCCTCGAATTACCCTCTAATTCAACTCGGCTCGCATTAACTCGAAGCTCAACTCACAAATCTGTGAAGAATGAAGGCCCGTCAGCGTTGTATCATAAAAAAAGGCCCATAAACCTTGTATTATGCAATGGCCCATGGCTCAGTTTGTCTATGTAGTCGAGCTTCAGTTCACGCCAATGTCGAGCCTACATTTTATCTTTAGGCATAGGGTAGTTGAGCTCGAGCTGAGTTTAAGAATTACAGGGCAAGCCGAGCTCGAGTTGTTAATGTCTTAAGCTCGTTTCGAGCCGAGCCGAGCTTGAGCCAAGTTTTTAGAAGTCGAGCTCGAGTCGAGCTAAGTCAAAACTCAATTCGGCTCGGCTCGTGAACAACCCTAAGTGTAGGTGGTTCTTCAAATAGACAGATCAAAATACTAATTTGTAGTGAAGTCTACTTTCCACCTATAATTCAGTGGAAATTGATTGCATTGTGAAGATTCCCAAGAAGAAGCATAAGAGGGGGGGGGGGGGGGGGGGGGGACGCATGAAAAATGACTTGACATTTTCAACTCGTGCCATAAATAGCTTTTGCTGCTTCTTGTGTGTAACCGAACACAAACGATTCACAAAGAGGATCAAAGAAATCAGAAGCCAAAAAATTCTGCTTCTGCTTTTTCATTAACGCGTTTCCATATGGACCCACAGTACACACTAATGTAGTACTACAATGTTTTGAATTTTGAAAATCCCATTAGGTGTATCCAAACTTAATCGTATGTGCAGAGGAAGAAAACATTGCAAGAACTTATTTTTGGTTTGAAGGGGATTAGTTATGGTGGTTTTTGTTTTTACCTTGTGCCCCAGTCACCTGTGTTTATGAGGATATATTGTTCTTTCTTGTGCAAAACAAACAAATTTCCCTAGCTGTGTGTTGGGAACACTGATTTGGTTTTTGGACAAAATTTTCGGAAATTGGCATAATTGTAAATTTATAAAAAGAGAAGAATTTAAATTTAGGGTTTTATTGTTTGCCAGCATTGATTTAAATTGTGTAATTCTAGAGAAGTTGAACCTTTCTGAAGCATGACCATCCCCTTAGCACCTGCTTCAACAGCAAATACGTCGTCCAGAGCAGCCTATCATGGTGTCAACCACCTCCTTCGGTGTAAACATGGATGATCAAGAGAGCCATGATGGTAAATACTCTCTGTTCGGATTTATTATCTCCTTGGTTCGTCAGTAACATCTCAAACGTCGAGGGGCCAACAACATAATAGCATCAACATGAGTTTCTTTACATCCGTCGAACACCATTTTGTAAAAATCAACCTCCACGTTAACAGACAACCATGTTTGAAAATTGCACATGATCAAATATTCCTTAATGCCTAAAACACCTTTTGCTTCCTCTTCCTCCTTTTCCGCCTACGTATTCCTCTTCCCACCTCATTATCTTCCTTCATCTCTTACTTTGACCACAATCCGCTTCCCCCTCTCACACAACAACAGCTGCAGGTCAGCATCAGTGCAGTCAATGAGGTAGATGGACGATGCAATAGATGGATGATAAATGACATCAATGTTGAATACGCATTACGAAAACAGAACTAAACTAATAAAAAAAATTGTAGCATCAATGTAAAATTTTGTAACAGAACTACAATTTTTTTCTATTTTGTAACAGAACTATAATTTTTTTCTATGTTACATCAATGTAAAAATAGATGTAACATAGAAAAAACAAATTGGACTGTTAACATCATTAAAGCGCGACAGAGGAACTATATTTTTATGCCAGCTAATTACATAAATTTTCAACCATTGTGTTAGCACGGCGAAGATCATTGTGAAAATGTAAGCATGCAGATACAGGCGGAAACATTTACAATTCTATGTACATTTATTTTTTTTCACGGATTCCCTTTTTCTTTATGTTTCTCATTCCTTTTTTTCATAGATTCCCTTTCTCTATCTGTTTCTCCTAGTTCTCAGGGAACCAATCAGACCCAGGTTAGACACAACATCAGTATCCTTCAGTTTCGTACAACTCTTGCAGAAATGTTTCAGAGGCATTGCTTCACATATCTCCAGCACCATATCCTTCAGTTTTCAACTTTATTGCCTCTACATGATCAGAAGTTGTCAAACTAAGCCTGTGAAAAGCTTCGTAATATCTATAAGACAATTTAACACCTGAACATTCCCACAATTTGGGCATCGCCCATACAACAATACACCTTAACATTCATATAGAGTCAACCCTACTGTCCTCACCATTTCAAACCCAACGTTAAAGCCTCGGGGGGAACAATGGCGGATGGAAATTGCGTGAATGAAACATTAGAGGTAAGAGTGCTCCATGCAACAGAATCCACTGCAATGAAAGGCCTCAGCTTCGTCAAAACTAAAGGCTTCAATTTAGCTGATTCCACCCCAGCCACCACATTGTACCAAATGCGTTCAACCTTTGGCTTTGTTCTCCATTCTGCCACTGAACTCCAATATGCATCATTACGATCAACTTGTCTCACCATTTCCAATTCAAATTGAACCACATTTGAGGCTGCAATTTTGCCATTTAAAATTGATGGTGTCTGATTCTCAAAAATTGTTTCCCCAACAGAACTGCTTAAGAGCAGCTCAAGAAGAGCTAATCTTTTATTTAGAGATTCAACTGGGAACTTCCGGTTCGTAGGAAAATGTCCATCATAACACTTATCTGGTAACAAATGAACCGTATCCTCTGACAAAAAGATAGATTTAACATTCGACATAGGGCTAGAAGTTCTATATGCAACTAAAGATGCTGACCCAGAAATTTGTACAGGAAATAAAGGTCCACAGGAATGAGGAAACAGTTGAAACTGGCTGCTGGATAGCCACGTTGATGAGGTCTTATTGACAGGATTTTTAAGGGTAGACAAATCCAAAAGGAAAACTTGCTGAGCACCCCTAATACTTACTGTGATGCCTTCAGATATAAGCACTCGTTTCAGCCCCATAATTGTAGTGTTCAGCTGCAAATAACAAAACGCATGATTTTAATGAAATAGTACATGAGAACGGGAGCAGATGATTGTAAAAAATGAAGATAGACTTCAATTTTGGGAAGTAATGCAAGTAAACCATCAGAAATTAGCCATAAGCAAGTGCAATAAGTTGCTTGATTGAAAAAGTTAAGTTTGCATAATAAAAGAAAAATGACACCATATCATCGTGTCCCTTAGCTAATCAACAATTTTAAAGTGTGACAACTGCCCCTCCATCCAAAAGGCAACCCTTTCATGGTAGACAACATAACGATTTTCCACCACTACGGAATAGCACATGAATTCCCAGGGTTCAATCTGAGGCAACAAATATAATGCACCTAAAGAACGGAACAGAACAAAGGAGATACATACGAGATTAGATATCTAAAAATGTCTAAGCACAAACAAGCATGTTCATAATAATAACGTCAATAAGGTATGACAAGGAGGGCTAAAATGACTGTCAAAACCACTACACATTAAATCCAAACAAAAAAATTGAGAAGAGAAAGCCATGAAACGAAGGTTTGGCCCACTTAATGTGAGAATTATTGCTAAATAGGAGGCCATAAAAAATAGACAAGCAAATAAGAAAGAAGGGGAGTCAAAAATAGGTAAGGGGTCGGGGCCCTCCTGTATGCATGGCTACAAGGAGTGCGCTAGGCCTCCACCGGCCCATTGAGGGCCCACATCCAGGTAGGAGACACCAAATAAACCTAAGTGAGATTGGACTTGGATTAAACAACTGGTGGGCCGAGTTATCAAAGCCCAATATGAGAGGGAGAGGTCATATAGTAAAAATAGGGTAGGAAGCCCTAGTCCCCACTAATCCTATGACTAGCCATCACTCCCACTCTCTCCCTATTTGTACAAGTCATTGGCCTTCTCCACCAATCTCTCTCTCCACGAATGAATGCCGCCACTTCTTTTCCTTCTACCTCGAGAAACATGCCAACCTCTTTTCGGAGGAAGCATGCTAATGGATGGCTGTTGGATAATTGAGGCCTTGGGAAAAAGGAGAAAAAGTGATCAGATCTGACATTCATTGCAAAAGTAGCTTTTGATGATCTCCCACCTAACCTCTTTATTGACTTGTGAAAAAACAATGTGTTGTGACAAAGCCTTTGAATGGAGAGCCTAAATGCCATTTAGTACTCTCTCCAATTTCGGATCTTGGATATGATATTCTTTGCCAAATTGAATGAATATCGCTTATGTTTATCAAACTATTATTTTAACTGACTCTGTTTACAGTATCTTACTTCGTTTCAGAGAGAAGATTTATTTCTGTTACTAACTAACAGCAGTCCTCGAGAAGTTTTTATTTTTTTTCTATTCTATGCCTATGCAGTGAAAACAATCTATGCTCAATCATCTGTTTGGAGTTTGTCAAGACTTCCAGGAAGACTAATTTTCAAACATTTTTTATTTCTGCTCCTCCTTTGTAGGCCTTTTGGTCACTGTTTCGCTTAGGCATTTTGTTTGTTTGTTTGTTAGGAGGTAGGGTCGGGGAGCCCTCCCCTCCTGTTCTCTTGTTTCACCTGCTTTTGGCTAATATACTCTCTATTACCCCTCCCCCCCCCCAAAAAAATAGAGTTCCAACTTTCATAATTGTTGGGCTGGTGGAGACCAGGACCTCTCCCTGGAGAAGTCTGGGAGGCATCAACTGTCCAGTTAACTCCGGCGGCCCCTTCCTTGGTGGATTCCAGGGAACTTATTACTCTTTCCCATACCCTCTCCCGATCATATTCTTTTTCTTGTATTGCAACTTTCGAAAGTCGTCAACTTTTTGCCAACGTAGTTGATTTCATTTCAAAAAACTGCTGCTGTAAACCTAACAAAATCACTTGTCCCAAACAAGAAACTCAATCTTGCCTGTTATGGAGTGGCCCTAGCTTCCTGTGGTGATTGCTTGTATTGCCTGTAAGAGTGTTCGATGCAGAAAAGAGTTCTACAAGTAGATGGAGGGACATGATATGGAGCCATAGTGGGCCCAATTAGAAAAAAAATTTGTATTTATTTAATAAAAATTATTGGGGTGCCCTTAATCAAGAATATCTTAAATCATTTAGGATAGCAACCATTAGAATCCCCACCGGACAACAATCACCGGGGTTTGTTGGTTTCAGCACCAACGAAGATCTCTTCTATCAACAGAGAAAGAGCATCACTTTTTCTGAAATCATGGGTTGTTTATTCCATTAAACGGAGGCCTATAAATAGGCTTACAATAAGATTTTGATAGGAAATAAAACACTTATTTAGGATTCTTCCTAAGCTAGAAAATCAAATCAAGTCTATCCTAAATGAAATAAAATATTCTGCAAATCAAATCTAGCCTAAATCAGATAAGATATTCTTGATTAAGGACACCCTAATAATCTTTATTAAATAATTACAAAAAATATTTCTGATGGGGCCCACTATGGCTCCACATAAGTGTTACTCGGAAATCCGTTTCTAAGAACAGGGTCATGATTCTGAAATTCTGAGACAAATGCCAAGTTGTAACAAATGGACATCTTTGTGACTTCATCTCTACTACTGCCATCTTTCACGCAAACTCCAACCAAGCACGTAGGAGCCAAAGTCGAGTCGTGGACAACTTCGGTGTGCCTTGAGGCTGTTCTGGCAGAGTTGCATGGACAAAAGCTCCTCTCAGTGAATTGGTGCTGGAGAAGCCCCTAAATTCCTCACCTGAGTTTGGTATTTCACAAATAAAGTTCTCTTGACTTTTTGCTTTATTTCTTATCTTCTGGTTCTCCATGTGTTGGTGAAAACGACCCAATTATAAGATATGACTTGAGCCTTTCTAAAAGTCCAACTAACCCACCAAGCCTTTAAGCCCAATCATTTGATTCTAAAATGTTCATTTTCCTACTAGAAATTCCCTCAACCTGATCCATTTGTTAGCCTTTGCTTAAATCCATCTTCAACTTGTTGAATTTCCTTTTAATCATTTTTGCGAATTTATTTGTCTGTGATTTGCGAATGAATTCATATGTGCATAAATTCTCATACAATTAAGCATTGTCCTGCATAAGTGGGCTGCCAAGTCATTACTCATACTCTGAAAATTAAAAAATTTTATCAACATGAATTCATTAGGTCCAACCTAAGTAGACTGATAAATTTACAAACGTTGAATGTCAAATGAATGTACAACGCAAAACATATATAACAAATCCTGAACCGAGAAATGGAATTATTTAACCAAAAAGCTTGCAACTTAGTATAATCCATCCTTGTCCTAGACAACTCAATCTCATCTCAAACTAGACAAATCCAACAAAAAAATGCTAGATATCTCGAAAAATTGCAAAAGGAGTCAATACTAAAGCAAACAAACAAAAATGAAAATGAGACATTGTATAGTGAAATATTTAAGAAAAGAACCAGAAGAACCACACCATTATCAAATAATCCACATGCCAAACGAATAAATGATTCCACATAGTCTGAAAACATCAGACCTTGATCATGAACATCCCAGATCGTAGTCACACCAAAAACTAAAAGGACATGCAGAGAGGTCAAATTTGGCACAGATAAAAAAGGAGGGGCAGGAAGGAGGAATCTGGCTGCAGGATTAGCAAACCAGCAAAATGATATCAAACGGCACATAGCATTTCAATTACATACCAACCAAGAGAATTATGCATCAACTTTGAAATTACTTTACTGAACTTAATAATTGATTAGACGTGATATGAAAATGAGCCAACAAACATATATCTTCCAAGTAAATAAAGAAACTTGAACGATTACTCAGTATCACCAACCCAAAAAGCCAAACAATAAGCAAATGAAGAATATGGATATCCATTATAAACGAATCAACAACTTGAGTCACTCAATTTTGCATTACTAAAATCCAAGAAAACAACTTTGCAGATGTCCACTTTACCATTTCAGCTTGTACATCTAGATTTTTTCTCTCCTCTTTCCGACTAAAAAATATTCCTAATCCATTTTCTAAAATATGACAAGTCCATAGCCTGCCAATTTCTCAAGTCATTGTCTTCCAATTAACACATACATAACCTGCACCTTTACATTTTTTGATAGGTAGACTCGCACACTCTTATGTATGCCAGTGGTATTCAAATCTGGGACCTCTCCCACAGTTGGGAGAAATCCAACCAGCCCGGCTAAGGCCTGATTGGCATCTTGCGCCTTTATGTTATTATCTAGAACATATTATAGCATCATTTTACATAAAGCCTCTAGGCCTCTGTCACATGAACATCTCACAGAAAAGTATGATAAACACGATGAAATTGTCAACTCACCAAATTTAATTTATAATTAACAGTAAAAGCCAATCACCCTTCTCTCATACAAAACGTACTTTGACATTAAAATGAGTTCCTTGTATACTCAATAACACTCAAGAAAACCATAAGTAACATCTAACTCGAAGCTTATTAGCAAATTAACCAAAAATCAGTAAGAAACCTAATTTACTTTCATATTGTAATACTCCCTCCGTCCAATGAAGCCTGTCTGCATGTGAAAATGAGTATAATTTATTTGACTCTAAGGCCTGTACAAAAAAAAATAAAGAGTTTTCCCGCCTTCTTTCGTGTTGTCGGTCGTGAGGGGGCAAAGTCAGCCATCTAATGACGGATCCGTGTTTTCTCAAATGCAGACAGGCTTCATTGGACGGAGGGAAGCACTAGAAATGATGGAACTGTAACGAATTGTATTGAACATCATTAAATGATGCTTTACAAACAGTTAGCAAACAAAGCATACAAATTACTCAATGTATATCAAAACTGATTTGTCCAATTTGTTTCAACACCCTCCCTAAATATTCCCCCCGTCCTGTTTTAAATGGCCCATGTGAACAAATGTTGAGTTTATTGGATGGTGGAAACCCCAACTAATGGGGGGAAGAAGAGGTTCAAAATCTACTTAAATTGACCATATTGAGCATCTAAAACAGGACTATCCTCTTTTTTCAGATGGAGCATCTAGAACAGATCGGAGGGAGTCGATCATAAAACGCGCTGCAAATAGAAATCAACTAATCGACAAATGTAAACAGTAGCAAGCATAATTCAAACTCAAGCATTATCCTAAAACATCATATCATAAAAAGCTAATTAACAAACAGAACATACAGGATAATGCAGGGAGAGCTCCTCCTCATCGCCGCGAATACTAATCTCCGCAGGCCCGACCAACGTGAACTCATCCAGCACCGGCCTCGACCGCGCGCTGGCAAGCGCATCCAACCCACCCTCTCCCTTCTTCCTCTTCATCCGCCTCCACGACAACACCTCATCCGAAAACCGCATGACCCACGCTTGCTCTCCAGCCCGGACCCGGAACTCATACCGCCGGGACCTCCCCAGCCTCGCGTTCCGAACGCGAAGGTCCAAGACCCGGAGCTTGTCGGCGTCCCACTTCTGACGATCAGCTATCGCCTTCAGCACGTCCTGGAAGAGCGTGATTGAAGGGCTAAAACAGTGAGATTCGGTGGAAAGGAAGCAATTTTGACGGGTTTGGGGAGGGGACGGATGCTTACCTTGAGGAAGAGGGGATCGGCGGCGGCGGCGGTGGTAGTGGCGGTAGCGGTGGTGGTGGGTGGTGGCGGAGTGGGGATGGAGGAGGTGGGAGCTAGGGTTTGGAGGGAGAAAAGGAGAGACAAGGCGAGCGGGATCACCATCTTCCCGGCGAGCAGACGGTTGTACGGAAGTTTAAAGCCCTTCTTACCTTTTGGTCTTCGTTTTTCTTCAAAAAAAAAAAGAACAAAAAACAGAAGAGATTGTCAATCTTGGGATGGATGGAGAGGCTGGATGCTGGGACCCTGATCAATCTGATTGGTCCAGACAAGTGAGCCCCGCCCTCCCAAGCTGCCTGTCTGGCCACCACATGGATAACATAACTTTTGAAGAAATAAAGTAACAAATCTTAATGAGTGTCAATTGTGTCAATAAGTGTATGTTCTTCTTTTATATGGGATAATGATGCAGTTTCCTACAGAATTTTCTAACACATCCTAATTGGCACCATTCACTATCTGTGTGTTTGATTAAAAGGAAAAGAAAAAAAAGAGAAATAACATATTCTAAGAAAAGAATAGAAAAGGAAAGAAAAGAACTGCATTTTCTTTTTGGTGTTCGGATAGAAAGAAAAGAAAAGAGGTTATTTCCTTGGGTGTGTTTGGATGGAGAGAGAAAAGAAAAAGGAAAGGTGAGCCACATTGACACGGAGCATATTGAGCTGTTGCAACTAGGACCACTTTTTTGTTCATCATAGTTTTCTCACTTTTTCTTACTTCGGGTCCGTTTGATTGGTCTGAATCTGAATCTGAGAAGTCTACCGAGAATTCTGAAAAGCCATTTATCTGAAATTCTCCAAACTGAATCTGAATATGAAAAATCAGATTCAGATGAAACAAATAGAATTCAATAGACTTTTCAGATTCAAATTTCAAACTTCTTGTATATATGTTTTTTAAACTACAAGAGTGTGAAGACCCTTTGGCAGTGAACCTGCAGTGATATAAACTACAAGAAACACCCACAACAACATATAAGAAATTTTAGATTCAAACTGAATTGTGTTTATCATACTAGGCTGCATCTATTGGAAGGCAATAGTTACCTGTAAAATTGCCTGATAGATTGACAGACCGAAGACTGGCAAATGGGGACATGTTGGGGATCACCTTCAAGTCCATTCTAGCTGTGTGCGCTAATGTAGAGAAAGTACTCAGTGACTGGATAACATTATTTGCCAATACAACCTCTTTCGAAAGAATGGCAGTGGAATGGCGAATTGGTTGTGTGTTGTTCTCTGGTGTTGGTGGGTATAAGATATTAGACTCTGTTTCACCCAGCATCATCTGGAGGAAAAGCATATTGCAAACATTCAATCAAAAACCGAAGAACGACAATCATCGAAACAGAATCCAAACATTCAAATGCGAAAATGGCGAACCTTTTGGGGGCAAAGGTGTCCTGGGGCAAAGAGACAAAGGCCCAAAGCAGGTTCTTAGCCTTGGGCGAGACGGTGGAAGTGGAATGGGGCGAATTGGGGAGGACCCATTTGGAGGAGTTGGAGGGACGAGTCGGGAGGCGGCGCAAATGCAGAGAACGGCAGGTAATGGCAGAGGACCTTCGGGTGGACGTCGGCGGAGGCCTCGTCGCCCTGCTTGTGCTACAATGAAGGGTAGGGCTTGGAGGATGGCGAGGGGAGCTTCTGGGCGAGGCGGCCAACGACGTGCTTGGACTCTTGGAGGAAGTAGGCTCCCTCCGTATCTCGCCCGGTGAGTGTGGAGGGGGAGCAGGTAGCTAGGCAGAGCTCCGGCAAGTGTGGCTTGGAGGGGGAGAGACAGGACAGGTGCAGTGCAGGAGTAAAAGAAAAGAAAAGGCGAAGGAGAAGAAATGGGGGAGAAATTCCCCCGAAAATGTTTTCAGAAAAATCAGATGGGTTTTCCCATCTGACTTTTTATGGGCTTTTGTATACATGGGCTGAATTCTGTCCAGAATTCAGACACTCAAACAAATGGGCTGAAAAGCTCAAAAAAGCTGGGCTTTTCAGCCACTTATTCAGTTCAGATCTGAATAAGGGTAAACAAACGGGCCCTTCTTCAAAAAGAAAAAGTTCTGAACGCACATTTTTTCAGTGAGAAAACTAAGTTTTAGGCAACTAACTGTTTCGCCTATCCAAACGATAGGAAAAAGAAAATTTTCATATTTTCTTTGTTTTTCTTTTTTTTTCTGTCTAACCAAACACACCCTATAGGGCACATTAACCCCTCATGTCAACTGAATAGGGTTTGGTTTTGAATTTCAAACTCAAAATTTGAAAGATGAACCCAATCGAAAAAATGGTTTTTGTACGCTTTAGAGCCGCAGTTTCAAGGACGCTGATCATATACAAAATTGTGTTTGGATCTTCTTGACAGGTACAACGTTGTATACTGCTCTATGGGGAGTTCTAATCAAGGAATTCCATATCGGCGATCGCCAATATATCGATATCGGGCCCCACCCGATAAAACGAGACGGGTAAATATCATTTTTTCCATTTTTTTTCAAATATCGCCGATATATAGGTTTCGGACCAATATATCGTCATTTAAAAAAATGTTTTTAAAAAAATTAAAAAAAAAATTTTTGAAAAAAAAAACAACTTTCCCTATTGTTTCCCATCCTAATATGCATATTTTGAAATCTATGCATTGTTTAAATTAGTATAACTAATTTTAGAAGTTAGATTGTGAAAATATACGGCAAAAACTAGTTTTCGATCATCGATATTTTTTTACAAATATCTCCGATATATTGTCTCTTAGGCCTACCGATATTTTACCGATATCCGATACGGAATTCCTTGGTTGTGACTGCTTGAGATATTGGTTCTCGAATGATAGTTTTATGCTATTCATGGAATTTGTTATGGCTTTATTTCTCTCCGTTTATTTTTTGAAAAAAAAATATTTTCAATAACATTGGCATGAAATACTCTTTAGGTTGCGATCTCATGTTGATAATACCTCAAGGGATGCAAAGATGTATTCCATGGTTCTGGGTGAGGTGATCCTGGTTGGTTGATCAACAAGAATCCCTGCTATTCAACAGCTTGTGAAGAATATCACTAGTATAGAGCCCAATGTGGTTGTCCTTGATGAAGTTGTTGCTCTTGGTGCAGCAGTTTAGACAAAATGGAGTAGAGCTTTAGTTTAGTTTGCAATAATGGAGCTTCCTAAGCGTGTTCCACACATTCTTATAAGTTTTTCAGCGTTTCAGATTGTTTCTAACATCTGTTGGCTATAGGATCTTAGTGGTTGGACAATTATGTATGTCTGTAGCACAAGTTGATCACCTTCCTAAGCGTGTTCTATAGTGACAGAGAGACGGGTGTGAACTCTGAAATTATAATGTTTTCTGGACGAAAGCACTTTACACAATTAAATGACAAGGCTAACAACGATTTATTGAAAGCTAAGTAGAAACTTGTATTTTGAGTTGAAATTCATCATTCCAAGGCGTAAGTGTGAGTGAAGCGAAGTCCTAACTCCTAATCAAGTATCTAGCCTATTTAGCATGGTATTGACATTTGAATTGGGTTCAAATTGGTTTTTTCCATATTACCTGGCGCCACTAAGTAGTTTCTCATATTACCTGGATTCCCTTTTTTCCTTCCATATTACCTAAAAATTATCCAAAATGCCCTTCTTCCCAAAATGTAACTTAAGTCTTCATTTTAGCGATTTACGGGAGCATCCAGCTGGGGAAGAAGACATTCCGGCGAAGTTTTGTCCATCATCACAGTTCAAATCACCGTCAGCGCTATTTAACCCATAAAAAATAAGATTTCATGCCGAAAAATAGCAAATCCAACGGGAAAGACCAAGAAAAAAGCTATGATGATGGGATTTTGATGTAAGAGCAATGGAGAAGCTCGCCCAAAACAATTGAGATCTACATGTATAGAAACACGTATAAAAGCTACCCATTGGTACTCAACCTCTCGTGGACATCAAAAAAGAGGATAAAAATTGGCAGCAAAAGCGTGAAATACTCGTCGATGAGCGATAAGTACAATTTATACATCTTTCTGTGATCCTAATAAAATTGAAGAGGAGGAAAAATAAGGAAGAACACAAAAAATGGGCTAAAACTGATAAAAAAATAAGCGAGTTATGACATTTTGAAGATTGTCGTAAAAGCGTGTTTTCGTATACACAACCCCATTTAAGGTCGTGTTTTCATAGACATGAATCCATTCAGGTCGTGTATACGAACATACGACCTTAAATAGGGTCGTGTATACAAAAACACACTTTTATGGCAATCTTCAAAATGTCATAACTAGCTCAATATTTATCCGTTTTAGCCCATTTTTTTGCATTCTTCTTTATTTTTCCTCCTATTCCATTTCATTAGGAACACAGAAAGATGTATAAATTTTACTTGTCACTCGTCGACGAGTATTTTACACTTTTGCCCATATTTATCCTCTTATTTGATGTCCACGAACGATCTAGCACCAATGGGTGGCCTTTATATATATATATATATATATATATATATATAGATCTTAATTTTTGTAGTTGGCGGGCTTCCCTGCCGCTCTTACATTAAAATCCCTTCATCATAGCTTTTTTTTTTGGGCGTGGACCGCTATCGGCTTTGGTCTGGTTCGCCGCAACGTTCGAAGCTTCGTCAGAAAGCTTCCTCTTTCTTCTTTCTTCTTCTTTTTTCACCCTGATATATCCTCGTGAGGTGGAAGATGAGGGAAAATAAGGAAGAACGAAAAAAAAATGGGCTAAAATAAATAAAAAATGTGCAAGTTATGATATTTTGAAGATTGCCGTAAAAATGTATTTTCGTACGCACGACCCCATTTGAGGTCGTGTTTTCGAATCCTGAATGGAGTCTTATATTTTGTAGACATGAATCTGTTCAGGTCGTGTATACAAACACACGTCCTCAAATGGGGTCGTGTATACGAAAACACGCTTTTACAACAATCTTCAAAATGTCATAACTCATTCATTTTTTATCCTGTTTTTGCTCATTTTTTATGTTTTTTTATTTTTCCCCCTCTTCAATTTCATTAGGATCACAGAAATATATATGAATTGTACTTGTTGCTACCCGACAAGTATTTCACGCTTTTGCTCATATTTATCCTTTTATTTGATGTTCACGAGCGGTTGAGCATCAATGGATGACCTTTATATATGTTTCTTTACATGTAGATCTCAATTTTTTTAGTTGGGCGGGCTTCTTCGCTGCTCTTACATCAAAATTCTTTTATCATAGTATTTTTCTCGGTCTTTCCCGCTAGTTTTTGCTATTTTTCGGTTGAAATCTTATTTTTTTCGGGTTCGACGACGCTGGCGGTGATTTGAACCGCGATAATAGACGGAGCTTCGCCGGAATGTCCTCTTCCCAAACTGGATGCTCCCGTAAATCAGTAAAATGAAGACTTATGTTACATTTTGGGAAGAGGGGCATTTTGAAAAATTTAGGTCCCATTTCTAGGTGATATGGCATTTCAGTCGAAAATCTAGGTAAAATGGAAAAATGGGTAGTGGTGCTAGGTAATATGGAAAAAGTTTAATCTCTTGCGGGAATGGTTATACATTGTCTCTGTATCTTACAGCCCAACGATTGTCAAAGCATGTTCTTCAAGGTTTAAATTCAATATTTCCTTGCAATATGTGTAAGATAATCAAGTTTCCCAAAAGCTTGAGCTGTTAGGAAACGGATATCTTTATTTATTTATTACATGTTCTAACATCCCTTCTTACATGCAAGCATCCACAAAGCACGGCACGTGGAACATAATTAGGATATAAAGGCCTCAAGTGAGACTAAAACCTAGGACTTTCTATAACCTAAAGCTCTGATACCATATACGATAACTAGGTTTCCATACCATATACGATAACTAGGTTTCCCAAAAGCTCGAGTTGTTAGGAAACGAAAATCCAAGATTGACTTCATCAAGCCTGGGCCCGGCTCAACACTAAATCCATTGATAACGAGAATTCAAAGCTTCGCTGGTTACCAATCTTGCATAACAGTCAAGACAAGTGAAATATCTGGTTGGCTAAGCTACGTGAGCAGAAAAAGCAATGGTAAGTTACTAGATGGAGGTGTAACAATGTCGACGGGAGGGCGGGCGATCAGAGAAATTGTGATATTTATTTGGTCCACAGATAAGAGGATGGAAAAAAATTGGGAGATGTCATAAGAAGCTTACTAGACCTTTTTCATTACACAGCCACTTACATTAAGCCAAATGGAGGTATTAATATGGAATGGAAGGAGTACCATACTGAATGCTTAAGAAATCAGCCTCGCAGGCTCACTTTAATTGTCAGTTTCCACTTGTAAAGCCAAAGGTGAACAAATTTGTATCGACTACAGTTCACAAAAATGGCTATAATAATATTATAACAGAAATCCAACTAATTCATTGCATCTCATCAACCAACTTGAATCACTCAAACCCAGACTAAGGAGTTGAGATTAGACCAGATTATATAATCAGATAAGCAAAACTCAATCATATCATTACTTTAAATAAACAAATAAATTAGAATAAATATATGATGCAGACAATCAAATTGTATTAAAGAGAGGGAGAGTTTTCCAATTGACAGCCTAAACTGAAAGTCCATAAAAAACAAGAGGTTAAGGCCTGGAGTTTATGCAACCTGCAGTACGTAATAAAAAGGATAATACCAAAAAATGAGAGATTTAAGGTTTCATACTTCGATTGTATAATATAAAATCTGGTTGAAGACAAAAAGCGACAATACCTAATTTACAGAAATGCAAGGTTAAGGAAACAAAGGCGGCTGAAGGAGGCCAGTGGTTTCTGCAAACCCAAGCATCAGATTCATGTTTTGCAAGGCTTGACCTGAAGCTCCTTTTACTAGATTATCAATCTACACCAGCAAAGATTAATTAATCAACAACTGGAATGACAGATTTAACCAAGCTGAAACATAGCATAGGCTCGTGCTACTTACAACGGATATTATTATTGCTCTTCCAGGAATTCTGTCCGGAAATATATTTATCATACAATAATTTGATCCTCGGACATGCTGAGTTTTGGGTGCAACCCCCTTCTTCAACAAAACGATAAATTCTTCATCCTAATATCACAATTAAGAACAAATAGTCTGCTAAGTAAACAACCAAGAAATCAGAGAAAAGAAGCAGATGATACTAAATAACATGTAGCCAATTGCAAAGCAAGACATCTAGAATATCTAAAACCTAAGTTTACCAGTTACAATTGACCTCAACATATCTAGAGAAAAGGAGAAAATACTCAGTACTTCTGGCAGACCACGTCACTTTTACTCCCCCTGTGCATCCCCGGATCATGTAAAATGGGAGTAAATACCACGTAGTCTGCCTGCAGGGAGTACTGGATAATTTGTCAGAGAAAAGACACCACAAAACAGATAGATTTCAATAGTCATCACCAATAAAAGATCATCATGACACCCAAGGCCAAGCCTTAAAGTCCATAAACAATCAAGTACATATTTGGCACAAAACAAGCAGCAATATCTATTTTCTAAACTTATGTTTGTATTGCGGATTTTGTACCATTTTGATTCCGATAAGTCAACATGGTATATAATCCATGCCGCCGACCCCAGATAGCTGGACAAGGCGTATGACAATGATGATGATTTTTGTATTGTCTTGAGTGATCGAGAAATAATGATACATAAACATGATAAATCTGTATATATATATATATATATATATATATATATATATATATATATGAAATAAAAACAGAAACCTGACATTCGTTATGCATCATAAAATTACTAATAATATTCAAAGCAAACAGTTACGTGTCAATATAATAAATTGAAAGCAAGTACATCAGAATCGAAGGGTTTCAAACCATAAGTACACATATGCATACAAGTGAACACATGCGCGCACAAACGCATACAGAAAGGGAGGGGAAATCTACTAGTGTTGAGCTTAGAAGATTCAGTTAAACAGGAGAGTGAGGAGAACGCAAGATATCAATTCATTTTGCGGTAATAATTTAGATACAGCTAAACAGATTCTATTCTTTTCATCAACAAGGACCCAAGAAATCTAATTCTGATTTAATAGCCAGCTATAACATTGAGAACAAAACTACCAATGCATGCTAGAATTGATCATTACACAAACTGTCAACAGTTTCTTTGCCTACTGCATAAAAAACCAAAAAGTGCTATGAAAATTTCCCATGAATAAGTAAAGAAATGCTTTGTAAGCTTGGATGGGCATTGGTCTGCGTGGGTTTGACCCAGTAGACCGGAATAGACTTGACGAAGTCAAGTAGGAGTCAAAGACTAATGGGCATGTGGGGCCCATGTAAAAAGAGTCCAAAGTGGTCTTCATTTAGGATTTAGAGAGAGTTTTTTGGGTGGTACAAACACTTCCAGTAATCAGATCAATCCCCACGATATCTGTTCTTCTAACGAACAAGATCTAGCCAAATAGCTCCTGACTCTCTCCTTCGACAACAACTCAACTCTTCTCGTTGATATCCCACAAAAGAGAATAGAGAAGATTGTCTCCTGCTCTTGTTGGTGACAAGTTGAAGACCACTTGGCTCCATTATTCTCCATCTTGTGAATCTCAGACACAGTCTTTAAAAAGGTAGTTCTAATACCCTATTTTGTGTATTGAGATTATTGTTAAAAAGAGCGTTAATGAGGACAAAGATTAAGTAATATCCTGGGGCTCAAAGCCCCAAAGGATGTTTCTGATTGCATACTGTTTTGAACAATTTGTTATTAATTGTGAACTGAATAATTGCTCATAGAAGTTTTGATTTTGCCCGTGTGTGATTTCTGTGAGCATTTTAGGCAAAAAACCAACGTCCAGCAATTTGATCAGCGCCACTGTCCACTGCGTACTTGAATCTACAGTAGTAGATGCCTAAGCTACAACTGAAGATACTTTGATGCAGCAGAGAAGTGATGAGCAGGACTGGATAAAGTTGAATCCGCCTCAAAGGTGCCTTTTTCACAGTTAGATCACATGTACATGCAACAATTGAAGGTACAGTAACCAATTGAATCTACTCATTAGCAAATATACTAACAATTATATTGCTAAACATGGAATAAAAACTTACTAACCCTTGAAGGGTTCGAGCCCCAGGACCTTGCTCGATCTTCACATAAATTAATGCCCTTTTTTAACAATAATCTACTACACAAATAGAGCACACAACTATACAAATTACCTCTTTCCAAGACGTATAAGATTCAAAGATGAAGAAGCCAATTTCTCAATAAAGCCAACAATCCTCAGGATCTCGAGATCGAGATCGAGATCGCTAGGATTTTATAACCACCCACAAATCTCTCTCTAAATCCTAACTCAAGTCCACTTTGGACTCTTGTCAACTAGGGACCCACGACTTAGACTCTAAATAGACTTCTCCAAGTCTTTCCAGTCCAGTGGGAGAAACCCATATGGATCAACATCAATCAATGAAATCGAGATCGCTATGATTTTATAACCACCCAGAAATCTCTCTCTAAATCCTAACTCAAGTCCACTTTGGACTCTTGTCAACTAGGGGCCCACAAGCTCATTAGACTTAGACTCTAAATAGACTTCTTCAAATCTTTCCAGCCCAGTGGGAGAAACCCATATGGGCCAACATCAATCAATGAATACGCCTGATGATAAATAAAGGATTAATGTCACTTACCAATCCTGAAATTTGGAGTTTTGGCACAAATATAAAAAACTGACACCTGTTTGTAAATTGCAAAACTGACTGACAAAATGAAGTCCAATTTGCACACTTCATATGCGAACAAAATCCAACAAACAATAATCAAATGGAGTTCAAATGAGGTCAAAACTGCGATGGCCTTATTGATGCCAAACCACGTGTGTGCATGCGCAGGAATTAGGGCAAATGACCCCCAAATTTTCGGATTCCACTCTCCTCTAGTCATCACTTGCATACCACATAGCACTTTTGACAATGACTGAAACTCTCGTCCTGACGGAAGAGACTCCTTTGTTTCATTTTTTTCCAAAAGCACCCTTTGACATCCCTTCACAATCTTCCTCACACGAACAAGATAGAGGTGATTGGATCCCTGACTATCTCCCATTACATTGTCTTCCTTGTCATCTGGATCATTGGATGCTTGAGAAAGACTCATCATCATGTTGGTACCAGGATCCTCTCATTGGTTTCCAGTGGTGAGAGGATTTTGTGACTGGTGTCCAAAGTTGTGCTCTGCATACAAGGGGTGCGTTTGGAAACTGATAGTGATTGGTAAAAAAAAAATCAGGCTGAAAATAATCAAGGTGATTTGTAGGTGATTTTTCTGATTGTGGAAAATCCGTTTGGGAACCTGAAATTAATCATATTTTCAGTCTTTCACCATCAGCCTAACTCTTGATTGGTGACTTGCGTTTGGGAAGCTAAAAAAAATCAGGCCTGATTTGTGTTTGGCAAAGCCGGTGAATTTTTTTTTTTGGACGGCAGATGGCGGCATTGGTGGTGGGTGGTGCCGGCTGCGAGTGGGCAGTGGCCGACGACGGCGGCGATGGTGGTGGTGGGTGGCGGCGGTGGCCGGCGGTTGGGTGGTCGACGACGCCGGCGGTGGTGGTCAACGGCGATGGTGGCCGGCGATGAAGGCAGTGGTGGCGGCGGCGGTTGGGCTGTGGCGGTGGCCGATGGTCGGCGGTGGTGGTCGGTGGTCGGTGGTCGATGGTCGGCGACGGTGGTTGTGGGTGGTGATGGTGGGTGGTGGCCGTCGGCGGGTGGCCGGCAACGACGGCGGTGGTGGTCGACGGCGATGGTGGTAGTTGACGGCGATGATGGTGGCCGGCGAGGGGCGGTGGCCGACGTTGGTGGTGGGCGGTGGGTGGTGGTAGTGGTAGGTGGTGCCGGCCGTGGGCGGTGGGTGATGGCCGGCGACGACAGCGATGGTGGTCGGCGGCGATGGTGGGTGGTGGCCGACGACGACAGCGGTGTTGGTCGGTGGCGATGGTGGTGGTGGGTGGTGGCCGGCGACGGGTGGTGGCCGACGATGGTGGTAGGCGGTGGGTGGTGCCGGCTATGGGCGGTGGTGATGGTGGAGGTGACGAAAAAAAAAATTTCAGACTAATGCTCATTCGAATGAGAATCAGCAAAATCACCTCTTTCATGGGTGATTTGCTTATTTTTTTTAGTTTTAACCGTCAGGAGTGAAAATTGAGCAAATCAGTAACCAAACACCCTATCAGGTGATAGGTGAAAAAAATCACCTATTTTCACCTATCACCATCAGCACCTCCTATCAGTAAAATCAGTAAACAAACACAAATCAGAAGAATCAGGCCGAATCAGCCTGATTTTTTTCAGAGAATCAGTAAACAAACGCACCCAAGGTATATAAGAATGGGATGCTCCAGGAGGGAAGGAATGATGTGGAGATTGGAGCTAATCTTTCTGTCGATGCAGAGCTGCATCTGTAACTCTAAAGTGGTTTATGTCTCGTCAAACATTTGAAACCGCTTTGTTATTTATGTTCTTATTATGCCAACAACTATTTAGGAGTTTGGGTATCTAAATATCTGAATCTTATGGGGATAGCTACAAGTTTGGGTATCTAAATATCTGAATCTTATGGGGATAGTTACAAACGATGGGTTGAAGGTAAAAGTCTGAGTACACCAACTTCTTTGGTGGCAAACGGATGAATTTGGGGGTGATGAAGAGGGACCCTACTTATTGGAAAAGAAAAACAATTCAAATATGCTTGCGTGAACTTTTGCATCTACAAATGACAGCATGGCTATTAAGAGGGTTCGAGGAAGCCAGGCTATTGAGCAAAGGACACGCACTGTTTCCCCCTTCTTTTTTTCCCTAACCCATTTTTTCCCAACATAAAAAACCCTACATTGTGTACCCTATAATTTCTTCTCTCTTTTTTTTCAGCCTGTAAATGAGAAAATAGGCCTACAGGCAGGCAGAATAAAGATCTAATGGAGAAAGGGACGGAAATTTATGGAAGGAAAGAAAAACTAACTGAAAAGTGAGTCATAATGGCATGGAACATGCTACTGTGGTATGCAAGCGGTCTGATACAAGCACACATGGCATTTCTGTATAATTTTTTTTTTACATTCGATTAGAAGAAATACCTCATATGAAGCTCTTAATCGTTCATAAAGATCTTCAGTTGTCACACCAGGAGCCATTTCTACATAGATGGTTGATTGCATTCCACGGCTCTGAGAAAAATTTATGTCAGAATATCAGCACATGATGAATAGTTGGCGCACTAAATACAATCTTCACCATCAGACAACCAAAATTTACATAAGTTTACATGTCTCTACCATTGGCATCAGATGAGGAGTGAAGCTGACTTTTACTTTTGTCTGTGAAGCATCAGATAGTCCTTGCTCAATTTCTGGAACTGAAACATAGAAACAGAGTTTTGATCTGTCATTACTCCTAACATGATATTGTACACGAAATATTGGTCATATTAGATTCAAAACATTTCCAACAGGAAAATCCCAGTGCACAAAACCACTGGTTTTTTTTTTTTGGCATAAGCCCAAACTACTATTAGTACTGAGAAAATTTCAATACCACAAATCATCACTAAATCATTCTTCAAAGACCTACGAGAACAAAAAATATAAATGAGATAACGGTTATCTGATGTTCCAAACCATGTCTTTTCAATTCACGTGTGGCACATTTAAGCAGTGACTCTATCAGTGTAGTTTATTTTACTTTTCCCCCCTCATTTTTCTCAAGACCTACTAAAAAATATACTAGAAATGACATAATGGTTATTTGACGTTCATAATCATATGCATTGTCAATTGTCCATGTCTGGCACAATAAGGAGAGTGCCTTTATCATTGTAGTTTTTTTCCTTTTTTTCTTCCCCTATAACATTATAGTTACAGCTATATACACGAAACAACAATGCAAGTATATACCATGGCGATGATTTGTAATTCCATAGGAAAATATTCCTTCAGCAACTTCAGTAAATAAATTAGCTTCCTTGGCTGCACGACCTATAATAAATTATGAAGTAATTATCAACTGTTAACAGAGAACTACTGTAAAAAACTGTATCAAAATTTTTTTTAGAAAGTCATTTTCACCTGCTCCACTAACACCAGATTTTGCATCAATGATAATATTTCTTGATTCTATCAGTTGAGCCTGCCATAAAAGTGCAGAAATGGTAAATACATCTGCTCGTAGATACTGATATCTTTTATAAACAAATCTAGATTGGCCATCCATACAGGCAATGGGTAAGGTAGTTACGTTTTTTTAACTGCAGATACAGTTGTCATTCAAGTAAAATTGTTAGTGAATTATTAGATCTATCACGTCTTCAAATTTTGTATGCAATCACGACAAAATTTCACTTTCCATCCTCTAGATGCTCTTGGAGTTACTCATGAAAAGCAGATGCTATTATGCACATAACTGAATGTAAGAAATGCTTTCCATCCCTCCATATCATCCAACCTCCCTAACAGATGAATAAAATACATCTGATGGTAGGGAAGTAAGGAGGGACAACAAGGATAGCAACAATATGGATGTATAGATATCTCTTTAGAATACATCCAACCAGTGACATTGAGCAAGTATAAAGTCGGAATCTCAATCAAAAGAGAACCAAATCAATAAGTAGTTTTACTCTTTATTTGAGTGTATGCTAGCTTTAGACGTAAAAATTAAACATTGGATCACATCCAAAACTTAGTTTACCGATAAACAACAAGCAACAACAATAATAATGCTCCCTCCGGTCACTTTTAATAGATATCTTTGATTTTCAAGTGGTTCACTTGAAAATCAACGATATCTATTAAAAGTGACCAGAGTAAGAAATAATAATAATAAGTACTATATCAAAACCTATTCATGGTTCCAGAATATATGTACATTTAGTACTATTAAAAGTTTAAATTTGCAATATTAACAAGCTTCAAAATAGGGAGGAAGGAAAAAAATAACTAAACCCAATATGTTATAAATAATTTCAATCAAAGCAAAAGCAGTCAAATAGATATTGAGTCCTTTTCTATTTTCGGGGAAGTGATAAAACAAAACCTTTAGCAAGGGAACAAGAGGGATCTGAATTGATGTTGGGTAACAACCCGGATTTGCAATCAATCGTCCAATCCGGATTTCCTCCCGCAAGACCTCTGTCAGACCATATACTGCTTCTTTCTAAACCCAGGGCATAAAATTCATAACTAAGAGTCAGATAAGAGAGAATTATTATTAATTTTTTACCGAAAAACATGCATATCTAAGCAGTCAGTGTGTCAAACAGCGGCAAAGCCAGAAGCTTCCTTGAGGTCGAGGGGAGATAGGGAACAAGCATGAATTTTTACATGCATATAATCATAGTGCTGCATAAAAAAGATTCAGCCATTTTAACTCAAAAAACACCATCTTCTTGTTCACGTAAGGTTAGTTTACCATTAGCAATCAAATCATGCAATACCATCGGCACATATGGATCTCATTCATGCTAATTATAATTCACATTTATAAGACAAGACCTCAGTCCATTTTAACTTCGAATTAATAGGAATTCCAAAAAAGTCATGAAATCAGAAGGGGTGAGTGTAAGGCTCAAGCCTCGCTGAAAGCTTTATGGTGAAAAGGAAGAAGAGGAGCATACGGAGGGAGGAAGACAAAAAAGCTGCCGATAAGGAGCGAGTTGTAGGCCATAGCAAGGAGGGAGCAGAAAAGGAGCCATACGAGTTGCTAGGAAGAGGAGGAAGACAAGCACTGCAGGAGGACCTCCTCAATGAATGCACTGGAAATGAAGGGGCTCCCGGGTGGGAGAAGGCAGAGAATGTGAAAGAAGGAAAATGTGTTTGGTAGATGGCGGGAATGGCAGAAAACCAGTCACTTAATTTTGAAGGCACTTACCTTGGCAAATGGGCCAAAAAATAACAGGTTTGACTGTCTCATCGATTCAGGTTTCAAATATTGGATGAAGTAAAGATTTTCAAGAGAATGCAGAGATCTTTTTTTTTTTGAAAACAAGAGAATGGAGAAGTCTAAAAGTTACATAATGTAAAACCTCATTTAGCTTGAGGCACACCTCAATAATAGGTATGCCTCTTAATGAACCTTGTGCCAGATTCTATGAAGCATTTTCCTCACAACTCAACCTGAG
Source organism: Houttuynia cordata (assembly GCA_039654745.1). Taxonomy (NCBI): domain Eukaryota; kingdom Viridiplantae; phylum Streptophyta; class Magnoliopsida; order Piperales; family Saururaceae; genus Houttuynia; species Houttuynia cordata. The sequence goes on from CM077510.1 coordinate 10,085,048, forward strand.
GCACACCTCAAGACATAAACACCTCCGAAGTGACTTATTATGCAATTTCTAAATTTGTCAAAAATGAAGACCTTACAATTCCATCGAAAGGAAATTGTACAAATGCAGAGAGTGAAGGTGTCTGGCAAAATCAAGGATGCGTGGTTGCTTCCAGATTTGTATAAACTTTTTTAAAGAAGGTGTTTTGAGACTCACAAATGTGTCAAATTAGGCAAAGGGAACTGGAGCTGCAAGGAAATTTCCAGATTCAATTTCTAGCAAAGTAAGTACGAAGAGAGGATTTAGTGAGTAACTGCATTATCCACCCACCCACCCCCTCCCCCACAAAAAAGGAGAGAAAATGGAACCAAAGGCGAAAAAACCATCTCACCCCACCACCATTGTCTTTTCTAATTCAATATACATAGCAACACATTCAAAACACTCCCCTTTCAAAATATATTAAAAAAGGTCTCATTTTGCAGCAGAAAATGTTACTTGTAATTCAGGTGCTCTATGAGGCTGACCATACCACTGTTCATACTCTGCAATATTTTGAAGCCGAAAATCCTGGCAAATATTTATTTAAATTTAGAACTTAAATCAGAGAAAAAGTACCAGAAAATTATTGGTATCTCATTGGCAAAAAAAAGATTGTGTTAAAAGGTACACTCTATCATACTGCAGAAAGATCAACAATTTTTAACTCTTTTGGAAGGGCTTTAATAATTTCCTGCAGAAAAAAAAGAATTATTTAGCTTGGCAGCACAAAAGAAAACAGTTCTTTCAAAACTAGAACCTACATCTTAGAAAATCAGTTTCTCATGTTCAACAGTTAAAACCGGAGTTTGAGTAAAATAATCATCTTGATGGGATGACAGTCCACCTGTGTTGTCCCATGTGGCAAACAGCAAAAAACAGCATCGACTTTGGTAAAATCAGCATCTTTGACGGCAACCATATATGGAAGGTCCTACAACACCAACAATAAGCATATCATCAGCTAAAAGTTTCCAGTTCTAGAAAATTCCATTCCAACAAGGCATTCCCAAATAAACCATCAATGGCATTTCAAGAACCATTGGAAGATATAACTGAGAATGAAGAAGTAATTCTATATTGTGGATGAACTAATGAACCACGAGAAATAAACAGTGGGAAAAAATGCACTTCGACTAGTAGCTTTGCAGAGTTTCTAGACATTGAATTGACTTTTAACAAGAAAGAAAGAAAGCATTCCCATAAGAACATTAGTGATCCTGATAGAATCAGTCCATTTTAATTTTTTTTTTTTTGGCTATAACATTTTAATTTCATTACCTTCTCCAATGATACAATGACAAAATTCCCCACTATGACCATTATATGAAATGCACTATCTATCATAGTATAAAACTAAGCCACTTACCTGCATATCTAAGTGTGGAAAGACTGTTCCAATTGACTGACCCGCTTTTCTATCAGCCGTCATCACTGTGATATAAAAGTTTGGATGTCCTGCCAATAGCCGAGTAATCTACCAAACAAACAAGAAATCAACTCTCTCACAAACCACTTTCTGTAAACAACCATAATACATTATGCACAATCAGCTCTTAAAAAATGCATTCATTTAGTTCAGATCATGACATAACTACAACTTTTTCTCTCGAATAATCTACCAAACAAACAAGCAATCAGCTCTTCGAAAACAACCAAAATCCAGCATGCCTATGTTCAGATTGCCATGTTTTAGTATAAAAATTGCATCCTTTCTATTCACATTATTATTGCCATACCAACAATCCTTTCCCTAGAACAAAATTAGCCACAAAAGGAAATAAATCTGTTTCTCTTAAAAAGAAAGCACCTCAGCACCCGTATAACCACTAGCTCCAAGAACTCCAATCCGAACCATATCTCCCGACTTCTGGGCCGTTGCCTTCCTAGCCTGCAAGCTCTGAGGAGATGAAGCAATGGAGCACCGAACTTTCAGCACATTCGGCCCCCATAATCTAAACTCGCGCTGCCATTTTTTCCCACAGAAGTGGATCAAGAAACTAGATATTTACACCAATAATCCAATAATTTTCGCACTAAATAGCACTCACAATAGAGGTTTTTAAAGATATCAAAAAGAACCAGCCAACCTTGGGCAAGCATGCAGAATGGAGAGATAGAGAAGCCAGCGCAGAGGAGCTCATCTTCGACTGCGGGGAAATCAAAATGGTAAATGTTCATTAATTTGGGACTGGACTGGACTGTACCACGGAAGCAGACTAGGGATACCATCCCAACGTGGTGGCTACTCGCCAGTTCAAACTTAACATACTCCCTCCATCCAGAATTTTTATCACGGAGGGAGAGTAAACTGTTAGAATATACAATAAACGAATAAAGATTTCCGTTTCCTAACCGCTCGAGCTTTTGGGAAACTTGGTTATCTAACATAAACGTCCATTAATAGACTAAAAATAAGCAAACTTAAAATATAGTAAATTGACAGCAGATGGACCATGGCAAATAGACTAAAAAATAAGCAAATTCAAAATAGTAAATTGAACTAAAACTACTATCCATAGCAAATAGACTATGGCAAATAGACAAAAAATTCAAAATAGTAAATTGAACTAAAACTAATATCCACAGCAAATAGAGCATCGCAAACAGACTAAAAAAATATAATGCATAATAAATTCAGCACAACACATATTAAAAATACTCCATACCTAATTTTTTTATGGAACATGGAAATTAATAACACCATGGAAGGGAAAGGAGAGAGGGAAACGTGGGTTACTAAGTGGAGGCACCGACCGGCAACGGTGGCTGAGGAAGTGACTGCGCGGCCAACAATGGAGGGAGATGGAGGAGGAGGTGGACCGGTGGTAGGCGGAAGCGCCGGCGGAGGAAGATTGTTGCTTTTTGGGCGGGGGTGAGCTTCTGAGTGTGACACAGGTTTTAGCGTTTGGGGGTGGAGACTGTGAAAACAGACGGACGGTGGAGACCCACCGACCGTGTGAAGGAGTAGGCTGGCCAAATTATTAGGTGGCTGGCTGTTTACATGATGAGATCGTTCTCGTATAATATACACCGTCCGTTTCAAAATACTACGTACATTTGGGAAAATTCTCATTTTTATTGGACCATGAAAACTACAAGGAAATCACGTGGTTCCTTCTCCCTGATATCCCGTCCAACTTGTATACTCGTTCATGAACAAAGTTCTAAGTTAATCTATCTAAGCGTCCTTCAATTTTGGAAAGAGGAAGTCACTTAATTTGGTAAAATGTATACAATATTTTAAAATAATAATATTTTCAAATATATATAGTATTTTGGAACAGAGGGAGTATAATATAATGGGCATGATACCAATTTTTTAAATAGTTGGATTTCAATCCGATAATAGTATCAAATCCGTTGGTACGTGAGTGTGCAAAATTACTAAACAGGTGAATTCTTTATATACAATGAGCATGAATGACGCCAATTTTTTTAATAGTTGGATTTTAATCCGAATTTGTCATAGGTAAGTGAGTGTGTCAAATTAGTAGATAAGTGAATTCTTTATAACCATCAAATTAAAATCCAATGGCCAAGACTTAAAATGGTCCCATTTAAACTTTACCCTCCCCTTTTAAACAATGAATAGTTGGCCACCCTAAGTTTTAGCAAGTTCACCCCATCACTCGGTCAGTGTATTTATTTATCAACCCAAAGTTTATAATAGGGAAATTTATATAATAGGGTATAAAAAAAAATTTAAAAATGACTCACTGTAGAAAATAATTGCAAAAGAGGGTATCTGACAAGCCAGGCAGGCGCCAGCGCGGCCGCAAACGTGAAAGGCATCGGTTCAACTGACGCCTTTATTGCCCTTCACATTTTTTTCGTAGGCTTTTTAAAAGCGTCGGTTGAACCGACGCCTTTCGTTATAACTGAAAGGCGTCGGTTGAACCGACGCCTTCGATTTACCTTTTAGGGCTCGGGCTTGGGCTCGGCCGCACCGAGCCCGAAAGACTGGTTTTCCTCTGGCATTTCCTCCGCCTCCCCGCGCTCGCCTCCGGCCAGAGTCCTTCTACGGCCCCGCCACCGTCGCCCCTCGCCTCCGGCCAGCTCCTAGGCGGTGACCGTCGCCCCGGCCAACCTCGTTCGCCTCTTCGCGCTCGCCCCGGCGTTTCCTCCGCCTCCCCGCGCTCGCCTCCGGCCAGCGTCCTTCTACGGCCCGGACACCGTCGCCCCTCGCCTCCGGCCAGCTCCTAGGCGGTGACCGTCGCCCTGGCCAGCGTCCTTCGCCTCTCCGCGCTCGGCCCGACGTTTCCTCCGCCTCCTCGTGCTCACCTCCGGCCAGCGTCCTTCTACAGCCCGGCCATCGTCGCCACTCGCCTCCGGCCAGCTCCTAGGCGGCCACCGTCGCCCCTCGACTCCACCACCTTCGTCACCTCCGGCCAGCTTCGCCTCACCGCCACCGTCTCGGGCACCGTCACGTCATCGGCACCGTCTCAACCAGCTCCGCCTCCCCGTCCTCGCCCCGGCCATTGATCGGCTCGCCTCCTCGCCCCGGCCACCTCCTCACCCCGTCGTGCACGTCTTTATAGGTAATATATATTTTTAATATATGTTAGAAATACGTATGAATGTAGATGCATCGTATGAAATTAAGTATATTGTATTTGTGTAATATTTGATAGCGTTTCTTTCTTAAAAGTTTTGTGAGAAGAGATGGCGGGAGAAATGGTTCCGTTTGTCTTAATGTATGGTGGCGGAATTGATAGAGGTGAATACGAAGGCGGTGAAAGTGTAGGATTGTTTATTAATGAGCCAAGTACTACGAGGAACTAGAGATGCAAGTGGTAAACAAACTGGGATGGGACCAAAGATTGTGGAAAATTCGTATGAAGTACAAGATGCCTGTTTATGGAAGAAGGACTACCCTAATACCAATTGACGATGACAATTCCATGCAACAAATGTTCTATTTTGCGCCTCATGTGCTTAGCTTCGAGCTATGCATCGAAAAAGAGGCGCGCATGCCTAGGTTTGTAAATGATGGTGAAGGCGGAAGTAGGAGTGCTCGCAGAAATAGGTCGAGTGGACACCCTAGAGGAAGGCGTGTGGAAGATAATAAAGAAGATTTGTCTATATCACTAGCGTGCAACGAACCCCAAATTTCGCATAGTTTGAGGTAAGTTTATTTAAAACCTGTATTGAATACCATTAAACTTACGGTATCATGAATTGTTTATAATGTATAATGTAGGCACACATCTTATGCTCATGAAGCGATGAATATTGGCATGGCACGAGGTAGTGAATGGTTTGGCACACAAATATCATTTGATAACCCTTATTTTCACACTGGTTCAAGTGGTATGCAAGAGGGAAATATGAATGATGACGAAGACGAAGGGGAGAATGAGGAAGAGGATGGGGAAAATGATGAGCAAATGCCGAATTCACCGGTTATTAATGTTGAAGATGTACGAGGAGAGGATAGTGTGCAAGAGATGGTTGATAATGAGGGAGATGAATTAGTAGACATCGCAATTACTACGGATAACTTAGATGATTTTGAGGAAGAGTTGCCATATGAGGAGGAGCCCCCATGGGCGCGACTAACCGATGAGGAAATAGATGGGGCAATTAATCGAGGTTTGCATGAGGAGACATATCATGAGGAAGCAATATATGTGGGGCAAATATTCCCTACTAAAGATGAATTTGTACACGCATTGAGGGAGTTTTCAATAACGCATGATGTTCGATATAAAGTGTTGCGTACAAGTCCGACACAGTACACTGCAAAATGTCAATACCCTGCCTGCCCATGGAGAGTACATGCATCATTGAGGAAGGGGATGAATCATTTTAAAGTGAAGACGTATGGTGGGGAACACACTTGTAGAAATGCTCAGCTAGACACTGGCCTTAGACAATGTACTGCGGCCTTTGTTTGTCGGCATATATTACCCTCTATTAGAGCGGAAGTGGATATCCCACCAGTGGTTATTCAAGAGAGGATTAAGGAGACGTTTCACGTGGATATTTCATATACAAAAGCATGGAGGGCAAGGAATATGGCCATCAAAGCAGTATATGGTGATTGGGTTGAGTCATATCGATTGTTGCCAATGTACTTGGAGGCAATAGTTAATGCCAATCCAGGAACCATTTGTAGGTTGGTGACGACCCCAATGGAAGATGCTACATCTCGACGGTTTGAGAAGGCGTTTTGGGCATTTGGGCCTTGTATTAAGGGTTTTAAACATTGTCTCCCAGTCATAAGTGTTGATGCTACTTTCCTATCTGGTAAGTATGGAGGAGCCTTTTTAGCGGCGACTACTAACGACGGGCACAAGGGTTTGTTTCCTCTTGCATTTGACCTTGTTTCGGGTGAGGATTACCCTAATTGGCCTTGTTTCGGCGATTTAGTTGGACATTGGTATACATCTGATGCATATAGATCGGTGTATGCAGTCGAATTCTTTCCTCCTCCTGATCGACGATCTTGGGAGGAAAAGTCACATATGTATGTGGTGAAGCCCCCAAGAGTGACACGAAAACCCGGTCGTCCACGCACTAGGGGAATACGTAATGCGATGGATAGTGCGGGCATGACGACAGATGGTCGATCACACTACTATTGTGGGAAATGTAACCAACTTGGACATAATAGGCGTCAATGCCAAAACACACCTTCAGCGGATTGGTACATGGTCTTACAATGGTCTATATATTTAAAGTAGGTTGGTTTGTACATTCTTTGAAGTTACAATTAATTGTTGGTTTCTTTGTAGATATTATGGATCCAGGACCGATTGATCCCTCCGTCCTCACAGAGCAGAGCTTGCACAGATCCGATGGCATATGGAACGGAGAGTGATCTGTACATGAAATATGCATTTTATTATCTCCTAAACTTATGTTTCTGCTAGTATTAGATTAGAATTATTGCTACTTTAATATAGTTTTTGGTTTTTGTAGGAAACAAGAGCAAAACGCAGAAATGGGATAAAACGCGACTCTAATGATTGAATATTTACAACTTCAATTGCATATCTCTGATGGGACTGATTTAAGCTTCATGTTAAAGTACACGAAGTCAGCTTTCCAACGCCACTGACTGTTCGCAATTCGGAGTTCTGAGCAAAAAGCTATGATCATTTAAAATATCGCGCGCGAAAGAGGCACGATTAAATAGAAGAACCGTCAAGATGAGATTGGACGGCTGAGATTAATATGGCGGGTTTTTAATAAGAAAAAGAAAAAAAAAAGAAATTGAACTGAACTGAGTTCCGGTTCGGTTCAGAAAAGAAAAAAAAATTGAAGACAGCCCGAGCCGAAGCTCGGGCGTTCGGGCGTCTGTTTCAGAACAGAGCCGGTGCTCTGTTTACTTGAGCTCGCCGGAAAAGCTCGAGCTGGGGCGGCGGACGGTGGCCTGGGCGAGGCCAACAAGTCAAGATAGACGGAGAAGTTCTGGGGGTGATGGATTTTCTGGCAAGGGTCGAGAGAGAAGACGACCGGAGCTGGTGACGATGGGACAGAACATAGCCGATGCTCTGCTTTGATGAGGTGGGCTGAGTGATCAATACATGAAATATGCATTATATTATCTCCTAAACTTATGTTTATGCTAGTGTTTGATTAGAATAACTACTACTTTAATATAGTTTTTGGTTTTGTAGGAAATGAGAGCAAAGATGCAAAAATATGGCGAAAATGGACTTCAATGGTCAAATTATCATAACTCCGTGTACAAATATCGGATTGGACTGATTCAAGTCTCATGTGAAAGTTCAAGGAGTCAGCTTTCCAACGCCACCAACCACGCGCAATTCGGAGTTCGGAGCAAAAAGTTATAGCTATTTGAAAGTTTCTGGACAGTAGAAACGATCGATCGCATCAGTTACGCGATCGATCCCGTCTTCCGCTAAAAACAATACATTGGAGATAACGATCGATCGGACACCCAAACGATCGATCGTATCTACTGGAATTTTTGGACTTGCGAAGACAGTAAAAACGATCGATCGGATTCGTCCGGCATCGTTCGCAACACGATCGATCGGGAGTGATTAACAAAGGAAAACGGCTTCGTTCGGCTACGTTCGTAAAGCGATCGATCGTGTGATGAAGGCGATCGATCGGTGCATACAGAAAACGCAATTTAACCCTATTTTGACTCGGATTTGGAAGGGGATTTGAGGGCTTTCCTTCACCCCTATATATATGCCTTAAGGGAGAACGTATGGGGTATGCAAGAATAGAGTTTTGAGTTCTTTTGGAGACCTTGGAGGCTAGAGCAAAGGAGGAAGAAGAAGAAGAAGAAGAAGATGAAGAACTTGTTGATGGATTCTCTTCCCATGCTTGGCTAGACTCTCTTCCAAGGCGTAGATGAAACCCAACTGATTGGTTGTATTGTTTCTTTCTCTCATATTATGTTTTTATTCTAGTTGGTGTATGAATCTTTGTTATGCAATAAAAGTTAATTCATTAGAGTTTATTCTTTGTACTCGAGAGAGACAAGAGTGGATCTTTGTGGATTTCAATCTGAAAGAGCACTTGCGTGTCCGAGAGGAACGTAAGGGCTCTGAAGTGTTACATATTAATAAAGTCTCATTGGTTTATACTCGAGAGAGATAGATCACAGTTCCATGTTTTAATAGATTTATGTGTTACATCCGAGATGAGGGCACTATAATTTGAATTGACAAGTGTATGTCCGAGAGGAATACACTAGCCAACTGGAAATCTGAATTCAAAAGAGAGAGAGAGACGATACACTAGTCTATTGTGGTGGATTCGAAGCCTTGGTACTTCTCCTATTGATTAATCTCAGCTTAGTTTAATTAAAGTTCATTGCTTTTCTCTAGATTAATTAAAAACTGCTGCTTTTCTCTTGAATTTGGTAGAATATTAATCCGTCCCTGAGGTTCGACAACCCTTTCCATACTCACTGTAGTACAATTGCCTTGTGCACTTGCAAGGGTTTTATATTTAAATGATCACTGAGCTCCGGTGGGTCTTGACGGCGGACACTTGACGGAGCTCGAGACGGCGACTGCAGAATGGCGGCAACACGGCAAGGCAGAAACGGGAAACGTGCTGAAATTGAAATGGAAGATCATGCTCGATTTGGAAACGGAATGAAGCGTGCTCGATATGGAAGTTATGGATTTGGAATCGTGCTCGGATTTGGGACGCTTAGAAAGGCCTATAAAAACCCAAGCAGAAGAGAAGAGAGAGGGAGGAGAGCCGCCGACAGAAAGAGCGGAAAACAGAGAAAAACAGAGCTGTGTGCGTGGACAACCGGTCGGAAAAACAGCGGATTTCGGTACTATTTGCGCCGGAATCCGGCGGGTCTTTGGCCGGAAGAAGAGAAGGAAGGAGGAGGAGTCGAACGTCGGGAGAAAGCTGTGATTTTTGGGTCGATTTGCAACTGCTACAGTAACCGCGAGTTCGCCGGAGAAGATGATGAATAGTGCTACAGTGCTACAGTGCGCGTGAACAGTGCCGGGTGAATAGTGAACAGTATTCCTGCGACCAATCCAATGAACCAGGCTTTTTCTTTCCTTCTTTTCATGTCTAGCTAAATTTCATTGTACTAATACTAGATGAAGCTCTGCTGAATTTGTTAACTCTCAATACTTATTTGCAATTCTAAAGTTGTGGTTTTTACTCCATATGCTTAATATTTTGTTACGATTATTCTGTTGCTCGAGAGAGGGTAGAGTAATTGTTAGTGAAATTAAACTAAGGGTTTGTTAATGTTCGAGAGATCTTAGCGAATTCCAAGGTGTTATTTGAATAAAAATTACATTTTTATGATTGATCTTTGCTCGAGAGAGAGAGATTAATTAAGTTAGATTTAATTGTTTAGTTGCATGTTCGAGAGGGCTGCACACATTACGATTATTTGTGACTTCGAGAGGGGCACGGATAATTGATCACTTGGAATTGTACGGGTTTAACGGAGAGGATAGCTATTTGGTTTGGGTGGATTCGAAGTCTTAGTATATTTCTCATCATATTAATTTCACATAAATTTCATTGCTTTGTTAAATTAGAACTTTTCATTCTGCTATAACTAGTTTCATAAAAAAATCAAACCTTTCATTAGAATTAAGTTGAATCAGTCCAAGTCCTTTGGGTTCGACCTCGTTACCACTAGACTATACGTAGTCTCGTGCGATTGCGAGTAAAATAGTTAAAAATTCAATCAATCAGAGAGGTATGTGCAAACATCATTATCTCATTAGTTTTGGATATTGCAGAAATTTAACTACTTTTCTAATTGTAAGTACTTTTCATGTGTATAGGATCCCGGATGCATTGAATGCACCGAGCACTGGCAAAACGTGCGCCATTGGATAGTTGATCCGCGCATGTTGCCGTACATAGAGATGACAGGCTTTGGCCACTTTTCACGGTTACAGTATATCAGGATTGATAGGGCTCTCATCACTGCCCTAGTTGAGAGATGGCGGAGGGAGACTCAAACATTTCACTTGCATTTGGGGGAAATGACTATAACATTACAAGATGTTGCTGTACTACTCGGATTGCGAGTTGATGGCATTGCGGTGAGTTGCTCGACTGTGGGCATTGGCTGGAATGAAGTATACGAGCACCTTCTTGGACGGGTACCTCCACGCGAATCATTGAAAGGACGAACTAGGGTAAGTCTGTTGTGGTTGAGAGAGCAGTTCAGTCGCCTGTCGAAAGATGCCACAGAGATTGAAGTCGAGCAACACGCACGAGCATATTTACTCTATTTGCTCGGTAGCACTATATTTGCCGATAGCAGCAGTAGCCATGTGCACCCGATGTATCTTCTTTTGTTAGAGGATTTATACACTGCAGGACAGTATGCATGGGGTAGTGCCACCCTTGCCTACCTGTACAGAGAGTTGGCAAAAGCTTGCCAACCTAGCACATTCGGGATTGCCGGGTGCGTCACTCTGATCCAGGTAAATCATCAATAATCTGATTAATGCTGAAAATGTTTATTTCAATTATAACATTTGATTCATGCTGTGTATGTGTTAAACAGCTATGGTCGTGGAAGAGATTGCATATTGGCCGGCCAAACATTCAAAGCACTCCACTAGATGGTTTATCTCTGTTAGGAGTTCGGTATGTGTTTTCTATTTAAGTTATTTTGCGATCTTCTATTGGGATTTCAACTAATGTATTTTTCATCTTCTTTATGTTAGGTGGAATGCTAAAAAGAAAAAAACTGTAAATCCTCACAGTGTCCTCTTGATGTATAGATCTGAACTAGACTATCAGCGATCCGGCCAGGTATTAGTCATTCGTAATGTACATGTTATGAATATAACGAATGTAAATAGAAGTGACACGAATACTATTTTCAAATGTTGTGTAGGTAACATGGCAGCCATATTATGATCATGTGTTAGCGCAGTTAGCAGGAGTATGTACGGATGGAGCGCATGTGTGGCTATCTAGGACGCCACTGATATGTGTAGATATTGTGGAGATGCATGTTCCAGATCGGGTTATGTTGCAGTTCGGATTTGAGCAAATTTTCCCCCCTCTTGGTGTAGAGTTCATTGAACGATCTTCGCGTCGAGGCCGAGGGAGTTTTGATTGGAGGTCGCATCATGCGGCCTATATTTCTAGATGGGATGACCGGACGACCACTCTCGTTCAAGGGGAGCCTGCAATGACGGAGCGAGATGCAGATAATGCATATATGAGATGGTACTTGAGGATCACGAGGAGACTTATCATGCCACCTGTGCATGAGGCGGAGATGTTATATCAACCGAGGGGCGACACTGAGCTGGCGTTGGTTAGTATCTCCGACTTCATCTTTGATTTAATTCACCATTGTATGAGTAGATAACATATATTCTTCTTGTTCCTTTGTAGCTTACTTGTGTGAGACAAGTGCACGCTCAGTCTCATAGTGCTTTGGTAGACCGATCATATGATAGCTATGTAGCGGCATGTCAGACGATACACGATATCTCTGGTCATGTTCTTGCGAGTTTGCCATTGCTTCGACCCGTTATGACTGAGATTCCAGTAATGGAGGTTGTTCCAGATCCTTTATCAGCTTCACCAGACGTTGTGACATCATCAGCTGACACGACGGGTTTTACCCCATCACTAGTTGTTCCAGACGCCTCAGTCGATCAAGTTGAGAGGCCCCTTTCTTCAAAAGTATATACCCGGCGACAGCGTGCACTCCGTGCTCTACGTCAGGCACCTTCTTCTTCAGATGCTATGCCTGACGTTGATCCTGAGGAAATTCCAGTTCGAGCACGAAGACGGGGTAGGAATAGGTTGAGGAGAATTGATTAAACACTTGTAATTGATTAAACATTTGTAATACTTTGTATAACTTTGCAATAGTTAAAGTTGTGTAACATGTTTATGTATATTTTTATATATGTTTTGTGTATGTTTGTGGATGTGTTTTTGTATATGTTTGTGGATGTGTTTTTGTGTATGTTTGTGGATGTGTTTTTTTGTATGTTTTTAGACTGTTTAAGTGTTATCAGGTGAAAAATTGTAGATTTCATCCGGAGGAGGATTTGCCCCAGAGTGGTAAAACGCCTCCATTGTGAAAAAAAAAGCCAAGGGTTGAACCGACGCCTTTAGTTGCATAGACGGAATCGAAGGCGTCGGTTGAACCGACGCCTTTCACGTTTCTGCAAAAGGCGTCGGTTGAACCGACACCTTTCACGTTTCTGCGAAAGGCGTCGGTTGAACCGACCCCTTTTGGGTCAGTTTAAAAAAAAATGCCACGCAGGCACCAGCGGCCGCGCTGGCGCCTGCGTGGCTTATCAGATACCCTCTTTTGCAATTATTTTCTACAGTGTGTCATTTTAAAAAAAAAAAATTTATACCCTATTATATAAATTTCCCTTTATAATATATGTATGTAGGGGCTAAGAAAAGAGTACTAATAACTCTACATTCAGGAGTAACTGATGTCATGATCATCACGTGCCAGTTGGTGGATGATACGACTTCCTTTCTTGTGCAAAGGTCCCACAAATGCTTTATTTCGGAAGCGTGTCATTCACCCATTGGTGGTAAACATAGAAGGTATGCAACATGTGCCTAATAATTCCTCGCCAATCCCCTCGTGTGCAGCCAGTGCCCACACATCATACAAATTGGCTAAATAGGGATGTACTCCTAAATGGGTGGCCAAGGGAGTGGGGGTTCAAACTCAATTCCTTCAAGAAGTGGTGCCCTAAATCACACCAACACCCCATTGGTTATTAATACTCCACTTTTTTACTATATTTTCTTACTCAGCTTATATCGCACTAAACTATAAAATGAACCCATGTGGTGAGTAATGAGTTTGCACGAAAGAGTAGAAAGATGGAGTACAAAAGTGGAGTAGTAATATCATTACCCTTTTACACCAAAATGCGATGGAGTCAGCTGAACTCAAACACCAATACATGGCTCCGCCCTGACTGCCTCCATATTTAACTCCCTCCTCTCCCTCCTGATCGTCCCTTCTCCTCCATTTTAACCAAGTTCGTTATTATACCATGCAAGTTTCTTTTCCCTTCTTGCAAGGGTCCATCCAGCATAATTTTATTAATAAAGAACCGCAAGCCACTAGATCGTAGGTTAAAAATTCGAATAAAGTTCAAAAATGCAATTACGATCATTAACCTTCAAAACACTCATAAATCACAACAAAAATGATGAATAATATTACCTCATAGAGATTTTTAATTCTCATTAGGTGAACCCGGTACCAGTGATAGGCTCTACCTAGATCATAATTATGATATTGGAACAATTTCAAGTATGAAAACAAACAAAATGCACAAAGAGTTTTTACTTGAAAACTATGGGCAAATACTGCATGACAGCTACAAAGAAACAAGTGCACTAGAAATAGAAATTTAGTTTGCAATTGCTATTAATAAGATACTAAACAGGTAACTCCTAGACTTGCAAACACGCCTGCAATCCGCAAGTCTTGGTCCTTCAAGAAGTGATTAGGCCAACACCTTGGTTGAATTTTGCTTCACAACTTCCACTTCATATGTTCGTTCTAAATCTCCAACTTTCAACAGTGCAAAATGGATGTTCTCTCGTAAATATGTTGTGCAAATATCACGAGCAGTTTAACAAATAAGCATAAAGCTTAACCAATCATGTTGTTTACATTAATAATGACTAATATAGGGGCCGTTTGGTTCATGATTAAAAGCAAAACATCCACACTGGATTTTTCACTTTCACTATTTATTTCGGGTTTTTTTCACTTTCAGTATTCATTTCAGGTTTTTTCACTTTTAGGCTGAAACATGTCATTCAGCCTGAAAGTGAAAAAAACCTGAAATGAATAGTGAGAGTGAAACATCCGGTGTGGATGTTTTGCTTTCGAACCAAACAACTCCTAAAAGCAAACATCAAGCTGAAAAAAAAGCTGAAACTTTTAATTTTCAAGCTGAAAGTTGAAAATTGAAACACCTTATGCTGAATGTTTTTAACTTTCAAGCTGAAATACCTCACGCTGAAAGTTGAAAAAATCCTAAAAAAACATCCACAGTGGATGTTTTGCTTCTTTCACGCCCCAAACGGCCCCATAGCATCTCACTCTTACTATGCTTTTTTATTGCATATGAAATGGTTGACGCATTGGTTTTGAAATGAAAAGAACTTGATGTGAGGAACTCTAAATGGCCAGTTATCAATCTGGTGATCAATACTGATCGGTATGATCTTGGTCAATCGTGAAGGGCAAACTTGATGCTTCATATTCAATTTGAACTTCAATTGGTCTTTCTATCCACCCTAATAAACACATTAAACATTTTATTTATGTCATTATGCTAACAATTGACAATCATATTTTCCTCAAATGTTCATCCATTCATGTAGTTGCTTCAATTGCTTGTGCCTAGTTTATTGATGCTCCACTGAATCCTTGTGAAGTTCCCACATATGTATACACTTGTTACCAGCTATAATTGCCACCCACCCAGGATTGTATCCCGATTTACCCAATGCATATGATGGGGTGGGCTTTGTATGCACCCAAGGGGATTGGCAACAGGATACGATGCTCTAAGACGTCGATCGCCCTGCCCCTTCTAGTTGGGTCCTAAGGACTCAGATACTCGTTATCAAAAAAAAAAAAGGAGAAAGAAGACTATATTAAAAAATTGCAAAACAAATACTAACACATATTTAGATGGTTACTCCGACAAAAGAGTCGGAGAACCAGTTATGTTACTTAAGTTTAGATGGATCCAGGCAAGATACAGCTGGAGTTGCGGCTGTTGTGGCTGTAATTGGAAACCATGGTGGTGAATTACTTGGCACTGTCTCTGGACCTTGGTAGATGTTGGCACAGGTTGTGCACATTTAGAAGGAATTAAGTTGGCTCTATGGACGAAGAAGAATTTTATATTCTTTGCAGGAAACTCATTAGTCATCATCAACCCTCCAAATGCGATTTGATGATGTTTTGAAACTACTACTAAGTTTCAGGTCACTGGTCTTTAGTCATGTATATAGGAAAGAAAATAGGGTAGCTGACAAGGTGGCAAATTAATGTTGGAAACTGACCCATGTTGTTGGGTTCAAAATCCCTGTAATTGTATCCATAATATTCTTGTCGTAGACTATTATACACTACACAATGAAACGGCATTATGACTACTATAATCTTCGTCTAGTAAAAATAATCGATTCCTATATGACTGGATATGGGAAGAATTTTCCCCTTTCGCAGGCATACATCAAGGGCAAATACTTGTTATAGATTCCTGCAGACTACGACGAATCTAGTGTAAAAGAAATGAAAGTGAACAAAATTGCCTCTGCTCTGTTGTTGACTACTCCATAAACCCATTCTGTTCAATCAACAATATTATCACTTCACTTTTTTTTTCACTTCACTCTATAAATAAACACTGAAATAGAAACAAGGGCATAAAAAAAGAAACACTCCATCAATTTTACCTGTCTGATAATACAGGATGAATGATAATAAAATGAATTGAATTGATACCTGTCTGCCTAGTAGGAAAAAGGGGAAAAACAACGAAAACCAGAACCACCAAGACAAAAAATGGATTGAATTGATAATAAAATTAATGCATCTATACAAGAAGAATGATTTGACAAAATCCACCTATACTAGGTCAATCTGGACAATTGATGCCTAGCATATCATTGATGATTCCAGGAGAAGGCTTCCAAAGAGTTCCGTCTGGCCGATGAGCCTAACGGCTGAGAGGGGATAGAGGCCTGGGAGATCTCACTGGTGTAGGTGGGCTGTTCTCATTTGTCCATCTGGTCAATGGTGAGGATTGCTGACATAAATCTGATAGTCTCATTTTCTCATTGGAGATCTTACACTGCAACCAGTGATTCAGAAGTAATGCACAAGTAAGCATTGGTCCTAGTAATGATAATAGCAGGTCTAAAAAATTGTTCATCTAACTTTTTTGTTTTTCCATTTCTTTTGCTGATCCAAAGTCAATGTTATCTGCGTTCTATGATTTTGTCAACAAGTCAAATATATTGCTTTACTTTTTAATGGAAGGACACATTATGGACCATGGGCCTCTGGATCATGAGTCCAATTTTAGAATATTCTAGAAGCACGAATTAGTAGAATATTACTTTTTTTCTAGTTTATGGAGAAGTCTAAAACTTGTTATGTTCTAACATATGGAGAAATCTAGAATATTCTAGGCCCATGGGCGATAGTGTCCTGCATCACTTGGGCAGAAAAAACTAAGGGGCCGTTTGGATCGTGAAAAATCCCAAAAATCTACCAACCAGGTGGATTTTTGGGATTATCCACTAACCACCTGGTTGTTGGATTTTTGGGAGTGGATGTTTCTGATTTTTCACGCCCCAAACGGCCCCTAAGTTAAAAAACAAACAAAATATAATATCATATTCAGATTGGTTCCCATTCTGGTAGCAATTTTCAGTTGACAATAATGCAAGTAGTCTTTGTCACATGGCATACATGTTAAAATCATATATTTTCTTTGCAAAAGTGATTTTCAGGCTTCACAGAGCTAGTATCGAACAATTCTTTAATTGGAAGATCAGTCTGAATTGTGTCTACAATTCAAATTGGCTACATTTCAATGATTTGCACCTTATTACTCTCTTACCTTGAATTTCAGGTCCTGCAAATCCTTCTCTGTTGAAGCAATCCTTTCTATGAGCTGACCAAGAGCTTCCTCTGCCATGGATGGGGTTATATCTGGTACAGAACTTGTGATTCCAGCCGCCTACAGAAAGTTTTAAATACATAGTTGAAGTTAGTGAATGAATTAATCCAAAAAATGTCTATTTTGTCTTGAGTGAACAACAAAAATAATTTATGTTCCATTTAGTCGGCCACCTTTAAAATGCTGGTACACAGTCCCAAGAGTTTCTGGGCTAGTTGAACCCTCTCTTCTTCCGTATCCTGTTTAATCAAACAGTGAAGACAAGAATCTCCAAAATTATACTTATTCATCACCATAATCATCATCATAATATGCCTTATCCCAGCTATCTGGGTTTGGCGGCCTAGATTTCATACCAGAGTTCACTCTTATCAGAACCAAAATAATTGTGCAAAATAAAGTAACATTGTGGCGAGTTTTTTATGCCAATGCCCTTTCCGATGCAACCCTCCTAAAGATAAAATCTGTATACCTGTAATTGCTTCCTTAGCTCTTGTTCTTCATCAATATTAACATAAGGACTCTTTCCACGTGAAGAGCAGTAACTAGAAAGTTGTTCTTTCACATGGGAGAGAGTTATCTCGCTTCGCTTCAACTTAGTAGCCAGGTCGTCATTTTGGGTTCTCAGCACATTGTTCTCCTCCTGTGATGTTTTAATATATAATCCACACATCAGCAACAAGAGAGAGGAATTTGTTGAGAGAGAGAATACAGAGAAGACATCCTGCCTTGATTTTCGCATGATGGTGAATCCGCTGCTGGAGATTTTGTTGCCCTGATAATTTCTTTACTTCATTTTCAAGTTCCACTACCTTTCTTTTGTGGTTTGCATTATCCAGCTGCATAAATTTGTCTTACATGGTCAGTGTTGTCACCATACTATCATACATCTAATCCTAGCATCTTTGGTTTGAGGACATGAATTGGAATTTTCTGTTTCACTATGTCATGCTTGAAATAACAATACACACTACAACATGAATAAAAAACTGGGTATACTCATCAGTCTCAACGCCCTGCTGGTACAAAAATAACCTGGGAGTCTATATCTGGTCATGTGAGAAAACAGCAAATTGCAATGAGAAAACTAAAACAAGGAAAAGACAATGTTTTAAACCTTCAGCATTTCGTTTTCTGCAGTAAGGAGCTGGTCACGTTGGTGCAGCTTCTTCAATGCAATGTGTGCAGCTACCATCTCTTCGTGCTTGTGATTTATCTCATCAAGCCAACTAAAAAGACAGATAAGTAGTAGGTCTTATTATACGGTCTGACACTTAATATACTTGCTAATATGGGAGTAATGAAAGAACTACCTTTGACGTTCATTGACGAATTCATTAAGTTGCTGTTCCAGCTTTGCCACTTCTTGATCCTTCACAAAAATTGGTTTGACGCATGAACAAAAAACACAAAAAAAGGAAGAACAAGTCCAGACCAGTAGCATCATGGTAGATTCAGACCTTTTGTCCAGATTCTCCATTGTGGATATGAGCCTTCTCAGCTATCTGTTCTACTTGCCGATGATCTAACACTGACTGTAATAGGAAAGAAAAATGCTGATCAGAGAGATGTGGTGCATTTCTAGAATTAAATTCCAAATGACTAAGTGTTTTCAACCTTTTGCTTTCCAGATAACCAAGCAAAGGACAGGAATAAACAATTTCTCCTAAACTATTGATTCTTCCTACACAATTTCCTCTGCGGGCCCTTTGATGAAGGGGGTTATTGATGTGTTACGGTAATAAATTGTCCCTTCCCAAGAAGATATAAGCCATAAGGGATGCACATGACTTTGGCTGTAATTTACGCATGTAGATAACAAGTAGGGTTTTTAATAAATACACTGCCAGAACAACCAGAACTCATAAATTTAGTAGGAAGTGAATGAAAATGAGCTCTCATATATGTTTCTGAGTTTCAAACTCAAGGAAAGATGAAGGAACTCGTAAAAGTGTACTAAATGAAACAGAAATGTAATTGTGACCTGAAGATTTAAATCGTAATCTAAGTGGTCCCTAGTTAAAAACGACCTCTTAATGTATTGAATTAACTAATTATGTTTTTCCTTATAACGTTTTTAGAGAGAAATTCTCCAAGTTTTAGACTTCCTGACAAATAACCCGTCACAGCTTTTCTCCACCTGGAAAATTCAATTAAAGGATGTCAAATAAAGTATGATGTGCTGCTCAAATAATTGACGTCTCTGCAAACATTCTCAACCATGAAAACCTTTAGTGCCCACATTTAGATATGAAGGATGGAGTCCTAGTTCAGAAGTTCTTCAAAAAAATACCAATTACATTTTCGTTCTTTCAGATTTATATCATTTAAGTGGGATAAACATCTCTTTAATGTACAGAAGAAACAGTGCTTCGATATTTTAGTTCTTACTGCACAATTGGTCATGTCAAGTTTAACTCCCAATAAATCACGGATAACATCATGGGTCATGCTCTCTGCAGCTGCCAGCCTCGTATTCAGCATAAATATCTGGAAAAGAAAGTAATAAAATAAATTATGAATGATTAGTTGTTTCATACATCTAACAATGAAAATTGAGACTCTGCATATACTTCTTTTTGCCGACTTGCAGCTAATGCTTCAAGTTCTTCAATCCGAAGTCTTCCAGCAGTCAACTCCTCATCCTTTTCAGAATTAAACTGATGTGCCAAACCCAAGCCAATGCATTTAAATGGAGAACCAGAACCTCTAGATTTTCCTGCATGAGGAGAACCAGAAGCCCTGGACTTCACTGAATTTTTTTCTGATTTTGCTGCCGCCAAGGTTGCTGCATGGGAAATAGGTTCAGGTCTGACTTCTTGAACCATAGCTTCCAACGCCTTGAACTGTTTTAGGACCCAACTAGTTCATAAGTTGAAGGAAAAGAAAGTACACTTAGACAGAAATTTCTGAGTTGTGATGACATACCTTTTGTTTGTACTCACGAGCTTGTGCTTCAGCATGCATGTTCAACTCAGTGATATGCATTTTGCACTGAGAAATCTGTTTACATTTGGAGTTTGATTTATTAGCAAAAAGAATAATGATATTCCTGAGGAAGGCATATTAAGAATAACACATGATAATGGTACCTCGGCATCTTTTTCTACTATAAGCTTTTCAAGAGTTTGTATATTGTTTTCAGCTTCTTGGAGCTTTATACCATTCTCTTCAAAACTATTTGTAAACATCACAACTAGTCAGATGGTCCTCAATCCCTTGGGGGGATGAAATCCAGATATAACAAAGGAACAGATTTTGTTGACATCCCAAACCTTGGTGGTTGAATCGGATCTTCTGATGCTTGTATCTGATGCCTCAAAGCCTGTAGCTGCAGTTCAAGTACTTCTCTCTCTATTCTTTGTCTCTCTGCTTCCCCTCTTACAAGCTCTACCTATTCCAAGAGAGGGTCCAACTTCAGCGAATACAATTAGGTAGGTGAAAAAGCCATCAACATTTGAAAAATTATGTGGCTTCCAAAAATCACCTTGTTTTCAAGTACATTTATTGTACATTCTAGCTCTTCAACTGACTTCTCTAACAGCTTTGCCTCCTCTTCCTTTTCCTCGGCATAAGTCTTGTTCATCTGGGCCACCTATAGTTAAGGAAAAATATTCACTATAAGAGAGAGAGAGAGAGAGAGCAATAAAGGTAGCACAGAATTGTTAATCAAACAAGTGAGACAAACTGAAATTCAATATGCTTACTTGTTGAGCTTCTGTAGCAACAGCTTCGCGTTCTTCAGCAAGAACTTGTGCCATCCCCAACTGCTCTTTCAATGCAATTGTCTCAGATTCCAGGTACTCTTTTTCTTGATTAATCTTGATAAAATCACATTTCAGATCTTCAAGGAAAACACTCATTTTGAGATTTTCTAGTTCTAATTGTTCCGCCATTTTTCTTTTCTCCACCAACTCCTCCTGAATAGTTTCTTTACTCAACAAGAGGTCATCAATTTCAGCTTTCATATCAAAATTTTTCTCTGACAAAATGTGGAGTGACTCTTGTGCTGTTCCAAGGTCCAACTGTAGAGCAGAAATTCCATTCAGCTTTTCCTGCAGTTCCTGTGTGTGAAGAAGGGCTGCATCAAGCTCATTGCACTTAATGGCAAGATCCTCCTCTAAGGACTCCAAACGGACCTCCATTTCTTCAAAATCGTCTTTTTGGTCCTTCATCTTAGAAGTTGACTCCTGCAAAAGACTCAAATCAAACAACAGACCCTTCACTATTTCTTCCTTCCGCATTAAATCACTTTGGAGAGATGAGTTCTCTAGATTATCCAATCTGGCTTCTGCTTCAATCAACATTAACTTTCCCAGTTCATCCTCTGTTGTTACCAAAATTAACTCTCTACTTAAATCCTCAAGGGCTTCTGCAAGTTTATCTTCACCAATCTTTTTGTTACTTTTCCAAATAGTAAACTCATTTAGTTCCGAAATCTTCTCTTTCAATTCTGATGCCAAGATAAACAAATGAAAGTCTTTAGCTAACATATTTACCATCACGAACTCAACCTGGTTATTTGTCAGATCTGTATCACCTGGAATGCATTCAGCTGGATCTCTTGATCCTCCACAGGATTCATTACTTAGAATATTGGAACCTCTTAAAACTGAATATCTAAAAACTTCTTCAATTTCGCACAGTGATCTCTCCTGGCTGAGAAGAGTTGTCAAAGCATGCCTACAGTTCCCATCCACATCTTTCATCAAAGCAGACAGCTGTATTCCCATTGAATTAGATAATGACAACATGGAATCTTCTTGCATCTGGAGATCCACGATTTTCTTCTCAAATAAATTTATTCTGGAACTCAGCTTCCTTGCATCCTCTTCATTTTTGGTTATTCGACTGAAACTGTTGTTAATGTCAGCTAATAACTTACCTTTAAGGGAAGTACACATTTGAAGCTCTCTTTTTGCCCTTAATGTGCTATCTCTCAGGTCAGATATCACCGAGTTAGATTCTGAAAGTCCATGCTCTAGTAAACTATTTTCTGCATTTAATCCAGTAACAGTTTCCAGTAGGATTGCCATGTGGCAGAGGTGGAACACGGATATTGCACAGTCTTTTGCAATTATGTCAGACCATACGTCCTCTAACCATGTCCTTGCTAAATTCACATAGTTCATCAGCTGAAACCTAAGATCATGAATTTCAACAAAAATCGATGCTAAATCTTGCTTGAATGTGGACTCTACATCTGCGAATAAATCTTCAAATAGACATGCTAAACTTCTTGTCTCATCCATGTTGGAGTTATATTGCCTTTCAAGATTATTGTACTTCTGATCCATCAAGTCCATACGAGATTGCAAGCTTTCAACTTCCATGTTTAAGCAGTCCCTCTCACTCTCTAAAGACATTTCTATTTGCTTGTATTTCTCAATTTCTAGCTTAGCAGCCTCATTGGCAGTTACTAAAGCATTAACCATGACATCTGCCTCAGCAATAGTTGCTTGAGCCTCCTCAAATTTTGAAATCAGGCTAATAGATTCTGCAGCTTTTTGTGCCAAAAGCATCTTTGCTGTACTCAGCTGAGACTGATGCCCCTACAAAATGCCAAAATATTCTCGTCAGAAGTTATAAATAAGTTCATCAAAGAATGTCTAATTCCAACTATCAAAGCTTGTGCAATGTTTTTAGAACTAGAAGGGAGAGTGTTTCACAAAGAATTTCCCTGCTGCCTTCTCCAAGGAAGACAACTCCGTAAGGGATAGAGTGCATTTCAACTATAAAGCTCATGAATATTGGTGTGAATTATCAACACCTTTTACCTCTTTTGATTTCTGCACCATTTCTTCCAGATTCTGAAGCTTATTTGCCATTTCAAGCATTCTCGTTGGAGCAAAAGACTCCATGCCATTCATTAGTCTTTCCAATTCAACAACTTGATCCTTTAGGTGCTTTATGGTTTTACTGTCCTCTTTCTCAGCTTTCTTTATTTCCTCTCTCTCAATAAGAAGATCAGCCATCTGAATCTGTACTCCTTTTAAGCTCTCCAGGGCAGATTCAATCTCCTTTCTCAGAAGATATATGATCTCATCTTTGTCACACACCTTTTTGCTTGAGCATTTACTTGTCTCAATCTGAAAAGCACACAGTCACATGAAATGAACACACTTACTACAAAGTATTAAACTTGAAACAAACATTTAATAAGCTGCAGAAATATATGAAAACGAGGGTCAGCTTACCCAACCTCCAGATTTTTCATCACCATCTGCACCACTCCCTAGTTTCAGATTATCTAACTTGTTTGATCTTCCAACATCAGCCACATACTCATCTATAGTGGAATTGACTGCACAGACAATATTTCTAAATTCATTCAATCGACCTTGTGCTTCTAAGACATCATCATATATTTCAGATTTCATATCTTCAGTGAGCTTAAACTTCGAGAGAGTAGGCCCTTCTTCAGACGTGTGAAGTTTGAGAGCTTCTTTTTTCAGGTCCTTCTGCTTCATTTCTTCGAGATGAACTAAATACTTATCAGACAGCCTGTTAACAGTCATAAAGGCAACGGTGGCACAGACTTCTGCTTTCCTTATTTTCTCTTCTCCAGTTATCAGCATGTTTTCTAAGTCAGTTATGACAGACTTTTGTTCTTGAATCTTTGACTTTAACTGGTGAATTTCTTTTTCCCTTTCACATCTCTCTTCTTGATGTGATTCTGTTACTTCCAGTGTTGCTCCTCTTAAATATCTCAACTTCCATTCTAGATCATCCCTGACCTTATATACATCCTCCAGACTCTTCTGGAGTTCCTCGATCAACAATTCCTTTTCAGTAATGAGTCTCACCATTCTGCCCATCTGCTCTCCCATCCAAATCCTCCTATGTGGCAATGATTCAGTAAAACCCTCAAGTTCATCGGATGCTTCCTGAATTGAGATGTGCCCATCAGCAAGAACATCAGAAACTTGGCAAGCTAATCTATCCCACTCTTCCGTCAGCAACCTTAGTTCCATGTTTCTCTCTTCTAGTATTCCATGAAGTTGTTTATTCTTCTCCCTGGACTCCAGCTCTTTTCTGCTAAGTTCATCAACTTGTTGCTGAAGTGTAGCAAGCTCTTCTTGCAGACAAACAATTACCTCTGCAGTTTCAGCCTCAACTTGACATTGAACTGCTTCCATTTCTTGCTGCTGTGATGTTAGAGATGCCTGGTCACTTTGGTACATGATGTTTGCTTTCTTGGCACATTCAAGAGAAGCTTGCATTCTTTTCAGCTTAGACTGCAACGGGGAGTCCTCATCTTTTGATGGCTTCAAAAATGGGTCCCTTTTTGCCAAAAACTCCACATAGTGATTGCTAGTTTGCCTGAGTTCCTCTAGCTCATTGATTAAGGGAACCTGTTGTGATTCTAGAGCTTCAATGACAGATTTTGCATCTTTAAGTTCATCGTTTGACACTTCCAGATCTTTCTGCAATTGTGAAGCCTTTTGTTCAACAGCATTACGAGACAATCTCTCTTCATCAAGAATGATTTTCAGTATGTCTAACTCCAGCTGAAAATTCATGATTTCTTCGGAATGCTTAATCATAATTTCGTGGTGACTAGTATCAGTTGTTGCGTTTTGTTCGGCCTTTTTTCTAGTGGCCGCAATCACATGTTCCTGGTCCCTAGTAGCAGATGACAATACTTCCTGACACTAAACATGGACATAAGAGGAAAAAAAGTTGCTAGTTAGTAGTATCGGTTCTGATATAAGAAAACATTAAACATAAAAAATATGCACCTGCAGTGTCTGAGAGTGATCATTTTGACCACAAAATTGGGATCTAAATTTGTTAAACTGAGAATTCAAGTCATCCAACTCCCTAGAAGGGAAAAAACACCCATGGTCAGTAACATGTCTCTAGAGGAAACTAAACATGTAAAGCAAAACTTTACCTGGTCAGTTTTTCATTGAGTTGTAAGCATGATTTAAGGCTTGTTCTGCACTCATTCAACTCTACCTGGGTTTTTTCCAACTGAGATAGATAAACACAGGATAAGGTTTTTCAAGCACTAACCCAAACATTAATATAGTAAATTGTCTGCATGAAAATGTTCTTTCATCAAAGAAGACCTCATTTTTTAAGCAATCTTCATTTGTAGTTGTCCGAGGAATTGCAGAAAACATAATTCCCTGTTATAAAAAAAGTCTATTTAAGACCTAGCAAAGTCCAAGTCAACAAATAAATAAACAATATGAACAAATTTAGGAAACCTGAGGTTCATCCTTTGACACTGTCAGTTCAGGCTGGCTAAACCTCCCGGAAAGATATTCGAAAAGCTGTAAACAAACATTTTTTCAATACATGCTGAAATTTTAAACATACTAGTTATTGAGCCATAAATAGATGCAGACCTGATTACGAAGCTGTGACAATTCTGACAAAAGAATTTCCCTCTCCCCTTCTTCATAAAATTCCTGAAACCTATTCCATTGGAAAAAAGAATTCCATTAACTACAAACAAACTAGTGGCACAGGTATTACAAATAACAAGATAGTCAGTGTACCTTCTGAGTTCATCAAGAAGCCGAATATTTTCTAATGCAAAACGAGTGACTTCAGGATTTCTATCAATTCGATTACGAAGTAATTGAATTTCCTCTGATAGTGCTTCATTTTGTTTTGTTAAATATGAGTCTGATGGGATTGAACCATTGACAAGTGATTCTATTCTTTGAATCTTATCCTCTCGAAATCTCAACAGCATTTTTGAGCATCGACCATCTTCCTCTCTTTGCCGAACCTACAATGTAAGATTCATGTCTTAGTTCTAGAACTTTATTATAAAGATTTAATTGGTAAGTACCCATACATGTTTGGCAAATAGTATTGTACCAAACGATTTAGCTGTTCAATTTCAGCCTGCAGTTGCTTAACAGTGTTATCAGCCATTTGCTCTCGCCTTAATGCCCCAGCCAAGATTGTTTCCAAAGATTTTAACTGATAAAATAACATTAAACCCAGAATCTATAATTAGAAACTGGTCTCATTCAATCAAGTGCATGCATAAATAATAAACATTCTGCATAACCTGCATATCACAGATACCTTTTTGGTGGAGAACCTAATTGTGTCAGAAGATTCAGATCCTTGAAATTCATCAGGATTTTTATCAGCCATTCCCAGCATCTTATTCTCAGCAGTTGTATTGCCTCCTTCGCCTTCTGTAGTGCCAATAATTGCTGATTGGAACGAGAGAGATCTTGAGACATTTTGACGCTTGAGAAAGGATAACTCTTCCTGATAGCAAATTACAAGTAAAGATTAGGCATGTCAAGATTGCATCCAATCTTGAGAAGAACAGCTACATAACTTTTCTCACCTTCAAAAGGCGAATCTGGCATTGCAATGCACTTATATCTCCGGAAGCATCTTCATTTACAATAGCCTTAATGTAATTTATAAATTTGAAGCAGACAGATTAGTGAGCAAATATCAGGTCGAGGAAACCACTATTTATGGTATATAAAAAGGTAATGAAATCAAAAAATCCACAAAAATATATACATTGTTCTGGATAAGTTTTGCACGCTGAGCAAATTTCAGGGTGCTAAATGTCTCTGCTGCAGAGCTGAAACCCCAAAAAATTACAATGGAACTAAAATTAGGAAGGATTAAAAGGGGAGAAAAGATGACACAGACAAAAATATAACAAAAGCAACAGCACAGACCAGATAGAAGGGCTGACATTTGCTATAATCATAGTTTTTGAATTACCACCAAGAGAGTCCTGTAATTCATTCTGAATAAGAATATAAGCAATATAAAAAACCTTTGGAGATTTGAGGTTAAAACTGACCTGAAGAAGAAATGTAAGCCTTGAATCTCTATAAGGAACATGTTTATGCTTACCCCCTTGTGCCAAGTCAACTAATACCATTATAACATGGCTGCCATGAGAGAAACAAATCATTTTGTGGAACCTCGCTAAAAGTAAACTCGGCTATGATTCTTTTAGGTAACAGGAAATCTAATAATATACCCCAGTGTTGACAATGATTTGTTGATATTTGCAGCTTCCTTTAAGCGATCACCTTCAGCGCCTGATGTTTTCTGCCTGTTAATGAATAAATTTCAGAGGTTTCTTAAGTAAAAATTTGAGTCCAAATATAAAAGGGACCTTTCTTATATATGTTACTAAAGGACTTGGATTGCTTCAAGAAATAATACAATTACTAGATGATTAAGGTCTATGTGTGAAAAATTACCTTTCGGACCCAGCAAGATCCACAAGATTGAGCCGGGCATATCTCAAGTTAATAGTGGAGTCCTTCTCCCACCTGCTCTCAATCACACATGTAAAGACACAATGTGATCGACTACTTTCCCTGTTCATGTTTGTAGCTGCCACCTTCCTATTAGCAGCACCCTGAATGATGTAAAACATGAGATAAACAAATACTTATGGATGACCAAGAGACCCCATATCGAACTTCAAAATCTAAGTACCTGAATCAGAAGTTTCAAGATATCATTGACTGTTTCTACTTCATACTCCGTTGAATTTTCGACATACACACCCTTTCTAACATCCTCTCGAAGCTGTTAACCAAATGGAGAAAGTCATCAACATCCCTGTAATCTATTAGAAGAGCAAAATCCATAAAATTGTAATACTCACAAGCAGATTAGTGGAAGATGGATCGAGAAGATCTGTTATTTGCTCATTGTAAATCTCCAAAAATGAACATTTGCAATTGTATTTCAAATTTTCATCCACTCTGCTTTCCTCTTCCTTCATTTACAATATGGGAAAAATATAGTGAGCTAGAATTAATGAAGAATCTCGGCAAAATGAATGACTTGTAATAAGCAGACAGGAGCTAAAAAACTAATGCTTACCGCTCTTATTCTTGCGAAGAGAAACTCAAAAATACGTGGGGTCATACCACGATCAGTGCTAGGCCTCAACTCTAACTCATTAATCTCGCCAAGCATAGTATATGTCTTCCCACTCCCAGTCTACAACAACAAACCCACATTCCATCAGGTTTAAGGGACATGTTAACTCTGCTGGAAGTAGATACTTTTTAATATCCCTAGGGAGTTTTCTATCTGCCTTATAATCACATGATCAACAAATATTTACATATATGTCAGCCACTATCTTGGTCACACAAAAATGTTTAATAGTTGAATCATCCAAGTGGAAAATAGGCGTTACCTGACCATAAGCAAATATGCTACTGTTGTAACCTGATAGACAATTTTCAACCATAGGGAGACCCGCCACTCTAAATAGCATCTCCTGTACGAGCAAAATATTCCATTTAAAACCATTTAAACCACTGATGATATCCAAATTGAAGTCTAAACTTAATACCTGGTTTACTGTCTCACATGCTACATGATCAAAAGTGAAACGAGTTTCTGGTTGTCCAATCCATGCAACTGTCTGTGCACTATCCTGCTTTAAGCATCGGTTATAACCTTGTGAAGTCCGCTCCATATTATTTAGAGGTCGTATGCGAATCAGAACCTAAGGTAGACAAACAACCAAATTTTGTAATCAGGAGTATCAACATAAATTACACTATTCCACACACGAGGAAACAACTAATGATAGCAAGTATCAGAGAGAGAGAGAAGAAATGAAAGAACTAACTTGCACATTATGATCCATCCAAAATGATGGATCTTCTTTAAGCTCGAAGTGAGGAACTTCAACTGTATTTACAATTGTAGATGGAACGCAAGAGCTTGAAACTCCTTTGGACATAAGTGAAAAGTTTGCAGTTCGGGTGCCGATGTTCAAAGGAGGCCGAGAGTGAGTAAGAGTTGGATTTGGTGGTTTTGTAATACTTTTTGTTGGGGTATTTTGAGTTGATCCGCTTTCAGAATGATTAGACAGTGTTCTAACCCCATAACGAGCTCCACGAGGAGTGTTTGTCAGACTAGCATTTCCAAAGCTTGAAGCTCTAACCGATGGAGGATGGTGCCCCACAGATAAGCTCCCATCATCTTGAGCCCCAACCACATCAAATCCTATATCACCTCTCTGGGTCCAACCAAACTTACTCCTGGCTGAACCACCCAAGCCCAATTTTTCAGGTGTACGGAAGCTAACTGAAGAGTCAGATGTCTTGGCCCGCTTCGAGGGAGTCCTCTCAATCTTCCCATGGGGATCTGGTTCATGTTCTGATCCAGTTCTAGGGTTCTGTGTGGATTCAAGAATTGTGTTTAGAGGAGGCCTTTTAGGATCTAGAACTGTTGGAACAGATAAGGAATCCATCTCGCTCCCTGCTGGTATGTTTTCATTTCCCTCTTGATTCCTTCCCGAATTATGTCGGAAGAACTTCAAATCCCTCAACATCCTGATTGGACAAAGAAAACAAAAACCAATACAAATATTAGCAAGTCCAAATGGCACCAAAACCAGATAGCAATTATTCAGTTGGACAAACAAGCAGAGAAGAAGAATTGGCTCTCCAATGATAAAAACATATTTTATCGTATCAAATCACACAAAAAAGTGGAACATAATCATGGTACTGAAGAGAACATAAAGCCTCAGTTGATTCTGAAGCATAGTGTGAAGTTACATTCAACAACATTTTAAATAAAGCTATGAAAAAGTATTTTGATTCAATGCAGCAGAAAAGAATATATTACAAAATGTATTACGTACTGGAGATAGAAAGAGCTACCAGACAAACCTTGAACACAAAAAAAAGTTCACAAATAAGCAATGTACAATGAGATGACAGTGCTAGAAACAATGAGAGAAAAAGCAGATAATCTACAAATACTCTTGGTGCTATAAATTTCAACAAGACTATCCACATGTGGATATCTGAATGAAGATAGTTCAAAAGACCACAGATGAACAAAACTGCAAAATTCAATGACAGTGAGAGTAATACTGAGAGCCAACAGACACATTAAAGCAAATTTCTTCATATAAAAATTTCAAAATAAAAAAAGAAGGAAAATGAACAATTCCATAGACAGAATCGACATAAAACAAAACCATACCAAACTGCATCCACTATTAACATCGATACAGCATGAGAGATCCGATAAGATGCAAAATTGCAGACGGTAGCAGTAAAGCCACAAAACAGAGACGCATTAACATTACAGAAATGATGATACATGAACATATGTAAAGATATGATCAACACAAAACAAAGCCAAACAAAATTATATGGACTATTAACATCTATATACTCCCTCCGTTCAGAATTAGTGTTAACATTTGATTTTCCAAAATGAACTGAGTTTAGTTCATTCTGGAAAACCAAATGTTAACACCAATTCCTGACGGAGGGAGCTGGACCAGAATAAATGATCCAATAAGATGCTAAATTTTCAGATACATAGAAATGACTCGTTGTTAGACGAAGATGACACTAAAACTGGATCAAGATTGCACAAAACGAGATAAAAATTTTCACAAAATGAGACCAAGATTACACAAAACCAGGTCAAGCTTACACAAAACGGGATCAAGATAACAGATCAAAATGAGAAGAAGATTGATTACCTGAAAGACGAATTGAGGAACAAGATGCGGAGCTGCAGGAGTCCCGAAATGTTTCCTTTTTCTAGGGTTTTGGATCGAGGTGAGATCCTCTTCTTCGATTTCTGATGGCTTCAGCTGAGCCGAGTCCGAACAGCAATAATGGCGCAGATTCTGGATGGATTTCGAGATTTGAATTTGAAGGGGAGGATCGGACAGTCCAGATTCAATCCACGCGTCAAAAAGGATTTGGTGCTCGTTCATGATTTTGAATTGCTCGGGGATGCTTTTGTAAATATAAAAGGGTCGCAATGACTTTGTAACGGTTTTTGAATTTGGAACGGGCAAATGTGTATGCGGTTTGAATTTGTTTGGGAGGTGTAGATTTGGCAAGTGGGGCATGCACATGATTTGGCATGTTCCACAAATGAAACCTTATGATGGGGAAAAATATGCAAAAGAGTCGTGTTGGCGTGCGCCGGAGCACCGCGATCCATTAGATTTCAATCTGGTGGCACAAATTAATATTGGGGGCATGTGGATTTGAATTACTTCTGCACGTCATCAGATAGAGAGCTTGCAGTGCTCTGTGCGTGCCAACGCATGCGCATGTGAGCCAGGGCACATATCAACCAATTTTTTTGAAATGGAGTTCTTTGGTCGCAACCCTTCTCTATCAATTTGAAAGCGTGCTCACGTTCAGCTATTCATCTTGGCAGGAGCACATTATTCGTCTGGGGTTTTTGTATACCAAAATGTGAACAGTACCCTAGATGGATTAAATAATTTTTATAATTTTTATACCACTCAGGTTTCAAATACGATGCATGAATTCCTTGCGACCCAACAACAAATCTAAATGAAAGAAATTGAGTCAAAGCTCCAGTTGAAACTATTTGAACTTATCGTTTCATTTTAGAAACAGGAAATCACTTAGATTTATTTAAAACTCTTTATGTACCTTCTGTTTCTCGAATTTAGTTTCTTTTACTTGACTTGATTTAGCTGGATACTCTTTTAAATTTGAGAATGGATGTTTCAGTTTGTTTAAGTAAAATTATTTCATTGGTTATAGTATTCTTTGTGATGGTATATATAAATTGAAACTTGATAATCTTTTTGCTGAGACTCTTCTAACCTTGCATTATAATGTTGGAATTATATGTGGTTTAGCGAATGAAAGTTTAGCTTACTTGTGGCATAAACATCTGGGTCATATTTCTAAAGAAAGATTGGAGAGATTGGTAAATAATGAAATCATTCCGGACTTGAATTTTACCGATCTTGGTATTCGTGTGGATTGTATTAAAGGAAAACAAGCAAAACACAAAGAAATGAGTCATAAGGAGCACACAACTCCTTCAAAATAATATACATCGATATACATGGACCTTTTGATGTTTCATCTTTTAATGGAAAAAAATATTTTATCAATTTTTATTGATGACTTTTCATGTTATAGCTATGTTTATTTATTGCATGAACAATCTCAATCGGTAGATGCCTTGGAAGTATGTATTAATGAAATTAAAAGACAATTAGACAGAAAGATAAAAGTTGTCATGTCTGACAGAGGTGGTGAATTTTATGGAAAATATGATGAAATCGGGCAATGCACAGGCTCATTTTCCAAATTCGAAAAGCGTAGCATATTTGCTCAATACACTATATGTCAGCTACACAACAAAATAGTGTAGCAGAAAGGCATAATCGTACATTATTAGACATGGTTAAAAGTATTTTAAGTAATTCATCTTTACTCATATCATTGTGGATGTATGCATTGAAAACTACCATGTATTTGTTAAGCAGGGTTCTTAGTAAGGCGTTCCTAAGACTCCTTTTGAACTGTGCACTGGCAGGAAACCCAGTTTAAGGCACCCACATATTTGGGGTTGCTTGGCAAAAATAAGAATTTATAATCCACATAAAAAGAAATTTGATTGAAGAACAACTAATAGTTTCTTTATTGGATATCCAGAAAAGTTTAAAGGGTACAAATTTTATTATCCTAGCCATAGTACAAGAATTATTGAAACCAGAAAACGCCAGGTTCTTTGAGAATGGTGAGTTAGTGGGAGTCAAAAACTATGAAAAAAGGAAATTCAAGAAGTTAGGGTACAAGTTCCGTTGTCATTAACTTCTTCTAAAGTTGTTCCTCTAATTGTTGTACAGTTGAACAATTGGCAAGAACAATAAATGAATGATCAAACAACACATAATGAAGATAATGTTGATGAACCTACAGTAGAAGAACCACAAGAAATAGCATTAAGATGGTCTTAAAGATAAAGAAGGTCTGTTATTTCTAGTGATTATGTGGTATATCTACAAGAGCCATAATTTGACTTAGGAATTGATGAAGATCCATTTTCGCTTCACAAGCCACAAAAAATGTGTTCATTCTACTAAATTGGTAGATGCCATGAAAAATGAGTTGAAATCCATGGAACAGAATGAAGTTTGGGTCCTTATTGAATTGCCTGAAAGTAGTAAAAAAATTGCGTGTAAATGGGTTTTTAAGACTAAACGCGACTCAAATGGTAATATCGAATGATACAAGGCCAGATTTATTGCCAAAGGCTTTGCTTAGAAAGATAATATTGACTATAAGGAGACTTTATCACCTGTGTCTAAGAAAGACTCTCTTAGAATTATTATGGCTTTCCGTTCATCATGACTTAGAGTTACACCAAGTGGATGTGAAAACTGTCTTTCTAAATAGGAATTTAGATGAAAAAATTTATATACATTAACGTGAGGGTTTTTTCCATTGATGGAAAATAACATATGGTGTTTAAAATTAAGACATCAATAAATAGCCTTAAACATTTATCAACCAAATACATGAAGGGATCTCTACCACCATTCAAGCTAGCTTTTGGGGTGAGAGAGGCCCAAGAACACCCAACACTAGTATCAGAGCCCAGGTTACCAACAGTCTCGTCCCAACAGTCCATGGGAGAAACTGGGTCTGCTCCCAACCCAAGGCCCGATGTGTGAGGGGGAGATTGTTGGGGTTTGTCCCACATCGGTTGTGGAAGGGACTGGTGGTCAATTTATAAGTGTAAGGGAAAACCTCACCTTTCAAGCTAACTTTTGGGGTGAAAGAGGCCTAAGACCACTCAAGACTAGGACACCGAACAAAGAAATCGGCCTTTGTAACCCCCCGGATTTTTAAAATGCAAAATTTCTTACTATGCATAAGAATCAGATATGCAACATATCTATTTAATACCACATAGGTAAAAATGCACCTGGGACATAACTTGGGTGTTCGAATTCAATTTTTTAAATAATCTATTACTAATAATATAATAATGTTGAGTATCCCTAGATCTCATCCAAGTATGCAATCGTATTGTCCATGTCTACATTACAATAAACACCACACACAAGCTCGCACTATCGAGCTTTATATTAAATAGTGAAAGCAAACACATCTCATACATATTTCTTGTTGCCCTTTCTACATGTACACCAATGTACCTGCAAAACTATAAAAAAGCATCTAAGTATTTACGATACTCAGTAGGATGACAATATTAATAGAATAGTTTTTTTCTTGTGATAATATATCATATACTAAAACATTAATATACATTACATGCATCTATTAGAACAACTTAAGCGTCTTATGCGCCCTTTCCTACCTAGAATCTACTATAGGGTTTTCATGGTGTTCTATGAGTT
This sequence comes from Houttuynia cordata, assembly GCA_039654745.1. Lineage (NCBI taxonomy): Eukaryota > Viridiplantae > Streptophyta > Magnoliopsida > Piperales > Saururaceae > Houttuynia > Houttuynia cordata. Next base: position 10,119,377 of record CM077510.1, read on the forward strand.
CTTGAGGTTCCTGATGTTTGTCCTCTAAAAGTCAATTAGGGATTTACTCTTAATAGATACCTTAATTCCAACTCTTTCATTTGATTACAATTTACCACGACAACTAATAGTCTTGAAGGGACTTCATGGATCCCTTTGGGTTGAGTTTATGGGCACTATGAACATTGCCATAACTCATGCATTCATATGGAATCTCTTATAGATTCTAGGTCCCAATATGGTCAATCATGGTCAGGGCCGATTACTTTGCTCTTCAATATATTCTTTCCATTCTCATTTCTTGGTTATTGTCAACCTTGGGTAGTGACTTATCCAGTCTAACTCTTTCTTTTACTTGTTTGTCCATAGTAACCTATTAGTTACTAAACATTATGCTTGATGATTGTACTGCCTACACATCACCTGTACCTTTCTTTGAACTATACCTCGTCTAGATCTCTAATATGTATTCTATCGCATCACAATCACAATCTAGGCTACATTCTATTCGAATCTAGCAATACTGTATTCCATATAAGGGTGTCAACGGGCCGAGCTAGCTCGGCTCAACTTTTGGCTCGGCTCGTGTCAAGCTTAGCTCAGGCTCATCCCACAACGAGCCGAGCCCAAGTGCAATGATACTCAGCTCGGCTTGGCTCGTTTAGATTCGACTCGAACAACCTCACGAGCTGGCTCGAGCTCGGCTCGCAAGCCAGCTTGAGCTCGACTCGTTATTATATATATATATGTATATTTATGTTTATATACATATAGATATATATATATAATATACGATAAATATATTGGTATGTATATATCTATTTGTAAGATTTGAGCCTAGGTCGAGCCTGAGCCTAGTAGGCACTCGAGCTCGAGAATAATTAATGAGCCGAGCTCGAGCCAGGAAGGTTCAAGCTCTAAACGAGCCGAGCCGAGCTCGAGCTCGAACTGAGCCATGCCCAAGCTCAGCTCAACTCAGCTCGTTTACACCCCTAATTCCATATAATACGTATGGTTATACCTCATGGAGATTCATCTTCTTTACGCACATCCATTCATGCATATTAAACATAATTCTCATTATAGCATTTATTACATATCTCATCTATTTGCATTTTTTCATGCATCAAACAATAACATTTTAACTCTTAAATCTGAATGAGATACAATTTCGCTATCTATTGGTCCATCAACACTCTATAACCGACACACTATTGAGTCGGTGGAACTTTGTCAATGACTCGACAATTCAAATTTCCTGGTTCCTTCTTTACTAAGATATGAATCGATGCCTAATGATCATAATATACATTCAAAGAGAGCATATTCATCATTCAACACACAAACATCAGACCATACAAATAACATGCATAAAAATCATAACTTTACTATTCAAATATGAGGGTTCTACTCATACTCATACACAGAGGACCATTCATCCTATTCTACCTCGAATCCACATTCCAAATACTTTTAGATGTTAAGGTTAACAATCCTACCTCTATCTTCCTTGGCTGAGAAGTTCTCTCCTCTTCTCTTGCCATGAAAGTCCACTCTCCTTCAGCATCGACCTAGGTCTTCTCTAGAGTCCAAATAAGTCATCCTAAATGCAAATAGGCTATTTATATTAAGAGATTGCATTTAAAAAGAAGTTTCCTGACTTAACCTGATTTTATCCTACCAATGACACAATTTTTATCGGGACAAATTTTGTTGATCGTCCAAATTCTACAATATGACAAACACTTATTCATAGACACTTTCGGTTTGTCAATGACTTTTTGTCGGTCATTGTGACTCTGCCCATATTTTAATTTTCACTTCTTGGTGATTTAATCCCAAATCTTGATTTATTTCGGGTTGCTACAGCTGTGGCCAAGTTGATTCATGAAATAAGCTTTCTCTAATTGGTCTTTGTGAAACAAAAACAAAGAGGAAATATATTCCTCGTGCTCAATCTTCAATGGATAGACGTTGGGTTATGATCCACAATCACGATCCAGCTCCTAAAAGACGATTACACGTCTTTTGGAATCCTTGTATATTTCAAGTTACTTTCGTAGCTCAGTCTTCTCAATTTATTCATTGCTTGGTGCATTCTTTATCAGATGGTTTTACGTTTTATTATACCCTCATTTATGGATCTAATTTATTTAAAGAGAGGACCTATTTGTGGAATGATCTTATCACTTCGAAAAATAATATTTATGAGCCATGGATTTTAATGGGAGATTTCAACTCTATTAGATGTGATGAAGAAAAATTTGGGGGTAATGCAGTTCCTTTATGACAATTAGATCATTTTAATAATTTTATTTTCAGAGCAAAATTGGTCGATATCCCTTGTTCGGAGCCATTTACCTGGACTAATAGATAATTTCTTGGAAATCTGGTTATGTGTCAACTTGACAGAGCTCTTTGTAATATTTATTAACTAACTAGATTTCCAAGTTCTATTATTCAGTGCTTAAATCTGGGATTGTGTGGTCATTCTTCTCTAATTTATGATGTGAAAAATACATTTGCACTGGGCCAAAACCTTTCAGGGTGCGTTTGGCAACGTGGATTTAGAGTCTTAGACCCTGTGATTTTAAGAATCACGTGATTTGTCTAAATCCTGCGTTTGACAACTCCTTTTTTGGTGTGATTTGATTATGTCCCAAAATCTCACCCGAGAATGATGTGATTCTTATTATAATGTGAAAGAGGGTCGCCCAAAATGATAGGCCCGACCATGTCATTTACAAAATCACACGAAATTCTTTCAATGATGTGATTCCAAAAATCACACCTCTAAATCCAAATCAAGGTTGCCAAACGCACCCTCAGGTTTTTTCACATGTGGCTTAAGGATGATTCATTGCATTAGGTTGTTTCTCAGGCCTGGAATTCTTCTATTCAAGGCAGACCTCTATTTATTTTATTTAAAAAACTGCAAAAAGTTAAACAAGAGTTGAAAGTGTGGAACAAGAATCACTTGGTCTACTTGCTCAGAGACTTAAAGATGCCAAGCTTGGACTCGCTCAGGCTAAGGGACCATTTGGGGTGTGATTATAGGCAAATATCCAGAGTGGATTTTCTAGATCCACTGTAGCATCCATGTTTTTTTCCCTATCCAGCTGAAACATGGAAAAAAACATGGATGCTACAGTGGAATGTTTTGCTTGTAATCACGCCCCAAACGGCCCCTAAGACTGTTTTGAAAGCTGATCCTACAAATTCCCTATTAATATATGAGGAGAAAGAAGCACGGTCTAGTTTTCTTCTTCAAGAAGCGGTTGAAGCAAGGTTTTACTTTCAGAAATCTTGCATCAAATGGCTTAAGAAGGGGGACAAATGCACTAGATTCTTCCATGCTACTGCTGCCGCTCATAGTGCAAAGAATTATATCCATGAAATAAAGAGTCTTGATGGGCATGTTCTTGAGAATCATGAGGATATTGGTATGGCAGCTGAATCTTACTTCTCTGATATTTTTACTCCCTCCTCTCAGTCCTCTTTATATTCTATTCCCTTCAAAAGGAAATTAAATGGTGTGGATGCAAGTTTGCTCTCTAGATCTGTCGACGAAGATGAGATAAAGTCGGTCATCCTGAACTCTCCAAATAATAAGGCTCCTGATCCATATGGATTTACAAAAGAGTTAGTTCTTCATTCATTTTTGGGATATTGTAGGTCATGATGTTATTGCAGGTATCCAAGCTTTCTTTAACAATGGGAGTATGCTTAAAGAGTTGAATTCCACTTTTCTTACCCTGGTGCCAAAAAATTTAAATGCCAAATGGTTTGATGAATTTCGCCCAATTGCATTGCACAATTTTATCTAATCATTACAAAAATTATGACAAATAGACTTGCTATTTTTCTCCCAAATCTGATTTCATATAATCAGGCAGCTTTTGCGAAAGATAGGCTTTTTGGCTCATGGGTTGGTAAGAGTATCATAAAAAAATGGTCCGAAAAACTTGTGTGTGAAAGTTGAGTCATATGGGCTGAGATCCACTTGTCCGATTTGGGCCAGATTCGAACTCTCGCGAACCGGCCCATCTACAGCACTCTCCTAAAAACCCTTGGAAACCTCGTCCGCTGTCTCCCTTATCTTCCATGGCCTCGCCCTTCATGGCGGGATCCCTCCAAGACCACTCTGATCGACACTGACAGTAACAAGCTCAAACACACCGAAAAATGGCATCTTTTTCTCCGCAGCTTCAGCTGCCTCCGTTCTACAGAGCAGCTTCCAGAGCTCCGCCTCTTTCTGCTCACAAATTGAAGGCAAGCACCATCGCCATAACCATTTTCATTTTTTGAATTTACTCCTTTTGTGGGATTTTTACGAATTTGTATAATTTGGTTGAATTCTTGATATTTGGAGGTTTATCAGCTGACAGATTGAGATTGGTGACCTTTTCTTTCAATTGCTTCAAGCCTATATTGTATTAATGTGAACTGTAATTGGGATTTGTGATGGATTGACTGATGCTAAGTTCCTTGTTTGCCCTTTTTTACTGATTTATTGTTTCTTGAATTAGTTTATAGAACGGGCTTCTTTTCTTTCAGTAGGAAGGGCACCTTAGCTTTGAAAATTTGAATTGAATTTAATTTGGTAGTTTATATTGTTTTATCTTGACGCAATGAATTTTCGGTTTTTTAATGTTCTCTTTGTACAGTTCTCTTCGAGGAATTCATGTTTTACATAATTAAATTCAATTCAATCACCTAGATTAATTTGTGAAGCATGGTTCTTGATCACTAGAAAAGTATCTACTTTAGAATTAAAACAATGAGCTATACAATTGAAGAAGTTATTGATCTGGCTTGAAGTATCAACGTTGATTTGACTTTCCTAAGTTGTGTAGTAGCTTGAGATAGACATTAATTATATTCCCCTGGCCATTACAAATGTATCTGCAATGTATGAAGCACAGTTTCTCATATTTTTTCCAATTTCTTTTTGTGCTTACAGGGAGTCAGAGTACAACAAAGGTCTTACTTCCATTTTCTAAATTCGATTCCTCTTGCATACACTGTACCACATGCTGCAAACATGGCTGCTGGGCATTCTGATGAATCACCAAGAGTGAGTTTGAACAAATCAATTGACGCAGTGAGAAATTTTTGGGACAGATTGCCACAGCCTGTTAAGAGCTTTCCATGGAATGACACATTCTACAATTTTTTGGATATCATCATTCAACTTTTTTGTTCAGTTTCCAAGTATTTGTGTGTTCCTTTACTTGCAATCACATCTTTAAGTGAGATGTCATATTGTGCACATGAAAGGAAGATGGTTCTCGTACCAATCCCACTACTCATTGGATTTTCTGCAGCAGGAGTTCTGAATGACACAATCCTAGAAGCATCTTCTGCAATCAAGGTCCGTTTTGATCTTCTTCAATCATCTTAGTTTAGTTGGAAGGAATTCATATTAATGACTTTGGACTCTCCAATATATGTGGCCTTTTGAAACAAATATTTTGATTTCTTGCTCAATCTTCTGAACCAACTTTTTATCTGTTCATTTCTGTATATCGCATATATATATATATATATATATATATATATATATAGAGAGAGAGAGAGAGAGAGAGAGAGAGAGAGAGAGAGAGAGAGAGAGAGAGAGAGAGAGAGAGAGAGAGAGATTGTTCTCATATAAGAAGCATGAGACCAACCTTTTGGGTGGTTGGATTCTGATCCGACGGTGGGTATCAAATCAGTGGGTAGGTGAGTGTGAACCATCACTCATTCTTGTAGCCGTCAGATCAAGATCCAACGTCTATGACATGAATTGGCCTCATATAAGCTATATGAGAGCAATCTCATTTGAAATTTTTCCATATATATATATATGCCATACTCCCATGTAAAAGCATACTAGTTTTCATTGTTACCAGCTCTGTGATAGAAGATGGCTATATTAATGTTTCATGTGCAACCATCATGTTATGAAGCCAATCCGCATAATTAAAAAGGTGTATGATGAATATGCTGACCTTGAATCTTCTTATCATCATCCCCTCTCCAGATGGTTGCATCAGTAAGGGCATTCGGCATAAAAACTTGCCACCATGTTTCTTTATATGGATTTTGTTCCATTTTGATTCCGATAAGAGTCAAACGTGGTATACAATCCATGCTGCTGAGCCTAAATAGCTGGGATAAGGCGTATGATGTTGATGATTTCTATATATTACATAGAGGTATCTTTGTGGCCATGGACATATTAATAGTCGTCCTTTAACCCTCATTATCAAGCACCTGTTGCATTTACTTAAACAATGAAACTTAAAGTACATGATGAAACTTCATAAAAGCTTACTTAGTTTTGTTTATATACCAGGAATGTGAAGTCCCATGGCATCTACTTGTGATGGCAATTTTCCTCGTTTTGCTGAAGCTGCCAGGTCCCTATTATCCCTACTGGGGTCGCATATTCATTCCACACCTGGCAAATGGTGGACTATGGAGAATACTATGGCTTTATGTCATGTGGTCGAGGAGACAGCAGGAGAGTGTAAGCAATACTATGGAAGTTAAAAATGAAACTAGAAGCGTGGAGTAAGCTCGCTGATGTCATGGTAATATATCGAAGAGCAGTTATTAGTAAGTCTCTTTTTCGTTTAAGGAAATAAGCTTTTTCTCATCAATATCAAATAGGAAAGAATATTTCACTGTTGAATGAAGAGCAATTATCAATGAATCTCTTGTTCGTTTGAGGAAAGAAGCTTTTTTTTTTCACCAATATACAACAGCAAAGAATATGCCAGTGTTGAATTTTCCTATTATTTGTGTGATATTGGTCTCTCTTGTTCGTTAGGAAACGAAAATCTTTAGAATATGTAATAAATGAATAAATATTTCCGTTTCCTAACAGCTCGAGCTTTTGGGAAACTTGGTGATCTTACATGGTATCAGAGCTTCAAGTTATAAAAGGTCCTGGGTTCTAGTCTCAATAGAGGCATTTATATCCCAATTATGTTCCACGTGCCGTGCTTAGTAGACACTTGCACGTGAGGGGGGATGTTAGAATATGTAATAAATGAATAAAGATTTCCGTTTCCTAACAGCTCGAGCTTTTGGAAAACTTGGTTATCTTACAATTGGAGCCATAAACATGCTTTTTCCACCATTGCATTATCTTGAAACAAAATTTTGAAAGATTGAATAGGAGGTGGTCTATATCTAGTAACTGGTCTTTGCCAGTATTTGTTTTGGTTAGGATGCTTGCTAGTATTTTTTTTTGTTGTATATCATGTTATGGATATGGATAAATTTTTATTTTAAAATGCATTTTCTCCTTCTGGTACTTTTTCATTAATATTTTCTGAATGCAAATTGATTTTCTCTTGTTAAAGCTCGAAGTATTTGCCTCATTGTCGGTGAAACCTCAAAATAGTTTGATTGTGAGATTAGCGTTGTTGTCTTTTGACTATTTTTCTAAATGTGCCAACCTTCTTATTTATCTTCTATGAACTATTTAATTTTGCTAGCTGAATACTATGTAAAACCCAAAAGAATTGCATAGAAAATTAAAGAGGAGAAAAGATTGCAGAGAAGAGCTTGCTGTGAACGTCAGGCCTAGGACGTCAGCACGCATGGACATCACGCTGGGGTATCTGCTGGGTTATATCTGATTAGGATTAGATTTGCTTTTGCGTATCAATTAATCGAATAATGGATGTAATCTTGGCCCATTAGTGGCCCAATTAATGGTGCGCCTCTCTATTTACTATTCTCTCGTCTTCTTCCCTTTCTCCGGCCATGATGCCTAGCCTTGTTCGTGTCCCATACCGGGACACAACAGAGCTTCATTAAAAGGAGATCTGGAATATGAAAAAGGTATAGTAGTCTTGAGGATTGATTTGTTAGACAATGAGAAAGGTCATATATGAAGAAGATAAGAGGATAGGAAATCTGTTTGGACCTGCTTCTTATGTAGTATATCCTATTTTTGCATCATTATAGTAGTCACATTGTTTCATGTTGTTAAGCATTATCATGTGTTCTCCAGTCGTTTTACTTCTTCTGAATGGTCCTTTTGAATCAGGAAACTGGGTTTCTTCAGGCTTTCCTGATTATAGTTCCATGTTAAACAGCAAGCAATGGAGAAAGTAGTGACAAGTAATTAATATATATATTTGTTCTGTCTGGTACAAAATGAATTTTATGTGAAAGCAATCTCTTACTTAGGACAGGCAACAGGCTCTGCATGCCTAGATTTGGTCCTCCAATATGTGATTAACTATAGTAAACTCTCAAGAGTTTTGTTCTCGGATCTCGACTATGGCACTAGTGTGGTTCATTTCAGGATAATAGTTACTGTTGTTAATTGTTTTTTGCCATGGTTCAAAGTTTGTTTTCTACAACTCTCTTCAAGGTCTCAATTCGGGCAGAAAATTGACGTATTTGGAGTTTGTCTCACCGTTCTGTTGGATGCCCATGTGATATGAGATTCATTGTGCTGAAACACAAGCACTGATATCTAACATGAATTAATAAATAAAAGAATACCTACCGTGGTGGGCACGCTAGTTGGTTGCCCATGTCTTCCTCTCTTCTCAGCTAATTGGTTACTATGTTAATTTAGGAAGGATGAGCGAGAGGAGAGACTAAGCGCCATTATTTATAGGCTTGAGTTCCTCTCAACAGAGTACATCTTTAAAACCCACCTTAAACATTGCCATAAGTCCATTAAGTGGTCAAATGAGAATTATCAACTTTTTGACAAATGAAAGTAATCTAGGCTAAAATTCTTATGCATGGCTCAGGTGGGCCTCTGGTTACTCATTCAGGGGCTTTGAAAAGTGGGGCGTGGGGCCAGACTTGAAAATCCCTTACTCGCCTGTTTTACAACATTGTGCAGCTGCCAAGGGTCTTGGGCCGCTTGCCTCTCTTCTTCAATCATCTTTTGGAGAGCCTGCAATTGTTTTGCTGTGGAGAGATTGGAATAAGTGTATATAAATAAACTAAGAGTCAGGCTAGCCTGCGCTGCAGGGTAGGCAGCCATCAGATCAGTGGGGTCCTCATGATCTAACGTCTGCCTGCCTGCCCTGCAACGCACTAGCAGGCTAGGTTTGTTTAGGTGGGAAAGGTAAGTGAGTTTCATCTAAGCTTCAATTTTGAAGCATCATAATCACATCTGAATTGACAGCCGTATATATCTGATATGATGATTGGGCTCTTATTTTAGAAGAGGTGGTTCTCTTGGGGTCGAAGGCCAGCAAAAGCCTTCCTAACGTTCCAACAAGTCCGAATCTGGTTGTCAAGATAAAATTACTTGGATGAACTCAGACTGGGCAGAATAGGGGACAGGGAAATAAGATAAACACTAGATGTTTGGAAAGTCAACCGTAAATTTTTGGATCGGGTGCATAAAAAATTAATTAATATGTTAAATATAATTACGGGTGTAGATATAACATACTGTTAAGAAAAATATGTGCAGAGCTAACATAAAATTTCAGTATATATGTTACCAGGATGGAAGGTCACCTTCTTTCATAGGCTACAGTACTGTAGTAATTCCTGCTCTGTAGATTGTTAAGCTGCAATCATCATAATTTTAAGAGGGGGAAAAAGAGACAAACTTATCTCTGAATATTTAAACTGTAGTTGAATTCTTCAAGCAAGGAATCTTTCCAACTGATAATTATGAAGAGTTATATCTATGCTGACTCCTCCAAAAAAACCTCCTTATAATCAATCTTCTTGAACACTTCTCAACCCAGTACACAGCATCTTCTGTCTCCTCAATGTCTCTCCTGCAGCAGCACATGGCGTTTATCAAACAACAAATGCAGTTTCATCATTTCATTCTCATAGCCATCTCTTTGAAACTTTGAAACTCTACCAGTGTTTGCAACAAGAGATACAATGCAGAAATTGTCCACATCGTTGGGACACCTTGAGACAATATTAGTAGAAGATATAGATTGCATTATCTCCCTCGCTTCTGAATCAAAACTTTTTTTACATGTCATATTAAAACACCAAGAGGAAGAAGAGGGGAAAGAGCAGGTCCTACTCTAAGGTACCCTTGTGCTTTCTAAAGCATCAACCAATTGATAACCCGTTACTCAACAAGAATAGTAGGAAGAAGAAAATAACTCTAAGCAAAATTTTCACTCTAACAAAAAAGAGAATCATGACCATTCAATTCTATCAAAAGCTTTCTACACGTATGAAATTTTATATTCTTTCATTCAGAGCTATGATTGAGGTCATATCCACGTAATTGCCAGTGGACAATTTCCCTCCTGAACTTCTTGTAAATAAACTGTTATCTCCCACTCCCCCCTTATTTTTTAATAATTGAACTATTTCATTAAAGCCAACCAGAGGCAAGAAAAGGTAAATAATTACAATTCAGCCTCCAAAACGAACAAAAGAGAAAATAAAACCTAGGAAAGAAAATGGGGAATTTATTAAATAATACACAAAAAAAATTACCCATAGGGAACACTGTTCAAATTATTTCCTGATCGGGGTATCTGACGAGCCACGCAGGAGCCAGCGTGGTTTTTTTTTTTAAAAAATTGATATGAAAGGCGTCGATTTCAACTGACGCCTTTTAACCTGAGAGAGAACCGACGCCTTTCATGTTAATGGAGAGGCATCGGTTCTGTCCCATTTTCCCATTATAACTGAAAGGCATCGGTTGAATCGACGCCTTTCGTTATAACTAAAAGACGTCGGTTCAACCAATGCCTTTTGTTTCATTTATAACCCGCATCGGGCTCGGGCTCGACTGCACCAAGCCCTAACCTTCGTTCCCCTCTCTTCTCTGGCGGCGATCCACATCCGGCCAGCCCTTCCTCTCTCCGCGCTCGCCCCGACCACCTGCTCAGGCCAGCTCCGCCTCCCCGTCGCTCGCCCCGGCCACCTCATTGCCTTGGCCAACTCTCCTTCCCTCATCGCTCGACCCCAGCCAGCTCCTCCGGGGGAAGTTTATTTAAAAAATATAGTTTAACCATTCAACTTACGGTTAAAGGAATTGTTTATTCTTGATGTTAGTTTTGTTTTGAATAATTTAGGCACACATCTCATGCTTATGAAGCGATGAATCTTGGCATGGCACGAGGTGGTGAATGGTTTGGCACACAAACATCATTTCATAACCCCTATACTTACACTGGTTCAAGTGGTTGGCAAGAGGGAAATGTGAATGATGAGGAAGACGAAGGGGAGAATGAGAAAGAGGATGGGGTCAATGATGAGTAGGTGCGTAATTCGCCGGCTAATGATGTTGAGACATAGAAGAGAGGATAGTGTGCAAGAGATGGTTCATAATGAGGGAGATAAATTGGTGGACATCGCAATTGCTACGGATAACTTGGATGACTTTGAGGAGTTGTCATATGAGGAGGAACCACTATGGGTGCGACTAACAGATGATGAAATAGATGGGGCAATTAATCGGGGTTTGCATGAGGAGACCCGCTATGACGAAGGAATATATGTGGGGTAAATATTCCCTAATAAAGATGAATTTCTACGCGCATTGAGTTTATTTTCAATAATGCATGATGTTTGCTATAAAGTGTTGCGTACAAGTCCCACATAGTACACAACAAGATGTCAATACCCTGACTGCCCATGGAGAGTATATGCATCAATGAGGAAGGGGATTAATGATTTTAAAGTGAAGACGTATGGTAGCGAACACACTTATAGAAATGCTCAGCTAGACACTAGTCATAGACAATGTACTACAACGTTTGTTTGTCGGCATATATTACCCTCTATTAGAGCAGAAGTAGATATCCCACCAGTGGTTATTCAAGAGAGGATTAAGGAGACTTTTCATGTGGATATTTCATACAAAAAAGCATGGATGGCAAGGCATATGGCCATCAAAGCAGTGTATGGTGATTGGGTTAAGTATTATCGATTGTTGCTAATGTACTTGGAGGCAATAGTTAATGCCAATCCGGGAACCATTTGTAAGTTGGTGACGAACCAAATGGAAGATGCCGGGTGTTGACAGTTTGATAAGGCATTTTGGGCCTTTGGGCCATGTATTGAGGGTTTTAAACATTGTCTTTAGTCATAAGTGTTGATGCTACTTTCCTATCTGGCAAGTATAATGAAGCCCTTATGGCGGCGACTGCTAATGAAGGGCGCAAGGGTTTATTTTCTCTTGCATTTGGCCTTGTTTCGGGTGAGGATTACCCTAATTGGAGATGGTTCTTACGTATGTTGAAGGAGCATGTTGTCCTTGATAGGATATCTAACACTATCCTTTCTGATCGACATAAAGGGTTGCAAAAAGCTGTGCTAGAGGTGTTTCCACTTCCGCATTTTTGTCACCGATATTATGTATGACACATCAAGGCAAACTTTCATAAGAAGTTTAAAAATGATGTATTGACATCATTGATAGGGAAAGCTGCAACGATGCTTACTATAGACGAGTTTGATGAGAAGATGAAACTAATCGGTGTAGAAAGTCCAGAAGCAAAATGGCTACTCAGTGAGGAAGGTGGATTATCGCCTCAATTGTGGTCTCTTGCTCACAATGGTTTTACAAGATTTGGAATGACCACAACAAATATGGTTGAAAGTCTAAATAACGTGTTGAAGGGGCTCGATCATTACCCGTGCAAGCCTTAGTGTCAGCCACATTCTACCGGATGATCAAATTCTTTGTGAAGCGACATTCGGCCGGGTTGGCCATGACAACCCCATACACCCCTACTATTGTGTGGAAGATTAAACAGCAAACGCGCCTTATGGCAGCATGTGGGTTGTGCAAATCAATTCTCACGTGTATGAAGTGAAAACATTGCGTGGTAGAAAATATGATGTGGACGCCCGCCATCATACATGTTCTTGCAATTACCCTCAGGTGTACAAACATCTATGTCGTCATCTAATTATTGTCCAATCGAGGCGAAGATGGTCCATCAACAATTTAGTTGGATATTGGTATACATTTGATGCATATAAAAATGTGTATGCAAGCAAATTCTTTCCGCCTCCTGATCGACGATCTTGGGAGGAAGAGTCACCTATATTTGCGGTGAAGCCCCCAAGAGTGACACTAAAACCCGGTCGTCCACGCACTAGGAGAATACATAATGCGATGGGTAGTGCGGGCATGCCGACAGATGGTCGATCACACTACCATTGTGGGAATTGTAACCAAGTTGGACATAACAGATGTTAATGCCAAAACACACCTTGTGCTGATTGGTAAATTAACTTATTTTTTACCTTATTTGAACTTATTATTAACTGTTGGTTTCTTTGTAGATATTGACCGATTGATCCCCCCATCCTCACAGAGCAGAGCTCGCACAGATCTGATGGCATATGGAATAGAGAGGTATGTGTACATCCATTAGCTTTTTATTTTTGGATATTACATATAGTTAACTACTATTCTGATTGTAAATTACTTTTCATGTGTATAGGATCCCGGGTGCATTGACTGCACCGAACACTGGCAAAACATGCGATATTGGGCGGTTGATGCACGCATGTTGCCGCACATAGAGATGGTAGGCTTTGGGCAGTTTACACGCTTACAATATATCAGGATTGATAGGGCTCTCATAACTGCCCTAGTTGAGAGATGGCAGAGGGAGACACAAACATTTCACTTGCATTTGGGGGAGATGACTATTACGTTATAGGATGTTGCTGTACTACTTGGATTGCGCATTGATGGCATTGCTGTGAGTTGCTCAACTGTGGGCATTGACTGAAATGAAGTATATGAGCACCTTCTTGGACGGGTACCTATACATGATGCATTGAAAGGACGAACTCGGGTCAGTCTTTTGTGGTTGAGAGAGCACTTCAGTCGCTTGCCGGAGGATGCCACAGAGATAGACATCGAGCAACATGCACGAGCATATTTACTCTATATGCTTGGTTACACTATATTTGCCGATAGCAGCAGTAGCCATGCGCATCCCATGTATCTCATATTATTAGTTGATTTATACACCGCGGGAGAGTATGCATGGGGCAGTGCCACCCTTACCTACCTGTATAGAGAGTTGGGAAAAGCTTGCCAACCCAGGCATTTGGGATTTTCGGGTGTGTCACCCTCATCCAGGTAAGCCATCAATAATCTTTTGCTACTCTATTTACAACAAGTATAATATTTGATTCATGTTGGGTGTGTATGTGTCAAACAGCTATGGCCGTGTGAGAGATTGCATGTTGGACGTCCAAACATTCATAGCACTCCACTAGATGGTTTTTCTTCGTTAAGAGTTCGGTATACTTTATCTATTTAAGTCATTTGATGATCTTCTATTGGCATTTTAAATAATTTATTTTTTGTCTTTTTTATGTTAGGTGGACTGCTAAGAAGAAAAACATTGCGAATCCTCACAGTGTCCTGATGATGTATAGATCTGAATTAGACTATCAACAATCCAGCTAGGTAATGATCGTTTATATTACACATGTTATGAATAGAACGAATGCACTTTTCATAAAAAGTAAAGTCCTCCTTCCACCCCCACCCCGCGGCCCTGCAAAAAGCCAAGACGGCCCCTCCCTCCTCCTCCGCAACCGCTCCCCCCTCCTCCTCCTCCGTGACCGCCCCCTCCTCCCCCCCGTCTCCTCCTCCTTCTTCCACCCCCACCCCGCCGCCCTCCTTCTACACCCTGCCGCCCTGCAAAAAGCCAAGACTTTTTGCAAGGCAGCCCCTCCTTCCTCCTCCTCCTCCTCCGCGACCACCCCCCGCATCTCCCCCACCCCTCCTCCTCGGACCTCAGACAGACGGCTGTCCGAGAACCCTTGGCCGTGGTCCTTGGACATCTCCTCCTCGACGCGGACACGGCCATGAACACCTCGGACATAGCCGGCCCCGTGGACACGGCTGTCCGAGAACAACCTTACTCGCAATAGATCTGATGCCATATGGAATGGAGATGTATGTGCACATCCATTAACTTTTCAATTTTGGATATTGCATATATTTAACTAACTGTATACTACTTTTAATGTGTATTAAGATACCGGGTGCATTGAATACACCAAGCACTGAGATAACATGCGACATTGGGTGGTTGATGGTTGCAAGTTTTGATTGGAGGCCACATCATGCGGCCTATATTACTAGATGGGACGAGCGGAGGACCACTCTTGTTTAGGCGGAGCTTGCCACGACTGAGCGAGAAGCTATTAGTATTTACATGAAGTGGTACTTGATGATCACTACCTGTGCATTAGGCAGAGATGTTATATCAGCTCATAGGCGACATTGATTGGGCTTAGTATCTCTTACTTCATATTTGTTTTAATTCACTATCATTGTGTGCATGTAGTTAAATTATATTCTTTTTTCCTTGTAGCTTACTTATTTGAGTCAGACACTCACTCAGAGTAACGGAGCTTTGGTGGAGTATTCCTATGAGAGCTTGCTAGAGGCATATCAGACGATACTAGAGAAAATTACACATGTTCTTGTGAGTTTACCATGTCAGTTATGGCAGAAATTTTGGGACCGCAGGGTGCTCATCTTTCGAAGGTTTGTCAACCTATATTAGCTTCGCTCGATGTTGTGTCATCATTAGCTGTACTACCAGTAGCTCCCGATGCCACACTCAATCCAGTTGAGAGGCCCATTTCTTTGAAAGTATATACTAGGCAACAGCGTGCACTTTGTGCTCTACGTAAGACACCTTCATCTTCAGTTGCATATTTAGATCCTATACTTGATGTCGAGCTTGACCAGATTCAAGTATGAGCACGAGGACGAGGACGGGGTAGGAATAGGGGAATGGGAGTTGATTGAATATTTGCATTATCTTATGAGCATTTATACTATATATTTTGTTTAAACTTGTAATAGACGCTTTAATTTATTTATGTTCCAAGTTTACTGAGCAAATAGATGGTTTAAACTTGTGTATTCTTTATAATTTATTTTTTGTTTATGTTGTTTATATTATTTTATCATATTTTTTAAAAACCCGCAAATTACATTGTTGGATTTGTAGTGGAAAAGATGAAGGCACCACTTTAAACGATGCCTTCAAAGCACATAGAAAATATAAGGCATTAGTTGAACCAACGTCTTTCCCGATATGCCACGATAAAACGCTAAGGCGTTGCTTTAACTAACGCCTATTTAGAAATAAAACGTAAAGCGTCAGTTGAAATGGCACCTTTATTTAGACAATGAAGGCGTCGGTTCAAGTGACACCTTTATACTTATATCAGAAAAAGTTGGAGGAAATACACTAAGGCACGCTAAGACGTCGTTTTAAATGATACCTTTCTAGAATTTCCAAACAAAAGGAAAGACACCAGTTGAAACAATGCGTTTCTTTATAAGAGAGAGACGTTAGTTCAAGTAACGCCTTTCGGCTCAAGGTGAAAAAAAAGACCTCGCTGGGCCAATGCCACATTGGCACCTACGTGGCTTATCAGATAACCGGATCGAGAAATATTTTTCCTTCTTTCTCAGTTGGTAAGTTTTTTAAATATTATTTGGTAAAAATTCCAAGATTTATCTGCCAAATCAGGTGTATCCCTTCCAAACAACCTCCTAATATTTTTAAAGTTACGGGTAAATTGAGACGCCTCCCCGCAATTTACTTCTTAAAAGCACAATACATAGCCCCCATAAACTAACTTCCATCAAATTTAAATTATTTTAGGATGATTTTAGGCTCATTTGTGTACATGACTTTAACCGCATTGTTGGATCTCGTTATGATGCACGAAAAGGTGTGAGCCAAGATGCATATGAACTTTTTTCCTTCTTTTATTTTGACAAAAAAAATTTCCCTTCTTAAATTCTTCTTAGTAACCGTACATTAGTTGCTTTAGGTGGAGGCTTAACTCAACTCTAACATTAGAACTATAATTACATCATTAGGTTGTAAATTACTATATAAAAGAGTTACATTCGTACATATGGAGTTATACGATTAACAATATGGGTAAAATCAATCTTAAAATTATCTGTAATTGATGGAATATACATTATAGGGCTTATGTTCAGTAGTTTCAATGGGTGACAGGCGTCATGTGCGATTTTCACATATCTCAAGCAGGGTAAGTGCAATTTGCCCTTAGGTGTCCCAATTGCCTTTCCAAAATGAATTTATGCTAGTTCATTTAGAAAGCCCAAATGGAATTTTAATATGGGAAAGAGGGAGCGTTAGCTTTGATGTGGGCCATGGTTGCCCATTTCCTTCAGCCTTTTGCCTTTTTATTGCTTTGCTTATACCCTTTTTTAAACTCTGCATCAATTATAATCTTTACGTTGTTTAATCTTTTCAATTTTAATCACATCCACTTGCTAAGAAACTCAATACTACTTTACCTTTTTGGAAAATATTTATTTCTATTGAATGGTATGTTCTACTTCAGGGATGCAGATGTTGAAAATTTGACTTGAATTAAACAATTTGGGTGCAACGATTGATCGCGCAAATTGACGCGATCGATCGGCCGTGCGCGATCGATTGTATCTACTGGATTTTTCAGAACTTTGTGTTGCGCTGAGTCCCTATCGATTGCCTGATAAAGCGATCGATTGCTGCAATAGTTATCGGGAAAAAACAGACGTTTTGTTTTTAAAAGATGCGTCCTTTTCTTCCTGAAACACTAGAACATAGTCTTCCTATATATTGAGAACAAGAAATCTTAGAAAGGGGTTACAAAAACACAATCAAACTATTTTCTTCTTCTCTCTTAATTCTTGGTCCATCATTGAGCCATAACATCTCCTCTGATTGAGATCCAGTCAGTTTGATTTGAAGTGCACCTTTAAAATGTTGATGTGGTTCGTTGTATCTCAGGAATGGAACACCTTTGATTGCCTGTGCACGGAGGTCGGCGTATCTGTTTCAAGGACAACACATAGCATGCCTCGAACCGGGTTTTTCTCTTTTACTCTCCGGTATTTTCATAGAGTTATTTGTCAATTGGTTGATAGTATTCTAGCCCTTCTTTTATTTGACAATCCCAACAATCTTGAAACATATATTATTGATTTTGTTGATTGAATACTACTACAATTATGGGTGTTGACAAATCATTGAAACCTAAGAAGTTTGATGGCAAGAATTTCATGGGATGGCAGACTAAGATGAAATTTTGGTTGACTCAATTGAATATTTTCTATATGATTTATGATGCTCTTGCAGATAAACCTGTTTCATCAAAATCTGATAAGATTGCTAGTTCTTCTGACATTGGAATTGCTAAAACTCATGATAGTGATAAATTCAAACAAGACAATGAACTATGCCATGGACAAATACTTAGTGTTTTGAGCAATGAGTTGTATGATTTGCATGTAAACACTAAATCTGCCAAAGAATTATGGGATACTTTTGATAGAAAATTTGGAAAGGAGCATGAAGGGGAAGAGAAGTATGTTGTGTGAGTACTTCGACTATAAAATGGTTGATAACAAATCTGTTAGAGACCAAGTAGTCGAAATATAGAATTTGGTGGCTAAGATCATTGGGAAAGGCATTCATGTTGACGAAAGGCTCCAAGTTCATGCGCTTATCAACAAACGACCACCCTCATGGCAGGAATTCCAAGTTAACTTGAAGCACAAGAGGGACGCAATGTCCATTGATGACCTTATGGTGGCCATACAAATTGAAAAAAAACATAGAGGTAATATGAAAATCTTACAAGGCTCATCTTCTGGGGCCAATGACAGTGCCCAAGCAAATATTGTGGACAGAAAACCTAAGTCCTATGGCAATAAGAAGAAGAACAAAAGGTTTCAGAATCCAAAAGGACAAGAAGTCGAAAGTTTGCTGGGTCTGTGGAAAGCATAGATATTTTGCAAACAAGTATAAAGAGAAGAAGAGCCAGGACCATAGACATGGTGGGGCTTGATCTATACATGAAATATATATTTTATTATCTCTTAAGCTTATGATTATGCTAGTGTTTGATTAGAATAACTACTACTTTAATATAGTTTTTGGTTTTTGTAGGAAACAAGAGTAATACACAGAAATGAGGTGAAAAGCAACTCGAATGGTTAAATTATCATAACTTCGTGTAAAAATGTCGGATTGGACTGATTCAAGCTTCATGTTAAATTTCAAGAAGTCAGCTTTCCAACGCCATCAACCACGCGTAATTCGGAGTTCGGGACACAAAGTTATAGCCATTTGAAGTTCATGAACAGCAACTACGATCGATCGAGAATCGTTGCGATCGATCGCCAGAGCCGCTAAAGCACTGTATTGAAGGACACGATCGATCGGCATAAAAACGATCGATCGTATCTACTGGAATTTTTCAATCGCCGAAGACAGTAACTACGATCGATCGGTATCATACGGCGTCGATCGGCAACCGATCGATCGGAGGAAAATAACGAAAGAATAGCGATCGATCGGACAGCGAATGATCGGCAATACGGACGATCGATCGCCGTATGCGGCAAACCGGAATTAAGACCTATTTCGACTTGGATTTGGAAGGGGACTTCGTGGTTTCTCTTCACTATTATAAATAGGCCTTATGGAAGAACGTATTGGGCATCACATATTCAACCTAGAGAGCAATTTGAGACCTTGGAGGCTAGAGCAAAGGAAGAAGAAGATGATGAAGATGAAGATGATGGATTCTCTTCCCATGCTTGGCTAAACTCCTATCCAAGGAGTAGATAAAGCCCAGTAATCTGGTTGTGTAGTTTCTTTTCTCTCATCTTGTGTTTTTACTCTAGTTGGTGTATGAACCTTTGTTATGTAATTAAAGTTAATTCATTGAGTTTATTCTTTGTGTTTGAGAGAGACAAGAGTGGATTATATGAATTTCAATCTGAAAGATTACTTGCATGTCTGAGAGGAATGTGAGTGTTCTGATTTGTCATATGTTAATAAAGATTCATTGATTTATGCTTGAGAGAGATAGATCACAATTCCATATGCTTAATTGATTTATGTGTTACGTCCGAGAGGAGAGCACTATAATTTGAATTGACAGGTGTATGTCTGAGAGGAATACACCAGCCAATTGGAAATCTTTATTTAAAAGAGAGAGAGAGACTTTACACTAGTTTATTGTGGTGGATTCGAAGCCTTGGTATTCCGCATATTGATTAAATCTCAGCTTAGTTTAGTTTAAAGTTCATTGCTTTCTTAGTCTAAAATCAACACTGCTATTTTCTCTTGAAATTGGTAAAGTATTCACCGTCCCTGAGGTTCGACAACCCTTATCAATACTCGTCGTAGTACAATTGCCTTGTGCACTTGCAAGGGTTTTAATTTTAAACGATCAAGTTTTTGGCGCCGTTGCCGGGGACGGCATAATAGTTTACTAAATTCTTAGCATAGTTAGTTTTAGAGTAGTTTAGTTTAATTTAGATTTATTTTTAGTCGCTTAATTTTGTTCTTCTTCTTTTGCAGGATTAAGAGAGGACGCTGATTTTCGTCATCGTTGGAAGGGCCATCCCTTCCCACTGTTTGCACTCTCTTAACCCTCTTTTAGAGTAAATTTGGGTGTTTGGTGTTTTTCTTTTCTTTGTGGGATTGCATGACGTGCTAGTTGTCGCTATTAGGTTGCTAGTTGTCGCTATCTAGGGTTGATGCTTGCTAGTTGTCGCTATTAGGATTGCATAGGTTTTGTTTGATTTTTATTGTGCATGCATGGTCGTCGCTCCCTGAACCCCGACCTTGCCTTTGATCCTGATCCTGAGCGCCTATATAGAATCTGTAGAACTCCTAGCAAACCAATCCCTGAAATTCATCCAATGGCGGACAACATGAACCTTGGGGGTGGGAATGGTCTAAACCAGAATCCGCTAATGCCCCATGCCCGTACCCTGCAAGACTACTACCGTCCCACTGCCTACACCTCCCCTTCCTGTATCCTACTTCCTGCAACCGTGGCTAATTTCGAAATTAAGCCAAACATCATCCAGATGCTGCCCACATACCATGGCCAATTAAATGAGAACCCCTATAGGCACCTACAAAATTTCCTAGAGGTTAACACAACCTTTAAACTTACACTATCTGATGACCAGGTGCGCCTTAGGTTGTTCCCCTTCACCTTAAAAGATAGGGCCAAGGAATGGCTATACTCCCTTGAGCATAACTCTATTTCCACCTGGGAGGAACTTCAGGCTGAATTCCTCAAGAAATACTTTCCTGTGGGGCGGACCAATAAGATCCGCCATGAAATCATCACCTTTACCTAGACACCTAATGAACAATTCCATGAAAGCTGGGAGAGGATGAAATCCTTACTCCGGTCCTGTCCCCACCATGATGTGCCCAAGTGGCAATTAGTACAGAGATTTCATGAGGGTGTGTGTGATCAGCATAAGACCTTAATAGACGCCTCCTGTGGAGGCACATTTATGAAAAAGACTCCGGATGATGCTTGGGATCTACTAGAGGACCTGAGCGAAAACTCTTTACACAGTGCCACCCTCTATAGATCTGAAGGCCATATGCCTGGCAGGAGTGCCTCAAAGGGAGGCATGTATGATGTTAAAGCTACCACAAACCTAGAACACCAAGTGGCATCCCTTACTGAGAGGTTTGACCGATTTTTCTCACAGACCCCACCTTATACCCCGACCTCTCAAGATGCCTGTGCCATCTGTGCCAGCCCTATGCACACCATTGTTGATTGCCCCTCTGCTTCCCAGTATCCAGATCTTGTCCAGGAGCACATCAACCTTACACAAACCTATCCTAGATCCAATAACCCCTACTCAAATACCTATAACCCGGGGTGGCGAAATCATCCCAATTTCGCCTGGAAACAATCCAACCAGGGGCCCACTTTCAATCAGGCACCAAGACCAGACTTCTCAAACCCAACTCAGTCTTACCAACCAGCCACTAATCCTCCTTTTGGCCAAACCAATAAGAAGCCATCCTTTGAAGATCAGATGAGCCAATTGCTAGCCACCCAATCTACCCTCCTCTCAGCTTTTAATGCGATGGAAGCCAAGTTGGACGCCAAGATAGAAACCAAACACAGAGAGCTGACTGGTGAGCTAAGAACCCAGGCCCAGCTTGTCCATTACCATACACAATCCATTGCCAAAATAGAAACCCAATTAGGACAGCTGGCCCAATCTATGAACCGTCGGGAAGTAGGAACCTTGCCCAGCCAACCACAGCAGAACCCTAGAGGCCAGTTCGCCGTTGAAGGTTCCCATTATCCAAATGAGCAGGTGCAAGCTGTTACTACCCTAAGAAATGGCAAACAAGTTGACAATCAGGTTAGGGACCCAACCATTGCGAGTGAGGACACTCTCCTTGAGAAACAGAACCAACCCACTCCTATTATGCCTGATCCTGTTAGCCTTCCACCACAGAAGGATGTCCCAGCTGAGCCCACCAATTAAAAATCCTATATCCCTAGGGCTCCTTTCCCTCAATGCCTCAACCAACCCTCCCCTTTCAGTAATTCCACCTACGAATGGAGGAAATGTTAGAGGTGTTCAAACAGGTTAAGATCAACCTTCCCCTCTTAGATGCCATCAAACAAGTACCTGCGTATGCCAAGTTCCTGAAAGACCTGTGTACCCAAAAGAGGAAAACCAAATCCCATGTCACCCAAAAGGTCTTCTTGACCAACCAAGTAAGCTCTCTACTGACCAGTGATTTACCACCTAAATTTAAGGACCCAGGCGTCCCTGTTATATCCATTGTCATAGGTGACCATACCATTAGCCGAGCTCTCTTGGACTTAGGGGCCAGTGTCAACCTCCTCCCTTACTCAGTGTATGAACAACTTGGCTTAGGAGAGTTACAGCCCACCTCAGTCACCCTTCAGTTAGCAGACCGTTCCATTCGCAGACCTAGAGGTGTTATAGAAGACGTTCTTGTTGGAGTTGACCGGTTCTACTTTCCTGTTGATTTTGTTGTCTTAGACATGGAACCAGTTGCCAACTCCAAATCCCAAATTCCTGTTATCCTTGGCCGCCCTTTCCTAGCCACAGCCGATGCCACCATTAACTGTCGGTCAGGGCTTATGAACGTCTCCTTTGGGAACATGAAAGTTAAATTAAACATCTTTAGTGCTTCCCAACAATCCTCGAGTGAAGCTGAGTGCCTTGTGGTTGACGACTTAGATGACCTCGTCCAGGAATACCTTCCCTTTGCTGTGCTTAAGGATGCCCTCGAGCACACCCTTTTCTATGACTGGATTGATCAATATGAGGGCATACCTGACCTTGAGGAGGTCCATCACCATTTAGTGGCTGCCCTATACCCTGGACATATCCCATGGCGATCCCATCCTGACCCTCTCCCTGTGTCTACCGCCCCACCACTAAAACCTTCCATAGAATCCCCACCCACACTTGAACTCAAAACCCCTCCTAGCTCCCTCAAATACGTCTTCTTAGGACCCAACAACACTCTTCCTGTAATTATCTCATCTAGCCTATCTATTGACCAGGAAGCCCAGTTGTTGGAGATCCTCACCAACAACATGACAAAGCCATACATGACAAAATGATATTCAGAAAGTCATTTCAGCCTGATCAGAAGGTACTACTTTACAACTCTAGGCTACACATATTTCCTGGGAAGCTCCGATCTCGGTGGTCTGGGCCTTTTATTGTCAAAGAAGTATTTCCACATGGTGCTATTGAGATTTATAATCCAAAGGATGAGACTACATTCAAGGTCAATGGTCACCGATTGAAACCATATCTCGAGGCTGTGACAGATATTGATGTGATGATTGTTTACTTGGACGATCCGACGATTACAGAATGATCGTGGCCCAGTCTGGCTGAAGACGTTAAACTTAGCGCTTGGTGGGAGGCAACCCACGTATTCAGGTGTATTCTCTCCTTTTCTTCTTCTTATTGTCTTATTTTTAATACCATTTTCATTAGGTTTGGGGGAGAGGATATGTTCTAAAAAAAAAAAAAAACAAAATTCGAAGAACAGTAGATACGATCGATCGTATATATATGATCGATCGCTATCCGATCGACGCCTTATCTTTGCGATTGTTCGCCATGGGGTACATCGACACCGTTCATATTCAATCTAACGGGTGCTGTTTCTTGATTTATAAAACGATCGATCGGCTAAAATAGCGATCGATCGCGGGTCGTCTTCTTCGCGCATAAAGCCCGAACGGCCGCGGCGAGAGAAATCCATTTCCGCTCGCCGCCGCCGTTTCCGACCATTGTTTGAGCTGAAACTCCGGCCCCCGAAGGATTTTTGCACATAGAATCCAGATCCGGTGTCTGTTTCCGGGATTTCCCACTCATTTCATCGCAATCACTCATTTTTCTTCCGGTAAGCCGAAACTTAAAAACTCGATTTTTCT
The DNA here is from genome assembly GCA_039654745.1 of Houttuynia cordata. Classification (NCBI taxonomy): domain Eukaryota; kingdom Viridiplantae; phylum Streptophyta; class Magnoliopsida; order Piperales; family Saururaceae; genus Houttuynia; species Houttuynia cordata. The sequence continues at coordinate 10,143,614 of CM077510.1, forward strand.
TAGTTTTCGGTGGATATTGTTGTGATTAATCTTATGCATTCTCCTATAATGACTATTGCGATGCTTATGCGTGATTTTTAGCCTTTGATTCTTCGATTTTAGGTGTTTTTTTTAGGATTTTTTTTCTTGCGGTGAACAGTGTTTTCTATTAAAAAAACAAAATTCCGCATTCTGATTTTTGAATCCCTTTCTATAAAACTCTATTGATGATTGTGCTTTATGTTATGCACGATGGTTCCTTTTGATTTCCTAAGTTTTCATAAAATTTTTCTTTTTATTTTATTTTATTATTTATTATTATTTTCAAAAAAAAAAATCCAAAAATTTTGAATGGATCTGTTATTACATGCTTGCTGTGATATTTAAGTCTTGCAATTACCTGCTGCATATTCTTGTACCTTGATTGAATTTTCACTATTATCTTTGGTTTTCAGGTACAATGCCTCAGAAATCCGTCGCGCACAAACGCCATAGGAGTGAGGCTTCTTCATCACGTCCTGTTCCTTCCACCCCTCCACCTGAACCTGCTGCACCGCCACGGCCCATCTAGTATGAGAGGCAGGTGGTCCTCAACCCGATTATTCCCGATCTTCCAACTCAGCGATGGATTGAGGACAGGGCGGATTGGGTGAACTATTTCACCCATATCGCTGCCAAAAGGCAGAATGCATTCGCAATGGTCCATGAGGACCCGGTTCGTGAATTTTATGCAACTGGCACCATAGAAGACAGCGATGATCCCGAACAGGTGACTATTCAGAGTGTAGTATGTGGTGTTCCTATCAGAGTTCGAGTTGCAGATATTGCTAGTGCTATGGGTTGTGACCGAGGTACGATTCATCACCCTGACTTTAATGGATATCAGTTTCCTTCGTACCGGAATATCACGGGGCAATTGACGGGGTCGGCAGTAGGCCCTGGGAACTCTACTTGGCTGGCCGCCATTAGCATGCGATCGGAGTTTCGTTTTGCATTTTTAATTCTACAGCATGATGTCTGGTCAGCCAGGAAGGAAAAAGTCGACCGAACTATGACAGATTTACTTTATGTATTCGGTGATGATACACGGCGCCGTGATCTTGACTTGCCTTCATTCGTCTTTGGCCGGATGAAGCAAATGATGGTGGGCCGTAAAGATGAGAGGTTACCGTACCCCTACATTTTAGAGCGAGTATTTCTGACTCAGGGGGTGCATTTTCCTGAGCATTCTCGTATATCTCATGGACTGGGGCCTATTGGAGTTGATGCATATAACCGTATGATGGGCCATACACGGCGCGGGTGGCCACGAGCTCCCCGTCTTGAGGATCACGCTGAGATACCTGAGGATGAGCCTGCGCAACCACCATAGGCGACTATGCAGCAGCAGATCAGCGATCTCACTGGCCATGTGCAGGAGATTCGCCAGTCACAGCAGGAGATTCGCCAGTCCCAGCATGCTATTACGGAACGCCTCGACTCCATAGTCGATTTTCTTCATGCATGGCGTTTTTCTCCAGGCGATGGTGCAGACGGCGATGACCAGGACTCTTAGTCTGCTCTTTCTCTGGTGTTTTCCTTCCTCCTTCTCTTTTCCCTTTTTATGATCATTGTATTTTGTCTTTCATTGTGCATTGAGGACAATGCTTATATCAGGTTTGGGGGAGAGGATGTGCTTCATTGTAAAATCAGAAAAGGAAAATATATATAAAAAAAAAGAGAAGAGTTAAATTTGTTTTAGTAGTTTTAAGTTGTTTGTTAGTACTTTTTCTTAGGTTTTGATAGTTTATCCCGTAATGATGCATGTTACAATTCTTAGGAGATTAATTTGCATTGGAAGTGTGAGTAAGTATACTGGAGGATAGATACACTTAACTGAGCATACCTTTCTGTTACAGTCCTCTTGGAACAAGTGCTTGAACTAAGAAAACTCACTCACACACACTAGTACATAAAGTAATACCATCTAGAGATTTGTTTAATGCTAATTTACAGTGGGATGTCTTTAGTCATAGTCATTGGATGATATGTAGTTGTCTATTGAGCTTAAAAGATCATGATAGACCATTTACTTGGCTATGGCAAGGGATTGGAACTGGAAATAGGTTGAGAGTATAATACAGCCTGGACAAAATAAAGATGTGCTGAAAATATATATATGCTGAAAATGAAAATGAAAACAAAATGAAAGAAAGGGGGCTGCTTGACTTTATAGGATTAACTTATACTGATGCTCGGGCCCGAAGCGGTCTCTTAAAACCTAATGCCCTAAGCCAAATTGGCTGGGAGTCATTGGCCTGAGTCATTGCTAAACCTAAGCATCTTCAAGTCAGGCCTTACACAGTCCTAGCGAAAAGAAAAAAAAAGTCTATGATGTATTATCCTCTCAAATCTAGAATGTTGGACCCGAATGAGGCGCGCAGATCTGTGCTATCATGAACCTAAAGATTACGATGACTATGTAGATTCTGATGTTCTTTGGTTAATGGGTAACACTGGATTTGTATAAAACAGAAATTTATAATGTATTGCTACAATGTTCTACACTTTCTACTATTTATGTTATCATGCTATATAATATTTGAGCAGAAATTTCCAAGATGAAAGTGTGGAATAAAACCACTTACTTGAGCGCTTCTATATTCCTGTTGATTATGAACCAAGTACATGTGGTTGATTTTTTTAAGCATTGTAGTGTGTATTTGTCGGGATAATAGGTTTGTGTGTTTTGCAATGTTTTTATTTTTACTTTGTTTTTGCACTTAGGTTAATTAGTTTCATAAATACATGTTTGTGGGTAGCATGGCTGCAAACCCTCACGAGACAACACTCGTCCTACTAGGGCCACCTAGAGGTTTAACGGCTTGTTGCATATGCTCAATGCAATTGTGTTCCCTACGAAAGTGGTGTTTACTTTTATGCATTAGTTCCTTAGTTTGTTTGATTTTATTTTGTTTTGCTAGGGACTAGCAAAATCTAGGTTTGGGGGTGTGATCTATACATGAAATATGCATTTTATTATCTCCTAAGCTTATGATTATGCTAGTGTTTGATTAGAATAACTACTACTTTAATATAGTTTTTGGTTTTTGTAGGAAACAAGAGTAATACACAGAAATGAGGTGAAAAGCAACTCGAATGGTTAAATTATCATAACTTCGTATACAAATGTCGGATTAGACTGATTCAAGCTTCATGTTAAAGTTCAAGAAGTCAGCTTTCCAACGCCACCAACCACGTGCAATTCGGAGTTCGGGACACAAAGTTATAGTCATTTGAAGTTCATGAATAGTAACTACGATCGATCGGGAATCGTTGCGATCGATCGCCAGAGCCGCTAAAGCACTGTATTGAAGGACACGATCGATCGGCATAAAAACGATCGATCGTATCTACTGGAATTTTTCAATCGCCGAAGACAGTAACTACGATCGATCGGTATCATACGGCGTCGATCGGCAAGCGATCGATCGGAGGAAAATAACGAAGGAATAGCGATCGATCGGACAGCGAATGATCGGCAATACGGACGATCGATCGCCATATGCGGCAAACCGGAATTAAGACCTATTTCGACTTGGATTTGGAAGGGGACTTCGTGGTTTCTCTTCACTATTATAAATAGGCCTTATGGGAGAACGTATTGGGCATCACATATTCAACCTAGAGAGCAATTTGAGACCTTGGAGGCTAGAGCAAAGGAAGAAGAAGATGATGAAGAAGAAGATGATGAAGATGAAGATGATGGATTCTCTTCCCATGCTTGGCTAAACTCCTATCCAAGGCGTAGATGAAGCCCAGTAATCTGGTTGTGTAGTTTCTTTTCTCTCATCTTGTGTTTTTACTCTAGTTGGTGTATGAACCTTTGTTATGTAATTAAAGTTAATTCATTGAGTTTATTCTTTGTGTTTGAGAGAGACAAGAGTGGATTGTATGAATTTCAATCTGAAAGATTACTTGCATGTCTGAGAGGAATGTGAGTGTTCTGATTTGTCATATGTTAATAAAAATTCATTGATTTATGCTTGAGAGAGATAGATCACAATTCCATATGCTTAATTGATTTATGTGTTACGTCCGAGAGGAGAGCACTATAATTTGAATTGACAGGTGTATGTCTGAGAGGAATACACCAGCCAATTGGAAATCTTTATTTAAAAGAGAGAGAGAGACTTTACACTAGTTTATTGTGGTGGATTCGAAGCCTTGGTATTCCGCATATTGATTAAATCTCAGCTTAGTTTAGTTTAAAGTTCATTGCTTTCTTAGTCTAAAATCAACACTGCTATTTTCTCTTGAAATTGGTAAAGTATTCACCGTCCCTGAGGTTCGACAACCCTTATCAATACTCGCCGTAGTACAATTGCCTTGTGCACTTGCAAGGGTTTTAATTTTAAACGATCAGGGCTGCATCTTCTGCTCAGGCTAACATGGTTATTTCTGATGACATGTTAGTATTAACAAAATCTAAAATTAACTTGGCATGTGAACTTACCGATTGGTAGGTTGATACAAGGGCTACTATTCACATCGGTGTTGATGTTTCTTCTTTTTATTTCTATGAGGAAGTAAAGGATAGGACAGAGACGATGGAGAACTCCTTTGAGGCTAGAGTTTATGGAGTTGGAAATGTGGACATCCAGGTTTACGTCGGGGAACACTTTACGTCGGGGAACACATTGACTCTTCATAATGTGTTGTACATGCTTAGTATGAGGAAGAACCTTGTTAGTGAAGTACTTCTTAGTCGAGAAGGATATAAATTAGTATTTGAGTCAAATAAAGTTGTAATAACTAGACATGGTATTTTGTTCGTAAAGAATATGTGTATAATGGCTTATTTAAACTTTATTTAGTTTCATATAATAACTCTTTATTTCATGTTAATGATTCTATGGTTTGTCATGTTGATTCTTTTGATATGTGGCATATGAGGCTAGGACATGTGAATTCACAAACCATTAAGAAAATGATGAATCTCGAATTGATTCCAAAATTGCATGATGAATCTCTTGATAAATGTGAAATTTGTATTCAAGCTAAACAACCTAGGAAACCTTATAAATCTGTTGATAGGTCTACATGTTTGATTGATTTAATTTATTCTGATATTTGTGAATTGAATAGATTAATAATTAGGGGTGGTATGAGATATTTCATCACGTTTATTGATAATTATTCTAAATTTTGTCATGTATACTTATTAAAATCTAAAGATCAGGCTTTTGAGAAGTTTAAGATCTATAAGATGGAGGTTGAGAATCAAACTGAGAGGTGGATCAAGAGACTTAGGTCTGATCGTGGTGGGGAATATTGTTCCCTTAAATTTTGTAAATTTTGTGAAGATTAAGGAATAATACATGAAACCACAACATCTTAGTCTCCTCAATCTAATGGTGTGGCAGAAAAAAAGAATAAAACTTTTATAAACATGATAAATTCTATGCTTTCTTCTTCAGGTTTATCGAAGAATTTATGGGAGAAGCGATTCTTTCTGCGTGTGTGATCTTAAACCGTGTGCCTTATAAAAGACAAAATATAACCCCTTATGAACTAATGAAAGGAAAAAAATCGAGCTTAAAGTTTATTAAGGTTTGGGGTTGTCTTGTGAAAGTGAAAATCCCAAACGTTAAGATGGATAAGCTAGGTTTAAAAACTTATGGTGCGGTGTTCATTGGTTATGCACAAAACAGTATAGCATATCAGTTTTTAGTAATTGGGTATGATCGACAGGATTAGGCACCTAATACTATTAAGGAGTCCGATGATGCAACATTCTTTGAGAATGTATTTCCTATGAAGTAAGGTTGTAGTGCATAAAAAAGATCATTCATCGTCTTCTATTCCCATAATTGAAGATTCTGATACCAATGTAGAGGTTAGGAGATCTAAGAGAACCAGAATAGAGAAAAACTATGGAGATGACTTTTATACTTTCATGATGGGGAATGAGGATCATTTGACTTTTAGTGAGGCTATGTCGTCTAGCAAAGCTCCTTTATGGAAGGAGGTGGTACAGAGTGAGATGGATTATATACTTGCACATAGGACGTGGATTCTTACAAATCTACCTCCAGGGTTTAAACCAATTGAGTGCAAGTGGATATTTAAAAAAAATATTATCCTAATGGATCTATTGAAAAGTACAAAGCTAGATTAGTGGCTAAAGGCTACACTCAAAAGGAAGGTCAAGATTTCTTTGACACGTATTCTCCTGTGACCATGATAACTACAATTCGAGTGCTTATTGCATTGGCAGCTCATTATAACCTCGAGATCCATCAAATGGATATAAAGATAGCATTTTTAAATAGTGAATTAGAGAAGAAAATATATATGGAGTAGCATGAAGGTTTTGTAGTTCCTGATTAAGAAAGAAAAGTATGTAAGTTTGTATAATCTTTCTATGGGTTAAAACAAACTCCTAAACAATGGCATCAAAAGTTTGATAATGTTCTTCTTTCTAATAACTTTGTAATGTGTACTTCTGATAAATATCTATATTGGAAGTCTTTTAGTGATTCATATGTCATGTTGTGTTTGAATGTTGATGACATTTTAATATTTGGTCATAATGTGGATCATATCAATAAGGTTAAAGGTTTCCTTAACGAGAATTTTGATATGAAAGACTTGGGTCTTGCCAAGGTCATACTAGGCTTGAAGATTGATAAGACTTCTAAAGGAATAGTTGTGAGTCAATTACACCATGTGGAGAAGATTCTAAAGAAGTATGGTTACTTTGATAGAAAACCTGTCAGTACGCCATCTGATTCCAGTGTAATACTAAAGAAAATTTATGGGGAGAGTGTGTCACAACTTAGATATTCACAACTGATAGGAAGTTTGAGTTATCTAGCTAACTGCAGTAGACCGGATATATCCTAATGCTGTGAGAAGACTAAGTAGATACACTAAGAGCCCAAATGAATCTCATTGGACTGCTATTGCGAGAGTGTTCATATATCTGAAGGGAAGTGTAAATAACGGTTTACATTATTCCGGGTTCTCTGCTGTATTAGAAGGATACAGTGATGCAAATTGGGTATGAGATTCTGATGAAACAAATGCGACTAGTGGTTATGTGCTTACATTTGGTGGTGGGGCGATTGCATGGAAATCTTCCAAGCAAACTGTAATAATAAGGTCTACTATGGATGCTATGATAGTAGCACTTGATAAAACTGGAGGAATGGTGGAATGGCTTAGGGATCTTTTGATAGATATACCTTGGTTAAATAAGCCAATTCCTGGAATTTTGATTCATTGGATAGCCAATCAGCACTTGATAAGGTTAAGAGTAAGAATCATAATAAGAGGTCCTCCAGGCATATTGAACTAAGGTATAAAATCTTGCGCAAGTTAACTACCTCGGGAGTCATTACCTTAAGTTTCATATGGTCAGTGGATAATTTGGCTAATTCGTTTACGAAAGGATTTTCGGCAGGGTAAATCCTTAACTCATTTAGGAGAATGGGGCCGAAAGCTTATGATTAAGTCATTTTTAGTAGCAACCCAATCTCTCTAAGTGGAGATCCCACGACAAAGATCCAATAGGTAACAACAAACTAATGCGTGACTTGGAGAGCACTATTTTAATATATTGTATGCTCATTCCCATGTTATGATGAGAGTGCTCTAATGCATATGAAACAGGTTGACGAAAGTCTTAATCAAGGCCTATATGGCAGGGTATTGCTATGCATATTACCCTTGGAGACTGTCACCTGTTGCAGTTAAGGAGAACGAGGGCTTGTTATCTAATGTGCAACTCATGAAAAGATACAAGGCGCATGGCCGTTAAGCGCTACCCCGAATGATCTAAAAACGGGAGTTAATCTAACTGTTAGGTTTGTCAAAGCTCTTGCTTTAAGGTTCAAGTTCAAGACTGTGTTCACTTTGAACTTGTGAGAGTGGAGGCTTACTAAACTAGGTGTAGGTTCAAATCCGCAAGGTACCTATCACCGAAAACTTGGAGTACTATTGCTCAATGACTCATTCATGTGTTGTATGTATTCTAGTGTGTAGACTAGTTTAATATCAAGTCATGGTGGGGACTGTTGAAATTTTGACTTGAATTAAACAATTTGGGTGCAGCGATCGATCGCGCAAATTGACACGATCGATCAGAGATCGATCGGCCATGCACGATTGATCGTATCTACTGGATTTTTCAGAACTTTGTGTTGCACTGAGTCCCGATCGATCGCCTGATAAAGCTATCGATCGCTGCGACGGTTATCGGGAAAAAATAGCTGTTTTGGCTTTAAAAGATCGATGCATCATTTTCTTCCTGAAACACTAGAACAAAGTCCTCCTATATATTGAGAATGAGAAATTTCAGAAAGGGGTTACAAAAACACAATCAAACTATTTTCTTCTTCACTCTTAATTCTTGGTCCATCATTGAGCAATAGCATCTCCTCTTATTGAGATCCAGTAAATTTGATTTGAAGTGCACATTTAAACTGATGGTATGGTTCGTTGTATCTCGGGAACGGAATGCTTTTGATTACTTGTGCATGGAGGGTGGCGTATCTATTTCAAGGACAGTGCATAGCGTGCCTCGAACCGGGTTTTTCTCTTTTACTCTCTGGTATTTTCATAGAGTTATTTGTCAATTGGTTGATAGTATTCTAGCCCTTGTTTTATTTGACAATTCCAACGGCAAAAAGGAGGCTTCAAGGGGTAAGAAGGAGGTGGACTTGAGCTAGTGTAGGACAAACTTATTTTCCAAATGGAGCTATTAATATGGGACAAAGGGAGTAATTGGTTTGAGTCCTTGAGGTTAAAGGCTATACCCGAAGTTTTTGGAGTATTGTTTTCATTTATACCTGAAGTTTTTGCTCCAAAGTGTATAAAATGAGGAAAATTTGTACATGTAGTAATCTCTAGAGAGTAGAGAACTATATATGCACAAGTTGCTTCCAAAGTTGCAACGATTTAACATTCTTTAGTCTCCGAATTCATTATACTCTCTAGCAGATGCGAGCAGATATGATGGTGAAAAAGTTTCTTCAGCAAATGCTTTCAGAATTCATTAGATTTTCAATCAGCTCGCAATTAAATTTAGATTGAAGTACATTATAGACTGGCATCTACATGATGTTCTTTATAAAATCCCTCAAAGAGAACTAAGGGAAGAAATATGATGGCTTAGCAGTTTCCCAGAATTTCAGTTCAGGAACCTCGATGTTGATCTCATAGGATATCGAAATGCACATGGAACTGGTCCCTTTCAGGCGGGCTACACAATAAAGTGGCTTCTCCACGGAATTAGGTCAATTCTATGCAATGTAACAGAGCAATTTTTAACTGTCTTGATTGTAGGGCCTTCTCAACACCTTATAAGAACTGAACTCAATAATAAACAAATTGATCAGCAAATCCAAATTAATAATTTAACAAATACGATGCAAGACCCAACACTTGACAACAAACCTAATTAAAATTGATATTAAGCTTTAGTCAATGTGCCAGCTGATCAAAGCTTCCTCTATTGTATGGGCAAATAAGATGCCTTAGATAATTTTCTTTTCAGTCATGGATCAATTTACACATTAATTTCCTAGGCCAATAGAAACCTTCCTACTACATGTGGCTGTAGGGGAGACATGATTTTACTAGGGTCCAACGTATAAATCTTGTGCATCTCAGTCTTTTCAGTAGGAGCTAGCTCTCTTCGGATTGTTTCTGTTATCTTCAGTAAGGTGGGCCCAAGAGTAACAAGCAGGAACTGAGGCTTTGAAGAGTTTCCCTCCCAGTGTCCTGCATACCAATTGCCAAGGACCCTTACCTTAAAAAGAAGAAGCTTCAATTTTTTTTCTTGTCTTGGCAGGTTCTGGATGTATATCTTTGGAGTGGTGGTTCCTATTTTGTCTAAGGATAGGTTCTCAGGCTTTTAAAAGTGACTGACACGCACTTCCCAGGCCATGCCCCCCCATAGAAAAGCAGTCAGAGCATTTAGATTCAGAAGAAATCTTCTTCAAGTTCATATTAGAACATTTCTCAGGATGACAACCTTTGTCTTCTTGTTCTATGTTTTCTTTAAAAATTTTTTTGCTGACAACCTTCTGTCGTAAGATTTCAGAGCATGCACATGTTTACCATATAATCTCTCTCGTAATCGATGTAGGAAGGAATCTTAATCCTTCAGTCTTGGTGCCCTTTTTGAGAGGCCGTATGAGGTGTGATTAAAAGCAAAACATCAACAGTAGTTGTTTTGCTATACTGTAGCATTCATGTTTTTTCCACTTTCAGCTGAAATACCTCAGGTAGGTGTTTCAGCTGGATAGTGAAAAAATCGGAATGCTACAATAGATGTGGAAAATCCACTGTGGATATTTTGGTTTTTTCACGCCCCAAACGGCCCCTAAAAACTGAACTAGATCTTAATCGTAGATATCACGAAGCTAAGTTGGAACTGGTGGTTTATTTGGTTGAGTAACGCTTAAAAGTTGATGGACATCTAAGCATTCAATCCAATTATGCCCTTATAGTTTGAGGCCCCTTTAGATGCATCCTGGCTCACATGGGTAAGTATGAACTGGGGGTGTCGTGGGAGGTCGGATTTCAATCCTGCAGCGTATGTTAATACAAGGGTCAGGCAGGTTTAATCAGACGCACGCCTTCTCTTTATTAAAGCACACTGTCGGATATTGATCCAATGGCTCAAGATGCCCCAATGCAAGCCAGGGTGGCGCATGTTAACTTTTTTCATATAGATTTTAGTTCTGTTTTTCATTTTGCTAAACATATAGATTTTAGCTTGGTCATATACTTTAATTAGGAATTTTGATTTCGAAATTTTAACGGGATAGACGACAACCTAAAAGGAAAATATACGCGATAGACGCCTTTGACACCATTTTGATACAACAAGCGGGTTTTTCAATTCATAGTCTCTGATATTGAAGGCCACAGGATCCAAATTGCATGGCTCAGATGCGCTTGGCTCACACCGAAGCGTGAGGTCCGGCACCTGGGCACATATAAATGGGTCTTGTGTAGGCATGTTTCAATTGTTTTTTTTTTCTTGGTAACCCATGCTCTAATTGTGTGATTAAATAAACATAAAAAACACAGAAGAATCTGAGAAAGAAGTGACCAAAACTTCTGATGTGTCTCGAAAGATATGATCAAACAAGCAGATCAGGAGTGGAGCTCGCTTTATCCACAGCTACCAAGAAAGAGGAAATCCAAGGACTAGGCAAAAGACGTACATGGGAATGGGGAGAGGAACCCTAGAAAAGGCTGTGATGCCGGCAAAGGCAGGGACAAGCACCGTGCCCCCCTGACCCTGACCAGACCTACCACATGCATATATGCATGCACATGTACATCTATGGTCCATCATCCCAATTACCCCAACTAGTCACTCATTCAGTCTTCTCTGATCACTGCCCACCATGACATTATTGATGATGATAATTCATGACAAACATCAGCCATGGCGAGAGGTGGTTTGCCATCTTTCAGCAGGAGAGAGAAAAGACGAAGATCAGTGTGTAGAAGAACTGAAGTAGAAGTATGTAACGTGTATGTGTTTAAAGAATGGAAGACTGAGGGAGCTGCATGCATGCCCGGGCATCGAGGAGGGGGTTTTGTGTTGGGGTGCTGGCCACGCATCAGCAGTCGCTATCGGCGGCCAGCACGCCGGCTGAGGGCTGGGCGGAGGATCAGCAAGAGGAGCTGCTGCAGGTTGGTCCCGCGTTCCGGACGGCACGCGAGGTCAGGGGCGCCATGCACCAAAAAGCCATACTCTGGTGGTCTCGTCCCTTTGTAAACCTGCATGCATGCCTGCCCTTTGTCTTTGGACCAACAAGTGTTATCTTAATCAGGAAAGAGTCGTTCTCCTGTTGCTCGAGATATCTTGGGGTGTCTAATCATGCATGGTTATGGGCTACACGTTAATTGAGATTTGACCCAATTCACTCAATTAGGAGCTAAATGGTTAGCCAGTTAGGCATGGGAAAAAAGTTCATCATGAACGCTTTACATTGCGTGATTTATGCGACAGTTCTATACTTCTCTGTCTTGAGGACGATTTATATCACATTATTATATCTGCAAGACTGCAACATATATGCATAGTTTGCTAGTGTTTGAACTAGTTGTTTTTCTGTATAGTTGATTATTGATTTTTTTATCATCTTTTATAGTAGAACTGGTCTGTAAGTTTTGTATTGTTCATGTCTTTGTTGATTTACATCCTTCAGATTGTAGCCTTGCCTTGTTTTGGGTCTTTGAGATCAAAAACAGAAAAATAAGTTTTCTTCCACACTTCTAGTTTTCATAAATCTGCTCCTAGCCAAACGCATATGTATTTGTACTCTAGCGACCTATGTCTGACCAATTGCAATATAGCAACCAATTTGGGGGTACAGACGGGAGTACGTAATAGAGTTTTTCACCTATAACCCAACATTGATTTGCCTATAAGGAAACCTTAGTTTGCCTAAATTATTATAATAGTTCTAAACCATCATGAGTAAGACAAATAAATATGCATTTGTATATAAAATTTGAAATAGTGCCTTTTCAGCCATATTAGTGGTCGTGATTCGTGAGGACTTCCCTTGACCACAAGAAATATCCCATGAGAGACAAAGATGCTCTTACCTTATGTAGTTAACAATATAATGTCTTTTAAAGAGGAACTTCAATGATGAAAAGAAAGAGAGCAATTGCTCCACTTCCCATAGATAAGGCCATAGAGCGAATTATGGAGTTCTCATCAAAGTGTCAACAGCTAGGTAAATCCTAATGACTACTACAAGTAGACAACAGACCTCTTTATCAAAACTAAAAAAAACAAACAAAATATACCCCTAAATTTATCTTCTCCGAGTCTCGGTGAAAATATATTACAAGAAGTGATTTCAGTCCTTCAATTTTCCATTAGCCACATTCGGACACAATTCTTTTAGTCAAGTACAGATTTGTTTCAAGGAAAATTATGATTGCCCAACAACCACAGGATCAGCATTGGAGGTTTTATCATCATCCGTGTTTCAAACATGCCCAACATGAGGGCCCTAATCAGTCCTTAAATCAAGTAATTGGTTTGGACTAATTGCTTAATAAGCTTCAACTTTACTCCTTCGCTAGCACACAATCTTCATTACTTGGACTTACAATACCTAGTCCATAATCATCAAAAGTGAGGGCCATCATGCACACGTGCATGCACTCATGGAAATGATCATCTAACATAAGTGTTGAAAGCGTGTGAGGATTGTCGCACGGGTGCCTCTCATAATAGAAGGATATGTGATTCAATTTGCAGAAGAATGGGGCAAGGCAATCATCTCTTGGATAGGGAAAATGACTGAATTCAAGCCAGAAGTTGCGGCAATGGCTCTCTTCCATGCTGTAAGCTACTTTACACGTATTTCCACGTGATAAGCTTTCTCCTTGAGGGTGTGATCATTGTCTTTGAAAGAGACATATAAATCAAGAGAAAACCAATCTTTTTGTTCTTATTATATTTCATCCACTTCAAGGGAACCCAATTACCACTTTCATTTGTCCAAATATACTAATCCCAATGGACATATCACTGGGAAGTAAACAAATGCAAAAAATGCTCCATCATCTTTGCACTAATCCTTGCACATGATTATGATGAGCCAAATGTTTGTTTGCTTCTGGTATTTCTAGTCTATAAAGGGTACTTCAAGGAAAGAGATGAGTACTTGGTCCAGTCCAAAGTAGTTTCTACATTCAAAACTACCTACACATCTCTCTCCTCTATATTAAAGCACCCCACTCTCTTCCACCCTGCTTATTCCTGGTCACAAACTAAAGAGAGCACATAAGATAGCCACCACCAACGCATCCAACCTTTTGAAATCACAAAGGCAAGATCTCCATGTCCAACACCCATATCTCCTCACTTCCAAACCCTACTTTCTTTGGCTTTTTCAAAAATCAAAGTTCTCACCACGTTCTTTTCTTTTTTGTGCTTTGGATTTTCTTGCTATAGATACAAGAAGTTTTGAAGATGATTCAAGAGCTTTTAGGAGGTGGAATTGGAGTAGGAGGGAGTGTAAGTGGAGCCACTGCAGAAAGAAAGATCCATGCCAGTGGTGGCACAGCATTTGATTCTTTTTCCTCTTCATCTTCATCTGAGCAGCAAAACCTGAGGTGCCCTAGATGTGACTCACCCAACACCAAATTCTGCTATTACAACAACTACAACCTCACCCAACCCCGCCATTTCTGCAAGACCTGCCGCCGGTATTGGACGAAGGGAGGGGCTCTCCGGAATGTCCCGATTGGGGGTGGCTGCCGAAAGAATAAGAGCTCGGCGATCTCGACCGTGGTCGGAAAGGCCGCTACTCCCGGGAAAGGCGCTAGGACGTCTGTGATCTCCACCGATGTTTGTAAAACAAATTTGGGAAGTGGATTCGATCACGATCTTGCTTCGAGCCCGAACCTGTGGCCTGCTCCACATAATTCACAACTCATGGCTCTACTTAGGGCTGCACAAAACCCTAACCCTAATCACATCCTTAATTCAGTTGTCATCAAGGATGAATTTGGCATGCTTGGACCAAATATGGTTTCTGAATCAGCAATAGCAAGCAGTGGATTCTGTTCAAGAACTCTGAGCCTTGACCCTAGGGCTCAGGCTCCAATCGGTCCGTGCAGTTCCCTATGGAGGAGCAATCAGCCTCAGCAACAACTGCTTCAACCACATAATCCACTGCAAGATAATGTTATATTAGGTCATGAAGCACCCAATGGTGGAATTCAAGATATGTATCAACGGCTCAGATCCTCTGGTAGTTATTACACAACTCATCCTCCAATTTTTAGCAATTCGGCATCTTCTTCAACTACAGCTGCTTTAACTGAGCCAGCTCCGACCACAGCAGGAGAACTTGGATACTGGAATTCCACTTTGCAATGGTCTGACCTGTCTACTACTAATGGTGCATTTCCTTGAGATATTTTAAATAATAACTCTTCAAACTTAGTCTATGTTTTCGTTATCATTTTAGGTGATCATTACCTATGGATGGTGTAGTTTTTCTTCTGTTATATTGGTGTGATTTGTCGTGTGCTCAGTTAATTGTAAGAGGGATAACAAATACTAGCTAGCTTTAGCTGTTAAATGCCATATTTTTCTTCTTTTTGTTTTTTGATGGGTATTAAAGATCAGAGAGACAATAGGAAGTTAGCTACACATGAGTAGATAATAATTGATCAGAACATTTCCAGCTCCACGAAAGAAAAGGAAATTCACTGACAGAAGCTCTCAAATGAGCTCTGGCTATGGTGATTTCAAAGGTAACCAGTTTCATGCTAGATTCAAAATGGCTCTATAGGAAAGTTATCTATGACAATGTTCTTGAAGTGCCAAATTTTGTACCATAATAGCTCCACAAATTGCATATGACTAACATTACTATGTTTTAATACCGGAATTTGTAGCCTAATTACTTGCAAATGAGTCGACAAAAAACTCATTTTATTTGAATTTGACCTAGCATGCTTCTTTCTATTTGGTTCCATACATTGTGCATCGTGGGAACAAGAAAGAAGTGCTCTAAGATGTATTTTCTTTTTCATCTCCTACATAAGGAATAGTTTCAGTTTAAGAACATAGAATTGATAAAGGCGTTAGTTGTCGATGGTCTCCTTTGAGTGCAATGTTATGAGAAAATGGCGACTGAATGGTTGAAGCAGCCTTTGGTGGAGTTCACCATAAGCAGAAAATAGAGCGAATTCTGCAGTTGAAAAAGGTCTGCCCATGCAGCCTTTGTCGGCAATGGTTAGTAATTAGCTATATGCATGTTTGGGACTTGCTGCTGCCTTTCAATGTATACGGAAACATCACCAGTCCGTACAATACGCATTGCTTTATACTTATGTATGTCTATTTACAAGCTTCCGAATCACAAAGGGGCAAAGATAGCATCCTAGTTAACCTTAATCGTGTGTGTGCGTGCGTGTGTGTATGAGAGAGAGACACAGAGAGAGTCGAAGCCCACAAGCCAAGCCCTAACCATACGTATAGGTCATATGAGAGTTTATTAGTTGCTCTTGGAGACGTATTCCATGCATGTTCCTGATTGGATTTGCTCTATAGTTGGAACTTAGAAGTCTCTATTCTATTTATATATACTAGTCAAAGTGCATGTTCAAAAGCACGTGGTAACATGTCACGACTTTAAAGTAATTTATAGGAGAATTTATCAAATAATAATTAAAAATATTACTGATTGGGAAAAGTTCAGAAATAATTCCCGATCTGGTTATCTGAGAGTCACGCAGACCCAACGTAGCGCTAGCCATGCACAATTTTTTTACCATGACTAGAAAGGCATCGGTTAAACGGACGCCTTTCGGTTGTAAATAAAAGGCGTCGATTCAACCGACGCCTTTGAGAGGCGTCGTTAAAATTTGTCCCATTTTTAATAGGTGATAGTGCTGAATAATATTTACACTTCACCGAATCATATCTCCTCCATTTCTAGTCCATTTTTGCCCTTTTTTTCTGGTTATCTGAGAGTCACGCAGACCCAACGTAGCGCTAGCCATGCACAATTTTTTTACCATGACTAGAAAGGCATCGGTTGAACGGATGCCTTTCTGTTGTAAATAAAAGGCGTCGATTCAACCGACGCCTTTGAGAGGCGTCGTTAAAATTTGTCCCATTTTTAGTAGGTGATAGTGCTGAATAATATTTACACTTCACCGAATCATATCTCCTCCATTTCTAGTCCATTTTTGCCCTTTTTTTCTGGTTATCTGAGAGTCACGCAGACCCAACGTAGCGCTAGCCATGCACAGTTTTTTTACCATGACTAGAAAGGCATCGGTTGAATGGACGCCTTTCGGTTGTAAATAAAAGGCGTCGATTCAACTGACGCCTTTGAGAGGCGTCGTTAAAATTTATCCCATTTTTAATAGGTGATAGTGCTGAATAATATTTACACTTCACCGAATCATATCTCCTCCATTTCTAGTCCATTTTTACCCTTTTTTTGTTCTTCCTTATTTTTAATGCTCTTTCTGATCATCATGATACCCTAATGATCTTGATATCCTATCGAAAAAATACTACAAAATCCATAATAAATAACATGCAGTGGCTCAACATCTTTGTGATATCATCATTATAAGAAAGAGCACTAAAAATAAGGAAGAATGAAAAAAATGGGTAAGAACAGATCAGAAATGAGAGAGATATGCATCATTGAAGTTTGTCTTAGAAGGCGAAAGACTTCCGTTCAACCGATGCCCTTCGGGTCAGGGTTTAAAAAAGAGTCGCGAAGGGCCAGCGCCACACTGGCGCCTGCATGGCTCGTTAGATAACCGGATTGGGAATTATTTCTGAAATATTTCCGATCGGCAATATTTTTTTAATTATTATTTGGTAAATTCCCCCCTAATTTCTACTTTGTCTGTCCCACATTTCATCTTCTATTTGATTCTTGAAAATAAACTAAAAATTACTCCCTCAATCAAGAATTTATATCCAGATGGAGGGAGTATTGGATTTTGAAAA
This sequence comes from Houttuynia cordata, assembly GCA_039654745.1. Taxonomy (NCBI): domain Eukaryota; kingdom Viridiplantae; phylum Streptophyta; class Magnoliopsida; order Piperales; family Saururaceae; genus Houttuynia; species Houttuynia cordata. The sequence continues at coordinate 10,161,114 of CM077510.1, forward strand.
CCAAATAGAACACAACTTTTTCTTTGGCAACAAATAGGTCACTCAATGAAACTGTGAAAGTACATCATACGGACTTAAGTTTTTTTTTTTTAACACATAAGCCTCGAAGGGCGCTACCTAAACATTAAAACTAAGGTGAATGAACAAAGTAGTCCACTACAATAGAAGGGTTGGGGGAAACCCAAAGAAACAAAAAATGCATATACTTTATCGGATTACATAGCACACAACAACTTATTAGCACACATAATATAACACATAATCGAATGAAGAGAGACAAGAGCACCGGTTTGATGGAGAGAAATGAAGAACACATCCACTACTTCAGACCTCAAACTCCAATTCCAAGGGCATACTCCAAGGGGGTCGGCCATATGCTGATAGAAAACGTATCGCTCCCATGCGGGGGGTGGAAGGCGAACGAAACTTCCACAAATTGGAAAACAACCACCGGATGGTGGGAACCCACTGACCACATAGTAGTATAGTTATAAATTATAATTCCTCTCTTGTGGAAATGCAATATTATCTGAAGTTAGAATTATAATTCCTCCGCCATCCATGGTTTGAGAAACTTTCTATAGTTTCTTCATACAATTACAAAATTTCTCTTTCCACCACTACAAGTGTTGGAGAGATTTTTTACATATTACGTCGCCAATGAACCCAGAATACATATTACCTGGTTTTTGCGGGCTCATGCCCATATAACCTAGTTTCGGGACATGATCTTCCCATTTTGCACACCCACCCAATACTTCATGTTTTACCCGCTCTACCCCATTTCACACAAGCTTCCCCTATAGTGCTCATTCGGTGAGAAAGTTCCCTTTCTTCGGCAGATATCACAAAAGATTATTATACAAAATTTTATTACACAACCATATCTAGTGAGGAAGATGAATTTCCAAAGAGGGAGCATGTAGTAAAACCGCTCCACTTAATTTCTTTTTATTTCTTCTTTTAAAATTGTTCATCCTCACTATGTGGTGTCTCAAGATCCTTAAGCTATTATCATGAAAAGAAAAAAGAGGAAAAATAAAGAAGAATGTAAAAAGAATGAGCGAAAACGGATTAGAAATGAGGGAGATATGACGAGATTTAGTGTTGCTGTCATATCATGTCCTCGAGTACACGATTTGCCACAAATCGTGCCCTCGTAAAAGTCCTATCCATGAAGACATGATCTCTCAAATGTATTGTGTATATGAACAGAATAAAAGAAATTGAAGCGTGAAATTTTAAATTTATATTGTGTAACAAATAGTATGCAAATTAAACATAAGAATTAAGCGCATATTAAACACACGATAACACTACTATTGTATCATCGAATACACGATAGTATTGTTATTGTGTCCTTGAATATATGATAGAACTGCTATCGTGTACTCAAATACACGATAATTGTGTCATCATGGACACGATAGGAGAAAAATCATGTCTTCGAAGACATGATCACACGATCCCTCAAATGTATTATTTATATGAATAGAATAGAAAAAATTTAAGCGTGCAATTTGAAGTATTGTATATTTTGAATTACAAGCAACGGAGTATGCAAATTAAGCGTGTATTTAAACACCTAATAGCACTGCTATCGTGTCATCGAATACACGATATAATTGCTATCGTGTACTCGATTTCACGATAACAATATGAAAATTAAGCATGTATTTAAACACCTGATAGCACTGCTATCGTGTTCTCGAATACACGATATAACTGCTATCGTGTAATTGAGGACACGATAGTCCTCGAATACATGATATAACTATTATTGTGTTCTTGAATACACGATAGAACTACTATCATTTGTTTGGGCAGTGTTATCGTGTCATCGAGGACATGATAGGAGGAAAGTCATATCCTCGAAGACACGATCACATGAACACTAAAATGTATTGTGTATATGAACAAAATAGAAGAAATTTAAACGTACATTTTTGCAATTTGAATTGTGTATTTTGAATTACAAGTAACAAACAGTGAGTCATGTCATCGAGGAATGGGCGAAAACGAATTGGAAATGAAGGAGATATGATGAGATTGAATGTTGCCCTCAAATCGTTTATTTAAATACACGACAACAGTTCTATCGTGATTGAAAAACGTGTATGTGAACATAATAGAGGAAATTTAAATGTGCATTTTGCAATTTTCATTGGGTATTTTTAATTACAAGTAATAGATAGTAAGTTGTGTCCTCCAAAATACGATCATTCAAATACATACTCAATACACTTGTATCCCGTATGTTCAAGAACATGACTAATAAAAAACGTGTTGATAGTATTTCTTACAAATGTATTGTGTATATAAAAAACATGTATATGAACAGAATAAAAGAAATTTAAACGTGCATTTTGCAATTTGTATTGTGTATTTTCAATTACAAATAACATATAGTGAGTCGTCGTCAAATTCCTTCTCAATCTTTCCCAAGAACAAAACCGCAGTTTTTAAAGGCCAAAATAGCATTGTTATGGTTATTTGATCAAACATTGGTTGTTCTATCCCTAATGCCAATTGAGTTGTGTATATCATTACGAAGATTCTGCAGTCGGAGGAATTCTTTTGGAAAGATGCATCCTTTGCTTAGCTCCCTTGATTTTAAAATGTGTATGGAGCAGGTAATTCGAGAATTCCGCTACAAATGCCGCAAGGTGGGTGTGCAACATTGAATCCCCCCCTAGAGGATTGTAGAAATGCAAACGTTGCGTGGGGAAGTATAGAATTAGCAAGCATAAATGGTTGGAAGTATGGATTGGGAAGAAACCATGGTGCATGTGTTTTGTGATTCCGGTACACAAGTTATCTACCAACTAATGTGTCAACTTTGAATTATCCCCACCGGGGATGAACTCCTACAAAATAGTATAATTTCTGATGGATAGTATATGACATTGCTTAATATACCAGTGTAAAAAAAGCGACTTTAGCAAGCTTACATATTTGATATATTTTTGAATGACGAGACTTCCAAGAAAAGAGAATGGATACACACCTAAGTTGTTCTCATTCCTCTACTTTAGCAATTGTAAAACTCAACAATCACCTGCATGGATTTGAACACAATATAGGGTTAGTATAGATATCATGGCAACGTGCACACGATATTACAAATAGTTGTGTCCTCGAAGTCACGACTCACGACAAAGTCGTGTCTTTGTATACACAACTTTACAACTATGAAATAGGATAATTGTATATACGTACATTGGAGTTTATTTTGGCCTTTTTCAGCAGACTCAGGTAGTCTGTATCCTTTAGTGTATCCAGTTGATATGGAGCCGAATCACCCAGTTAATAATTGTCAATTGATTTTTTACTTCTAAAATGGCTATTTATCGAACTGGTCGCCAAGAGGACGTTCTTTACGTGCATCAACATCCAATATTTCCACCTTCGTTCCCTTTTCCTTCTCTTCTCCCTCCGATTTCAAATTAGATAACTGTTCTGCTATCATGTCAAAAGGTTGTTTATAATCAGATGTAATTTCTTCAGAATCCACCTTCTTCTCTTCTGCTCCCACTTTCTTCCCCATAATAAAACCCAGGCTGGCAAACACTCCTGGGTTGGTCACAAATAATGGACAATTAGGCTCCGTTTGATCCTTCGTAGGAGACATCTCCTCCTCCTTAGGAGACTTCTCCTCACCTGTTCAGCTGGTAGAGGTATCTTTCTAACCTTGCTTGCCTTCTTTAAACATCTTCTCTTTCCTTTAAGCAAATGAAGAGCGTATGAGAAGAAATATGTTTCCCCCGGTTTCTCATCATCTTCCTCACATAATTTTTAGAGAAAGTTCTCTACGTTCTTTGCCAGACCACAAGTAAGCTTCTTCTTTGAAACACAGTAAAGTGATTTAAAAATGGACTTATAAAAATATCATGTCGTGGAAGACAAGAATTAAACATATCATGTCTTCGAATACACGATAACACTGCTATTGTGTCCTCGATGACACATTACCACTGCTATCGTGTCATCAATTACACGATAACGAGGCTATCATGTCAACAGGACACAATAACACTGCTATCGTGTGTTTGGGTAGTGCTATTTTGTATTCGAGGACACGATACAAGAAAAGTCGCGTCTTTGAATATACAAATATAGTATCTTCGATTACCCGATTATACATACCTGTGTTGATAAACACGAAATTACCTCCTTTGATTGATTTGTGTGTCATAACCTTGAGACGACTTAGAATAGCTGGAGATAGACTTGGTTGTATTTCTTCATCTTCCATTGTGATCAGCTCTAGTGCCATCTCCGTTGGAAGCTGCTCTGTTTGCTTCTCCGTGGGGGGCACCTCCTCTGCATCTTCGTTGGGGGCTTCTTTGCCCTCTTCTCACCTTTATCTTTAGGTACCCACTTCGGCTAGCCTTGAAAAGCTTTTGAGCCTTCGGTGAATGTTATCTTGAAACTTTTACTTTGTCTACATCCAAGTTGTCCACTAGCAAGGTTACTGTGTTAGCAGACTCCTTCATTATTTGAAGAACCTCAATTATAGGTCATACCCTCAAGCCTTGCTTGTCCATCATATCTGACTTTTCTAGGGTGACCTCTATTAGGCTATTGATACCCTGAAGAATCCCCTATAAGGCAATTGTTGGATGAGCATATTTCTCTGTCCTCTTCCTCGATGAGGGTGCACTAGGAGGCTGCTTTCCCACTTCCCTATGGGAATGCGCAATGAGGTCTGCCTCTTTAGCAAGTGGGCATATGACATCTACAACCTCTTTTTGGACATGCAACCTATGAAATAAGTCAACATAATATTTGTTAATCGATGGTGTACTTGGATTCCTTTATTGGCTTCCACCTCAAGACGCCCTGATCTAGACCACCTTCTAACTCTTATACTACAAGGATCTATTATGGAGTGAAAGATGGCAGTATGCTTGAAAAACCATATATGTGTAATCAATTAAACAACATTAGGCAACTACCATATAAGAAAGCACACTTCAAGCATATCGTGTTCCTAAGAACATAACTAGCATTGCTATCGTGTTCTCGAAGACATGACTTAAGTCTATTGTGTCCTCGAATACATAGTAGCACTGCTATCGTGTCATCAATGACACGATACCGAGGCTATCATGCCCTCGATGACACAATACCACTACCGTAATCGATGGGTTACATGTGGAGATAAATATGGATTTCGATTAAATCTATCCAAATGTTTGTAAGCATTACCTATAATACGTAAGCTGCTCCTTGTAGAGTGCCGTCACTACTCACATCTCCTTCAGATCCAGCTTGTATACTCCTGAAATCATGGGATACTTTAGCTGCGAGCATTTTTTGAATGGTTAGAGCCCAATTGTGCATTGACATTTGTGAAAGGTCTTCGATATAATCACAAAGCTTTGTGTGCACTGATTTGCTGGCTTGTACAAACAACACGCAACAAAACATGTGAAGGATGATCAACCGTACTATATTATCCTCTCGAACAGATTTCTCCTCACTCAATATTGTTATGCATGAAAAATACACATTTTTATATGCCTTTTTACCTATTTGTTAGTCATAATTTTTAGTTAAAATAAGGAATACAGTGAGTTTTAGTAATTTTCTAAGTAATTAGGAATTAAATAAATAATGCGCTTTAAATGGTTCAATTTAAATGTGTTCCGTAATTTTATAAAATATTTGATGCGACTAATGTGGGACATGTTTTATTTTTGTAGGTTCAAGTGCCCAGACTGCTGATTAGCCAAAGTGAAGCCATTAGACGGACCCAAGAGCTGATATCGCACGCATCGAAGATGTGATCCGTTGTTGAGTCACTGATGAGGAAGACGGGCGTTGAATTAAAGTACAAGTTGTTCAGATTCGATCCGACGAATGAGATTGGTACAGCGGGTTTTATTTGATTGAAGGAAAAAAAAAGAAACCGAAATGAACCGGTTCGGTCCGAAGAAAGGAAATAAAGAAAACATAAAAAGACAACCCGAGCCGCTGGCTCGGGTGTCTAACAACAAAGCAGAAACTCTGCTCGAGCGGCCGACAGAGACAGGAACAGCCGGCAGATGGTGGCTGAGCTCACGATCGGGGCAGAGGTTGAGCATCAAGGCAACGAAGATGGAGAAGAAGCGACGGCAAGGCCATGGGTTCTGGTTCTGTCGAGGAAGACGGTCACGGCGAGGCAAGGTGGCGGTGCTTGTGGACTGAGGATGACGGCGACTATGGAGCACCAGAGGGCCAACAGAAGTGCGGCGACTGTGGAGGACGATGGTGAAGATGATGCCTGGGTCCGATGGCGAGGCGGAGCGATGAGGAGCATAAAAAGGAAAACTCGATTTGGAAAGTTCGAGTGTTGGAGCGCTGAATCGGGCAAGACAATTGCAGTCCTATTTTAAAAAAAGGTAAGATCCAAATTTTCAGTTCAATTGAAGATTTCAAAGAGGGCGAAGTTGGTTCAGTTTGGGAAAGAGCTTTATTTTGGGTGCTTCGGCCCTGTTTTGAGGAGTTAAAGATTGGATTTTTATTACCAATTTGGACGAGAATTGGAAGGGAAAATGTTGGATATAGAGGAACTGAGGGCAGTAATTGAGATTGTTATTTTCGCTACTTGAGATTCAGAAAGGAAGGGTCTGATTTTGGGAAGAAAGTGGAATGTCCGGCAGTCTATAAAAACAGAGCGTATGTTTGAAACAAGGGAGCCGTCCGACAGAGAAGATGACCAGAAAGTTATTTTTCATTTCTGCAGTACTCTTTTCCATTTTTTTTACAGTTCGAAAGTTTGTTTTTCATCTTTTGTTTCACCCTGGTTGCTGCTGCAACCAGTTTCATTTAATCGAGCAACGAAGTCCGAGAGCAGAGCTGAAGAGGAATAGTGCATTGTTATTTTTTCATTATCTCTAATTCTTGTAAGTGATTCTGATTTTTAATTAAGATGAATTTCAGTATTTTTGTAGTTCAATTCCCTAGCATGATTAACTAATTTCTTGTCTAGGGCTGAGATGAAGCCATGATTAGTTGTAGGAATGTATTATTATTCATGTGATGTAATTGTTCTCATAAATTAATGCACTTTAATGATTGTTATTCTCGAATCAATTGCATTGAGTTATATGTTAAATATGCTATATGCAAGAGAAGACAAATTGTAATATGAAATTTGTATGCTTTAATGCTGAAATCTTCCGTAGGAGAATAGATTGAATTCCAATTCTCTACGAGATAATCGTGAGAACAATTGCTGATTTTAAAGAATTATTCCTATGATTGTCATGTGCTGATTTTTATGCCCTAGTGTTTTAAATTCTTGATTAAAGTTCCAATTTTTATTTGTCAATTAGTTTCTTTTTCATAGATTACTTAATTACTTTTAGATTAATTTGTTAGTTAAAGCTGTTTAATTGCATTGAGTCTTTAATTAGTCGTAGTTGTAGTGAATCAAATCAATTTAATTCTTCGACAAGGGTAATAATCTGATCTTCGAATTAGAATTCCAAAAACACAAGTCCCTATGGGTTCGACCTCGTAAGAATTATACGACTATACTCCAAACACGATTCGTACACTTGCTTGTAAAATTAAGAAGATTAATTAAAACAACAACAAGTTTTTGGCGCCGTTGCCGGGGACTTGTAGGAAATCAAATTCTAAGACTAATTTTACCCTTGCAGTTAATTTTAGGTCAAAAAAATTAAAAAAAAATTAAAAATTAAAAAAATTAAACACGTGAGAGTTGATTGACGGTGGATGACCACGTGGACACGTGATCACACACTGCGTCTGGTTAGAAATAATTCCAATCCTTTAGAGAATAGTGAAACTAAAATTGATCTTTCATTCAAAATGGAAGATCAACCTAAGAAATCTCTGAGGGAGTTATTTTCTCCAATCACAATCAACCCTCCATCTTGCATAGTGTTGCCTGCAACCTTTGCAAAGCATTTTGAGCTAAAACCTCATATAATTCAACTTTTGCCCAATTATCATGGCCTTAACAGAGAGGATCCTTACATGCATGTAAAGGATTTTCTAGAAATTTGTGCAACTTTTAGGTTCACAGACTTCTCAGATGAGTCTGTTCGTCTGCGCCTTTTCCCCTTCTCTTTGAAGGACAAGGCCAAGGCATGGTTAAATTCTCTTTCCGCTGACTCTATCACAACATGGGATATGTTGGTGAGTAAATTCTTGTCCAAATTCTTCCCAATGGCCAAAACTAACGAATTAAAAAGAGAAATCACTGACTTCATGGAAGATGAAAATAAAATTTTTTATGAGAGTTGGGAAAGATTTAAAGACATTTTACTAAAATGTCCACATCATGGGTTTGAAACATGGAGGTTAATTCAACACTTTTACAATGACTTAACTCAAACACATCGCAATATGATTGAATCAATGAATGGCGGTGCGTTTTTAGACTTAGGGGGTGAAGCTGCGTCTAATTTCTTAGACCGATTAGCTGAAAGGTCCCAACAGTGGGATTTTGCAAGTCATAGGGAGAGACAACATCAAGCTCCTAAGAAGGGAGGTCTCTACGAAATCAAAGATGACGTAGATGTTAAGGTCAAACTCGATGTGTTGACCAAGAAAATAGATGCCCTGAGTTTGAACCGAAGCGTTAATGCCCTCAACATGAATGAAGCATGCTCTGTGTGTGCTAGCCCGATGCATACATCTCTGAACTGTCATTCAATGAATACTTATCCAGAGTGTTATGTAGAACAAGTCAATGTTCTATTCAATTATGGGAAGCCGACAGGCAATCCTTTCTCTGAAACCTACAATTCAGGATGGAGAAATCATCCAAACTTCTCCTGGAGACAAAGTCAACCACCAATGAATGTAGGTTGGCAGCCCATGCAACCCATGCATAATCAGTTTAGGCAGAATAACCCACCTTATCCAGCTTTGTCTCAACCTCCTACCCAATACCAACAACTAGCCAATCAATCTCAATCTCTTACACAAAAACAATCCTCGTTAGAGGACACTCTCAAATCTTTCATCCAATCCACAAGCCAAGTTATTCAGTCAACTAACCAAGCTATGCTTGAGATGAAGAACTCTACACACATGAATACTCAAGCAATTGCTAAGTTAGAGACTCAGGTTGGTCAATTGGCTACTCAACTAGCAGAAAGAGAGAGAGGGAGATTCCCTAGTTAACCTGTGCCTAACCAAAAAGGACAATTCTCCATTGGTAGTAGCTCCAATTCTTCACAGAATGAGGAACATGTTCAATCAATTATCTCCCTTAGGTCTGGAAAGCAAGTTGATAATAAAATTGAAATGGCTGAAAAAGAAAGTGAGAACACTAAGACTGAAATAGAGACTAAAGAAATTAATTCTTCTCCAACTGTTGACAGTGATTCTCTACCTAGGAATTTTGTACCTAGGGCACCATATCCGCAAAGACTAGTCAATCCTAAAAAAGGTACACAATATGGAGATATTCTAGAAGTGTTTAAACAAGTACAAATAAACATTCCTTTTCTAGATGCAATTCAACAAGTGCCTTCATATGCAAAATTTTTGAAAGATCTAGTCTCTGTCAAAAAGAAAAATAATGTTCCTAAAAAGGCATTCCTAGCAGAACAAGTCAGCTCTGTCATTCAATGTAAATTTCCTATCAAATATAAGGACCCTGGTTGTCCCACAATTTCATGCATGATAGGGAAGCATCAAATTGAGCGAGCCTTGTTAGATCTGGGGCAAGTGTGAATTTATTGCCATACTCTGTGTATGTGCAATTAGGTCTGGGAGAGGTAAAACCCACTTCAATGACGCTTCAATTAGCTGACCGTTCAGTTAAAATTCCCCGAGGTGTTGTTGAGGATGTTCTGATTAAGGTTGATACATTTTATTTCCCTGTGGACTTTGTTGTCCTTGATACTCAACCTGTTCCAAACAAAGTGGGCAAATACCTGTCATTTTGGGTCGTCCATTTCTAGTTACATCTAATGATATCATTAATTGCAGAAATGGAGTGATGCAAATTTCTTTTGGGAATATGAAGGTGGAATTGAACATCTTTGACATCAGTAAACAACCACCTGATATGGATGATGCGAATGAAATAAACCTGATTGAAACACTTGTCCATGAAACATTTCTTCAAACACATTCCCAAGATCCCTTAGAGGCATGCTTAACTCATTTTGGTTGTGAATTTGATATTGATCAGTCAATTGAACAAGTGAGCTCACTGCTTGAGTCTGTACCTCAGATGAGTACTGAACGGTGGCAACCAAAAGTGGAGCCTCTTGCTTTATCATCATCACCAGTAGTTCCATCTAGTGTTGAGCCACCTAAATTAGATCTGAAACCATTACCTGATACTCTGAAATATGCTTATTTAGGTCCTGCTGAGTCCTTGCCTGTCATTATTGCATCTGACCTAGATGTGGCTCAAGAGCGTAAATTACTTGATGTTCTTGTAAAGCCATAGGGTGGACCATTGCGGATATTAAAGGCATCAGTCCCTCTGTTGTTATGCATAGAATTCATTTGGAGGATGATGTCAAGCCTTCTCGTGAATCCCAAAGGTGTCTTAACCCTGTAATGCAAGAAGTTGTTTGAGCTGAAATCTTTAAGCTTTTAGATGTAGGAGTTATCTACCCAATCTCTGATAGTAAATGGGTAAGTCCTGTTCAAGTGGTGCCGAAAAAGTCTGGCATAACTGTTGTGAAAAATGATGCTGATGAGTTAGTGCCAACTCGAGTTCAAACGGGTTGGCGTGTCTGTATTGATTATAGGAAGTTGAATGCTTTGACAAGAAAAGATCATTTTCCCCTTCCTTTCATTGACCAAATGCTGGAAAGGTTAGCGGGACATGAATATTATTGCTTTCTTGATGGTTATTCTGGTTATAACCAAATTCCCATAGCCCCTGAAGACCAAAAAAAGACCACTTTCACGTGTCCTTTTGGTACCTTTGCCTACCGTCGTATGCCATTTGGGCTATGCAATGCACCTGCTACCTTTCAAAGGTGTATGTTGAGCATTTTCTCTGATATGGTAGAGCGATTTTTAGAGGTATTCATGGACGATTTTTCTGTCTTTGGGTCTAATTTTGATGAATGTCTGCACCACCTATCTTTACTGTTAGTGCGGTGTAAAGAGAAGAATCTGGTACTTAACTGGGAGAAATGTCATTTTATGGTTCAAAAAGGAATTGTTCTTGGGCATATTATATCTAACAAAGGCATTGAAGTTGATAAAGCTAAAATTGATTTGATTTCACTTCTTCCACCACCACGAACTGTGAAAGAAATCAGATTATTTTTAGGCCATGCTGGATTTTACAGAAGATTCATTAAAGACTTTAGTAAAATTTCAAGATCTTTGTGTAATCTTCTTGCAAAAGATACACCATTTGTCTTTGATGATGCTTGCAATAATGCCTTTCAGAAACTTAAATCAGAGTTAACATCTGCACCTATTATTCGGCCGCCTGATTGGAGCCTACCTTTTGAGATCATGTGCGATGCCTCTGATTATGCTATTGGTGCTGTGTTGGGGCAGCAAATTAATAAACTTCCCCATGTGATTTACTATGCCAGTAAAACATTGAATGATGCTCAACTTAATTATTCTACAACTGAAAAAGAGTTGCTGGCAGTAGTTTTTGCTTTAGATAAGTTTTGATTTTATTTATTAGGATCGAAGGTCTATATCTATTCGGATCATGTTGCATTGAAGTATCTTTTATCTAAAAAAGATGCTAAACCTCGTCTTCTCCGATGGATATTGTTGCTACAAGAATTTGATATTTAAATTCGGGATAAGAAAGATTCCGAAAATGTTGTAGCCGACCACTTATCTAGGTTGATAGTTGAATTTACTGATGAATCATTGCCCATAACTGAATCTTTTCCTGATGAGCAATTACTTGCAGTATCCCAATTGCCTTGGTTTGCTGACATAGTTAATTATCTGGTAACTGAACAAATTCCATCTCATTGGTCTTCCCAAGATAGGTCTAAATTTTTGTCCAGGGTTAAGTATTTCTTTTGGGATGATCCATACTTGTTCAAGTATTGTCCCGATCAGATTATTAGGAGATGTATTCCTGAACATGATCAACAAAGCATCATTTCTTTTTGTCATGATCAAGCTTGTGGGGGCCATTTTAGTTCTAAAAAGACTGCTGCAAAGATTTTGCAGTGTGGATTTTATTGGCCTACTATTTTTAAAGACTGTCATGCTTATTGTTCAGCATGTGAAAGATGTCAGAAGTTAGGAGCACTTTCACGTCGTAACATGATGCCTTTAACCCCAATCCTTATTATAGACCTTTTTGATGTATGGGGTATTGACTTCATGGGACCTTTTCTTAACTCTTTTGGCAATCTTTATATCCTTGTGGGGGTAGACTATGTCTCTAAATGGGTAGAGGCTGTAGCATGCAAGACCAATGATCACAAAGTGGTGGTCCAATTCTTAAAAGACAATATTTTTGCACGTTTTGGTTCTCCTCGTGCTATCATAAGTGATGGGGGTAAACATTTCTGTAATAGGGTTTTTGAACAATTAATGAAGAAATATGGCATAACCCACAAAATTGCTACCCCATACCATCCTCAGACAAGAGGTCAAGTTGAGATTTCTAATCGGGAGATTAAGCATATTTTAGAAAAGACATTCAATCCTAATCGCAAAGATTGGTCACTAAGACTCACTGATGCTTTGTGGGCTTACCGTACTGCATTTAAAACTCCCATTGGAATGTCTCCATACCGTATTGTTTACGAGAAAGCTTGTCATCTTCTTGTTGAAATTGAGCATAAAGCTTATTGGGCAATTAAGCACCTGAATTTTGATTTAAATAGAGCAGGAATTCAAAGAAAACTGCAATTGAATGAGTTGGATGAGCTTTGTAATGATGCTTATGAGTGTGCAAAATCATACAAGGATCGCATGAAAAAGGTTCACAATCAAAATATTTTGCGAAAATCTTTTACACCGGAGCAGAAAGTTCTTTTATACAATTCTCGTTTACATCTGTTTCCGGGTAAATTGAAGTCTCGATGGACAGGACCTTTTATAGTTCGTGTTGTTTATTCTCATGGAGCAGTTGAAATTGAAAACCCCAAGAATGGTGATATATTCAAAGTTAATGGTCATCGTCTTAAACCATTCTTGGAATTGCAGCAACCTCAAATTGATGAAATGAGTCTGGGAGACCCGATTTATCTTTACTAAAGATTAATTGCTGTGTGTGGCTGAAGACGTAAAACTTAGCGCTACTGGGAGGCAACCCAAGTTTTTAGAATTTTTATTTTTGTGCTTATTTTTTCTTATGCTATTTTTGCGCTTCACTTGTTCTTTTCATTTTGATAGATAATATAGCGTTTCAGTGGAGTGCAAGTACTATCTTTCCTTCCCTCTTCTATTTATTTTCCTCAGTATTTATTTCATATCTTTTTACATTGAGGACAATGTTTCATGCAGGTTTGGGGGTATAGGAAGATATTTGTTTAGGATATCTTAGTTATTTTCTTGCTTATTTTGAAATTTGTAAAAAAAAAACAAATTTTTTTTTTGTAGTTTTTAGGCTGCTTGTTAGTATTTTTATAGGTTTTGGTAGTTTATCCCTTCGTGATGCATACTTCAATTTTTAAGAGATTAATTTACATTGGAAGTGTGAGTAAGTATATTGGAGGATAGAAACACTTAACTGAGAAATAGCATTCTGTTACAATTCTCTTGGATCAAGTGCTTGAGCTAATAAAACTCACTCACACACACCAGTTACATAAAGTAATACCTTCTAGAGATTTGTTGAATACTAATCTTCAGTGGGATGTCTTTAGTCAGAGTCATTATTTGATATGTGGTTGTCAGTTGAGCTTAAACGATCATGATAGCCCATTTACTTGGCTATAGCAAGGGCTTGGAACCGGAAATAGGTTGAGAGTATAATACAACCTGGACAGAATAAGATGCTTGAAAATATATATGCTGAAAATGAAAAAAAAAATGGAAACGAAAATAAAGAAAAGGGTTGCTTGACTATTATAGGATTAACTTAGGCTGATGCTCAGGTCCGAAGCGGTCCATCTTAAAACCTAATGCCCTAAGCCAACTGTGCTGGGAGTCATTGGCCTGAGTCATTGCTAAACCTAAGCATCTTGAAGTCAGGCCTTACACATTCCTATTGCAAAAAAAAAAGTCTATGGTGTATTATCCTCTCAAATCTAGAATGTTGGACCCGAAGGAGGCGTGCATGCATTTGTGCTATCATGAACCTAAAGATTACGATGACTATGTAGATTCTGATGTTCTTTGGTTAATGGGTAACACTGGATCTGTGTGAAACAGAGATTTAGAGTGTACTGCTACAATGTTCTACACTTTCTATTATTTAAAATATCATGCTATATCATATTGAGCAGAAATTTCCAAGATGAAGGTGAAGAATAAAACCACTTACTTGAGCGCTTCTATATTCCAGTTGATTATAAATGCAAGTACGTGTGGTTAGTTTTCTTAAGTATTGCAGTGTGTATTTGAAGGGATAATAGGTTCTTTGTTTAGTTGACTTCTTTCTCATTTAGATAAAGAATAATGTTAATTTTATAAATATATGTTTGTGGGTAGCATGGCTGCAAACCCTCACGAGACTTCACTCGTCCATCCAGGGACACCTGGGGGTTTAAAAGGCTTGTTGCATATGCTAAATGCAATCGTGATTCCCTATGACAGTGGCATTTATTTTTGAGTACCTTTATTTTTATTATTTTTCTTTTGTGTTTTGCTTGAGGACTAGTAAAATCTAAGTTTGGGGGTATTTGTTATGCATGAAAAATACACATTTTTATATGCCTTTTTACCTGTTTGTTAGTCATAATTTTTAGTTAAAATAAGGAATACAGTGAGTTTTAGTAATTTTCTAAGTAATCAGGAATTAAATAAATAATGCGCTTTAAATGGTTCAATTTAAATGTGTTCCGTAATTTTATAAAATATTTGATGCGACTAATGTGGGACATGTTTTATTTTTGTAGGTTCAAGTGCCCAGACTGCTGATTAGCCAAAGTGAAGCCATTAGACGAACCCAAGAGCTGATATCGCACGCATCGAAGATCTGATCCGTTGATGAGTCACTGATGAGGAAGACGGGCGTTGAATTAAAGTACAAGCTGTTCAAATTTGATCCGACGAATGAGATTGGTACAGCGGGTTTTATTTGATTGAAGGAAAAAAAAAGAAACTGAAATGAACCGGTTCGGTCCGAAGAAAGGAAATAAAGAAAACATAAAAAGACAACCCGAGCCGCTGGCTCGGGTGTCTAACAACAAAGCAGAAACTCTGCTCGAGCGGCCGACAGAGACAGGAACAGTCGGCAGATGGTGGCTGAGCTCACGATCGGGGCAGAGGTTGAGCATCAAGGCAACGAAGATGGAGAAGAAGCGACGGCAAGGCCATGGGTTCTGGTTCTGTCGAGGAAGACGGTCACGGCGAGGCAAGGTGGCGGTGCTTGTGGACTGAGGATGACGGCGACTATGGAGCACCAGAGGGCCAACAGAAGTGCGGCGACTGTGGAGGACGATGGTGAAGATGATGCCTGGGTCCGATGGCGAGGCGGAGCGATGAGGAGCATAAAAAGGAAAACTCGATTTGGAAAGTTCGAGTGTTGGAGCGCTGAATCGGGCAAGACAATTGCAGTCCTATTTTAAAAAAAGGTAAGATCCAAATTTTCAGTTCAATTGAAGATTTCAAAGAGGGCAAAGTTGGTTCAGTTTGGGAAAGAGCTTTATTTTTGGGTGCTTCGGCCCTGTTTTGAGGAGTTAAAGATTGGATTTTTACTACCAATTTGGACGAGAATTGGAAGGGAAAATGTTGGATATAGAGGAACTGAGGGCAGTAATTGAGATTGTTATTTTCGCTACTTGAGATTCAGAAAGGAAGGGTCTGATTTTGGGAAGAAAGTGGACTGTCCGGCAGTCTATAAAAATAGAGCATATGTTTGAAACAAGGGAGCCGTCCGACAGAGAAGACGACCAGAAAGTTATTTTTCATTTCTGCAATACTCTTTTCCATATTTTTTACAGTTCGAAAGTTTGTTTTTCATCTTTGTTTCACCCTGGTTGCTGCTGCAACCAGTTTCATTTAATCGAGCAACGAAGTCCGAGAGCAGAGCTGAAGAGGAATAGTGCATTGTTATTTTTTCATTATCTCTAATTCTTGTAAGTGATTCTGATTTTTAATTAAGATGAATTTCAGTATTTTTGTAGTTCAATTCCCTAGCATGATTAACTAATTTCTTGTCTAGGGCTGAGATGAAGCCATGATTAGTTGTAGGAATGTATTATTATTCATGTGATGTAATTGTTCTCATAAATTAATGCGCTTTAATGATTGTTATTCTCGAATCAATTGCATTGAGTTATATGTTTAATATGCTATTTGGATATTACTTGTGATTTATCGAATGATGGATACAAGTAATGATTTGAATTTCATATGTTGATATGCAAGAGAAGACAAATTGTAATCTGAAATTTGTATGCTTTAATGCTGAAATCTTCCGTAGGAGAATAGATTGAATTCCAATTCTCTACGAGATAATCGTGAGAACAATTGCTGATTTTAAAGAATTATTCCTATGATTGTCATGTGCTGATTCTTATGCCCTAGTGTTTTAAATTTTTGATTAAAGTTCCAATTTTTATTTGTCAATTAGTTTCTTTTTCATAGATTACTTAATTGCTTTTAGATTAATTTGTTAGTTAAAGTTGTTTAATTGCATTGAGTCTTTGATTAGTCGTAGTTGTAGTGAATCAAATCAATTTAATTCTTCAACAAGGGTAATAATCTGATCTTCGAATTAGAATTCCAAAAACACAAGTCCCTATGGGTTCGACCTCGTAAGAATTATGCGACTATACTCCAAACACGATTCGTACACTTGCGAGTAAAATTAAGAAGATTAATTAAAACAACAACAATTATTTGATAGGATCTCTTTAATGTATTGCTTGTCGAGTTTCCTCGCAGAGAAAAACCTTTTGTTCAATTCACCTTCAGCACAAAGGACTTTGCCATCATGAGCTAAAAATGTCACATTCTCACCACATGTCTGCAAGCTAGTGATGAGGGTAACTTCCAACTTAGTGAGGGGCAACCTTCTCCCTGTAATGTTAAACAACTTCTCTGAGTCATCCCAATACTCCAGCAGAACATCAAGCAGGTTTATAGCCATCACTACCTCTACGCATTCGAAGATGCAAGCAAAACTCGTCTATCGTTGTCATTAATTACACTATGGGTACTGCCCTATGACTCAATTTTATTCACCCTTCGCCTACCTTTTTGTTTGTCCACAATTGGTGGTTCATATATTGGCAGAATCCCACGATCTAACCATTGATGCATGTCTAATGTTGATAGAATTGACTATTCGTAAGTTGTGCAGTAAATCTTTGTGTAGTACCACTTCTTACAATATAGCATTGAGTCCAAACTCTTGTAATCAATTGACGTTATACCAAATATGACCAAAAATAAATAAACAATAAGAGGGATCAAAATTGTACAGTTCAAGTGCAAGCCATATCATTATACGAATTTCAAGTGAATTCTCTCCACCATGTGGTACGTTCAATCTTATCATTACTTAATTATCATGTAAATGAAATACGACTTATTTCAGGTCGTGTCTGAAAATACATGATTACACATAGTGTTAATTATTGGACATGTGCTTTCTCATGACTACGCGAACCTCCTAAAGAGGACATTCACATGCAGAGAGTTTTAGAACATGGGACATCCTTATAAACATGCTCAATCAATCTAGTGGTTGGCCAACTCCGTGCCTTCAAGAACATATTGTTTGCACTCTTTGATCTGCTTGAGGTGAGAGTACCATATCTTCTAGCAAGGAATTCAATATTAACCCAGTTTCTATAGTTGATGTTATTAATGTATTTGAATACTCCCTCAGTGCGTTGCTTAATTTGTTCTATGCCTTTATCAAAATCTGATCTTCTGAATTTATGAGCGGCTCTGAATAAGAGGTTCTTCAAGTGTCTGTCTTTCCATTGTCTAGGATATTTTATCCTATATGACAGACATAAAACCCATGATGAGCCTTCGGGAAAACATTAGGGACTGCATTGAGAAGTCCCTTATGTCTGTTAGAAACAATTGTGTCTAGTCTTGAGGGCGGCTCCATGAAAAGAAAAGTATGAATTAACTTGAGGAACCACATCCTGAAAGTAACATAGGATAAGAATTGTGTGAGAAAAATACGACTGTATTTATCATAATAAGTCATTGTAGTCGTGTCATTGAGGACACGACTCTGCTAACATATACATGATAGTGTGCCCCTATCGTGTAATTTTGAAACGATATGCAGTGCTATTATGTCATTGAGGACACGACTCCTGCATATCGTGTTCACAGTGACACAACTAAAATTAATGATTGTTCTTAAACTTACCTAGTGCTTCTTATCTCTGCATCAACAACAACATATGCAACACACACCATTTGTTGATTAACATCAATGGCTGTAGTAATCAATAGACATTCGGGATACTTTCCTTTTAAGAATGTTCCATCCCCAATTTTCCCAGACACATCGAAGTGTGAAAGACTTATAATTAAGAGATGTCAGGATCATTAGGGATGCAACGGAGTAACCATGTCATCAATTACACAACCATTAAAAGATGAGTAATTGATTATTTATAACTTGAGAATGAACTATCAATTAAATGAAAAGTAAACATCGTGCATTTAATAAAATTGTACTATTAAATCCAAGCATGTATGCCATTATTTCAAAGTTTATACAATAACTTAAATAATTAAATCTTCTAACTTCCACTTTGTGATCTTCAAGTCTAGCTAAATTCCAATTTACTCTCTATCTTCACCTACATCACAGGATGCATGAGTACTCCGAAGAAATACTCAGTAGGATGTAAAAACAACCACAGAGAAATAGTAGCAAAGTTCCATATGACCACATGGGTAAGAGTTCAATAAAGAATAACTGGACATTAGAAGTTCCATTAATAGGAATCAAAATAGAACATTAGCAAATAAGAACAAAATTAATGTATGGAGATTAACAGTGAACGGAAATGAGAAACTTTCTCAATCTTATTGGATATCAATTCCCAAAGTTCAGAACAACCATAGTGCTTGAAGAATACAATTCCTGCTCTCAGATCAACACCACTCGCAAGTGGGTACTTACTCGAATACCCTAGGGGTTTTCTCTTTGAAACTCTACCATGTATCTAGGATATAGGCCCCATCGGTGTTCACGGATATAATGGGCGAAGACTATCAGACCTTCCGTAATATCTGACTAGTCGCAAGGTTAAAAAATTATTGGAGATCTCGTAAGATCTACATGGCTAATACTAGCATACTATAAGTCCACTTCTAGGAGAGTCTCGCAAGGTCTCTTGTGGAGAATAACGCAATCACTGGTACACGAAGCTAGAGGTGCCACAACATCCCCTGGATTCTAACTTTCTTGGTTCCAACCAAATTGTCAATAGACAAAGACCGAGGTTCACAACAATACAAATATAAAACACATGAGCAGGATCTGCATAAGAACTATGGAACAAGATCTACTGAACAACTGACTCCAAGATGTCAGGAACTTATTTTGACACACAAGCATTTGAGTTATAATGAAAAAATTAAACCTAAAGACATAATAATATAAAAGTTATGTAGAGACCAAACGGTCGATCGACACGTATGCTTTTGACCCTGATGACTCAGTTTGATTCTAATAGAGCCTTAACTATGATTTAATAATATTCAACAACTTACAAGCAGATAATTTCATATTACAATGATTTACTTTTAGTCATAGTTTAATTAGTTCTTAAATAAAGAATGTTCTATTTTGAACAAAACAGTGAAATTTGGACATATACCACAGTCACTACAAGTGGATTCAGGACTTATAATTTTTATAGTATAAGCCCCTATGAGTCTAGATTCTTACACTTTTGACGGCATATTTTTAGGACTTTCTTGAATTAGTTACAAATTATTTTAGACTTGTAGTTCTGGCCAAGAGCACTGTTATGCACTGATACTTAACTGACAATTCCAATTCTTATTTTTAATAGCCTAAAGGGTTATTAATAAGTACATTCATATTAATATAGATCATATTTGTTGTTAGTATGATAGTAATTCTAATGCAAACCAGTAGTTTTTACTAAAACATACGAATATATACCCCTCAGACATTTTATATAGAACACAACTGGACAAATCGAACAACTAATCCCAGACATTAATAGACTATGCTACAGTAGACTGTCATCTATCCTAAGAGCGTGACCGACTGGTCAGTAAGAGTTTAGGACATCAGAGAGATAGCCCCATGATAGATGTCCAATATTAACAAGAATTGAACAATTAGAACATTAGTAGAGTTATACATCATCAATTGAAGTTAGCTTCAACCAAATACATAACGACTTTAACCGAATAGTAAGGATTCATCTCAAAATAGTACCAATGAAGCATCATAATATGATGGAGTTCTTACCAACCTAATACATGTGGCATGGAAACTATAACAAGTAATCATTGATGCACTTTCAAGACTGTTCAATCAATATAAGCAAGATTGATTTCAATAACACATGAATGCAAATTAGATACTTCATCACATCAATATAATCCAAAAACATAAGATGAATAACATTAAAGTATATGAATCTAGGCATATCTCATCTTATAGAGAAGCCTAAATAGATCTATGGAGAAAACCATCCTACTTGATATACTTGTTGCAGTTTTCTTTGTTTGCAATTGATTCCGTTGCTCTGTACTACTCCTCGATGTACTCATCTGGTCGATCAGCAAGAAAAGGAGTTGGGAATAAGGGAGAGAAGTGTTCTGGTCGAGATTTGAAGGAGAGGGAGAGAGAACACGTGAGAGAGAGAAAAGGGAGGCCAACAATTATGGCCGGCCAGTTCTATTCCTTCTTATACTAACCTTAGTTTTCTGGTTTGGGTAGGATTCTTATGAAGCCCTTGATTAACTTCCAATTAATCTTGTCCATCCATCTAAACCTCTCTCCATACCCTTGGCATCCCAATCTATGGCGCTCAAAAGATTTGGTTTGTTCCCAATTTTTGAATCCATTGCAAATCAATTTTCTATGCTTATCTTCTAACCGAATATGGTAACTGGCTAACCAACTCTCCTTATCTTGGGCGTTCCATCCTTGTGGTGCCCTCTTCTTGTGCCACCTCATCACCCTTCCTTCTTTAGTCTATATTCTAATCCATCACAAAATCTTATATTCCTCCAATTAGAAAGCACCATAATCATTCATATTTTAATTCGATTTCAGCAAAGAAACTTCTTCTACTTTGACTCAAATTCAAATCAAAAGTTAATAATGAAAAAGAGCAAGTAAAATCTACAACCACCTGGCATCCAAGTGGTTTGGCACCTAGGTAGCCCTAGCACTCAGAGGATTTGGTAACTAATTGAATTTTTTACTTAAATGGTAACTTCCTGAAAATTATCTTAGTCTCATCTAGGAATTACTATCCTTTGTGACTTACCCTCTAAGAGATCAACACCCATGTTGCACCCACGTGGCACTAGGCTCTGGCATCCAGGCTCAACCTGGTGCCAGGCACTCCTCCGACCTTGGCTCTTCGCTCAGCCCCAGCGCCAGTGAACCATCTTTCAAAATCCTGATTATATTGTAACTAGAAGACATTTCACAATCATACCATCAATTCAATCTCAAGAACTTAAATTTGGAAACTTTCTTAATTTACGTCGTCCCAAAATAATTAAATAATTTGTTTTCAACAATTTCCTAGTCGTCATAGTGAACTTCTGAAAGCTCTTGCAACATGGCCAAACATCCAAAACACATGTTTGAAATCATATCCGCCTAACTCTATTTCAGGTATATCAGAAGACCTTTCTATAACCACATAGGTTTCTGGATTAGACCTTTTTAACTCCTTGCCATTTGCGGGCAAAATACAATATGAATCATCTAGGTTGCTATCAATCAACTCCGATAAATCTTCTTTCGCCTGCCATACTTTCTTATAGTTGACTGTGATGCCCTAATATTTCTCAATGTACTTTATGATATTCTCTGGTGTGATAGCATTTGACTCCTTATATAGGCTATGCCATTTCCTTGCAATCCACATACGTAAAGCTAAAAAATGATCTTTCTTTCCTAGCCTTATGTCACATGTATGCTGAACCTCTCTCTTTGTGACGTTAGTAGGGCTTGACTTGTTTGACGCACGAATATACCATGTACCCATTCTCCTTGCACTTTGCGGCAATTCTCATCAACCACAGTATAAGTGAACTTCCTCTATATTGCCAAATCAACAAGAATTTTCTCTTGAAATGTTTGATGCTTTCAAACCGAGCCCCAAACACAAGAAGAGCCTCGTAGTTAGTTGCTTGCAAATTACCGCTCAACATCACCTCCTCCTCGTATGTCCGCTCCTCATCCAAATTATACCCAGTGCCCTAATCCCAACCTCCATCTTCTTCAATTTGAATAAACTATGCGTCCAATGATTCTTAGTTGTCATATACAACAATATTCTTCCCTTTCCATGTGGATGGTTTTGTAGCAGTCATACTTAGAAATTCTTCATACTCAGATTGATCAATTTCTAGTCAAGCTCAAGGGCTTGTTGTGTAGAGGTAACAACCACTCATCTCCTGATCATGGGTCGTAAGTATCAATAAATTATGTCTCCATTAACACCTTCATTTGAAAGTTGCTCAGTCTCTTCATTTATTGTTTTTGCTTCTTCTCCTTGTACTGTATTGATCCAACCTCCTGGGTAGTGAATCTCCTCACAATTTCATTACTCTCTCCCTATGAGTCGTGTAGACAAATACATAAAATATAAGAATATCGTGTAATCACTTACACGATATCCTACAACTGCAACTTTGAGTCGCGTCATCATGCACACGACTTATTTATAGTCGTGTCATTGTCAACACGATACAAAGTCGCATATATAATACCCGATAACTTGCAAAGTCATGTTATATATGATGTAAAATTGCGTTCTTACCTTGCTGCTCCCAATACAAGCTATTGATGAGTTCAGGTCATCATATGTGAGGTGAAAAGGTTGATCTTCGGCGGATATCCTCTCCTTATTGACACTGGAAGTCCTCTCCACATATAACTCCAACACTTCCCTCCTTGCTTTCTTATGAATGTTAAAGACAGTACATATGGTATGCATGGAGATGCTGATACAACTAGATATTTGAGGGATGGGTTACCCATTGCAGACTTGCATCCTAATCTTTGTTCAACTTGAAACATCAGATCTAAGAACTTCACCCGTGTGTTAATGGTCATCAATTTCACTTTCCCACCTATGTACTCATGAGGGCTTCCAAATAATCCATCGTAGTGTAGACATCAGTCACCCCCTGAGATAAAAAACATGAAATATTGTCAAGAACACATAATATCTAGAATTCAAATATCGTGTACTCACTATCACAAAGTCGTGTTCATCACATGCTTAATTCATTGACATTGGAGTCACAAAAAATTCATCATCTCCACTATAAGTTGTGTAAGTTTTCGGAAATCCTCAAAGGGAGAAAGAGGAGAAAAAATAAAGAATAACGCAAAAAGAATGAGCAAAAACTGATAAGAAATGAGGGAGATATGCATCGATGAATTTTGACCTGCTATCATGTACTCAATTACACCATAGTAGTAGTATCGTCTCATTGAGGACACGATAGCATTGGTATCATGTACTCGGTTGTATGATAGCAGTGATATTATGTCATCGAGGACACGATAACAGTGTCATAGTATATTTAAATACACGATTTGATGGCAATATTAAATCTCGTCATATCTCCCTCATTTCTTATCCTTTTTGGCCCATTCTTTTTGCGTTCTTCTATATTTTTTCTCTTCTTTCTCCTTATGAGGAAATATCAAATACTTTATTGTGAGGATGACGAATTTGCAAAGAGTAGTTCGCTATTCAGCCAGAAGTACTTCTCGGTGCAAAATTTCAACTTTCTTTGTTCCTAAAATGTGTGAATAAAAAAAGGCAATGATTATGAGCCGTTAAACCACTTCTGCAATAGAATAGGGAGGTTGTAAAAGTGCTTCTTTGGGCAACGCTAGCGAGCTTCTTCTGCCTGCTCGTGAGTAGAAGAGATCGTAGAAAGCTGTCGAAAATATTTGTGTCTGCCACACAGCGCCATCTCTCAGGCAAAAGGGAACTTCCTCACCATATGATCAATGCTGGGGGAGCTTGTGTGAGATGGGATGCGACTCAGGGTGGGTAAGACATGAAGTATTAAGAAGGAGGGCAAAATGGAAAGACTAGGTCCCGAAACTAGGTTATATGGCATGAGCCAGGAAAAACTAGGTAATATGGCATTCCAGACTCATTGGCTAAGTAATATGGAAAAATCTCGGTGTTGGACCCTACTTTGGTGCAATCTCAAAGATTAAACTTATTGTCATATATGAGAAGTGGCCGACATATCTCGAAGATTGTTTTGATATCAATAGGAGCCATTAAAAGGGTGCAAGACATATTCTTTTTTATTGAGAATTTTACTTTTGCAAGAGAAGAGATTATTCTCACTTGATACCTTCTACATTGTTTCTTGTGTGAGAAGGGGAAAATTCCTAAAGAAGGTCGTTATGCCTATAGCTGGATCCATACAAGGCGAGCTTTCACCAATTCTCCTTGGATCACAGAGAAGGAAGGCTGTATTAGATTTTTTCCTACCAATAAACAAAAAGATCGTGTTGCATTTCCAAGTGTTGTTTCGCAGACAAATCATCATTTTGTTAACAAAGGAAAAAGTAACGCTAATTTGAAGGGTGGGGTAGGGGGTGGCCAGAATCCCTACCAACTTAGGGGCCGTTTGGGGCGTGATTATTGCAAAATATCCAGACTGGATATTAGATATATACTGTAGCATCCATCTGGATGTTTTGCTTTATCACGCCCCAAACGGCCCCTTAGTCACAAGTTTTGAAAAATTTCACGAAATTTTGATGAAATAGGTATCAACTGCATATTATTTTTAAATTTCTTTCGTTTCTCTAAATTTTCGGATTTTGGGAAATTTCTCCATAATTTTGCAAATTTTACAGTTTAGTTAGATCATTTTCTGATTTTTTTACATTTTAAGCAGCATATTTTGAATTTATTTTGTTTTAGGGAGCAAATTTTTCAGTTATTTAGATTTTAGGTAGGTAATTTCAAGGGTTTTTTTTGTTGAGAGCATATATATTTTAGTATCATGCATCTTGTTTTTCCTGTTCCTTTCTCTTTCTTCACTGTGAATCTTTCTGAAAATTTTCTGAAACAAAACAAAACAAAAACGAAAGGGCATCTCACCGAAGTAAACCGAAACTGAAACATTGTGACTATGCCTACCAATAAATTAAAATAAAAGGCTGAACTCAAGAGCAAGAAATGTGACTATCATCTACACCTACGATTTCAAAGATTAGATTTGTCAAGTTTAGAGATTCCTCTAAGAAGGCGATGATCATCTGAAATCCCAATGAACATTTTGGAATGCTGCCCCACATGCAAGTTCGTAAGACCACTGCTATGTTGTTAGTCTCCTTAAAACATGATGGACGAAGATGCTAAAACATTTTTTTTATATAATTAAAGATGCTAAAACATTGCATGAAATGTCTAATTTCCTCGACATATCGAGAGACCATTCAAGGGGTAGCAGTTCTACCATTAACCGTAGAGTCTAGAAGGGAAGATTCAGAATAAACTAGAAATAAAGGTAGCCAATTAAAGATTAGCATATCGTAGTCTTTCAACTATAGCATCCACTTCGGCAATAATATTCGTAGCCTGACCATAGTAATGAAAAAAGATAACCATCGAATGAACGCACTACTCCACCTCCACCAGAGATACTCTTTGATACACCATCTACATTCAACTGCCAAAAGCAAAGGGGAGGCTTGAAACTCTGGACTCGAATAGCTTTTGGGGCTCATTTGTAAGCCATTAAAATAAGCGATCTACATATTACCAATTCATAAGAACACAAAGGCTGCAGTGGGGGTAGCCACACCAGCCATTTACCTCAATTATCACATATGTCACAAGTAATAGAGTGGACGTTCATTTTCTTATAAAATGTTGTAGCACACCGACCTCTCCAAATAAACATTGGCGAGGGATGCGGCCACCTGTCGACTAAACCTTGAAAAAGGTTCCCAAAGAGAAGAAGCAATGCCATTGAGAAATAAGTGCTCAGCGGTTTCACATGAAGGTATGTAACAACTAGTACATTTAGGAGCAAACTGAACACCCAAGGCAGAGTGGCCAAGAAAAAAAAAACACCAGAGTAGATACACTCCTCAACAGGCATCCAGCAATGCCAACCTAATAAAAATAATGCTGAAATTTTCCATGGAGCCATGGGATTCCATACGAGCTAATTGATTTTGATGTTTATTCCAGATCAAATGCCAAGCCGATTTCATACTACAAGTAACATGAGACTTCGGTTAGAGTTGGAGTTGTGTATATTAGTCACATAGATTTTCATTATTGATTTTGTTAGCCGGGAGTCTTCTTTTCAATTTCTAAACATAAAAGGGTGTAAATTTAATTTAGGGGCACAAGTATAAAGGAAAAGTTCATATGAGACACGGCTCACAGGCGTCTGCATGAGGCGAATCACCAAGAGTCATTGGTATTTGATCCGACGGTACAAAAAGCAGGTAGGGGATTTAAACTCATCTGCCCCTGATTTGACATTTGCCATCAGATCAAATTTTGATGGCTGGACCGAGTAGAATCTATCCAAGATGTAAACAAGGATAGTCAAGTATCGAAACATCGAGCGGGAGGAATTTTCCCAACATTTTCTTGGTGTTAACTGCTCCACCACAGCGAAACATCCAAGGAATTTCTATGAAAGCAAAAGAAAACTTCATAGAAATAGCTCAGCAAATTAAAGTCAACAGGAAACCAATTTCCTCTCTCATCCAGCACTGCTTTCTCTTTGTTCTTGCTAATCAGGAAGGGGCTCAGCCCCAGTTCCAGACATTACAATCTGACCCCCTTCTTGGACATGCAAAAGAAGCAATGAATGCTTACAGCAGAATTTCCAATAACGCAGTTATCCAATACAACTCCAGACCGGATGTTAGAAGCAGCCTGACGGAGGGAAACATTTCTGTTCAGCCTAAGACTAATGGCAAGGCATCAACAAAGCATTGGGTGTTCGAGTCTTTCTATCTCAACAAGCATCAAAGTTCAGGTAAGGCTTCATCTTCTAAGTCAGATCAAGCTCAAAGAAATCAAGAAAAAAAGATTCAACAAATAGTACCTTTGCCTACGATTACAAAATCTTCGGTCCAATTCGACGAATATCTGATAAAGCTCACGGCGGAGAAGTTCAAATTCTGCCTTGTAGGCAAATTCCCAGAGTCAAGGCCAAGCTTAGAGCAGATCAGAAGATGGGCTTCTGAAAAATGGATGCTAGAAGGTCAGTGCACCATCACACTGCTGAATCACTCTCACATATTCATTAGATTGCATAACAAGAACGACATGATACATGTTTGGGGACATAGTCGATGGTCGGTCAATGGACACTTGATGAAGATCTTCAAATGGAGTCCAACTTTTCGCCCTTCAGAGGAGGAGCCCTCTGTGGCTGCTGTATGGATTTTGCTCCCTTCCTTGCCTGTGGTTTACTTTGAAAAAGATCTCTTGTACCGAGTTGTTTCACCAATTGGAGAGTTCCTCTGCATGGATGAGCCCACCAAAGAGCTGACAAGGACCCACTTTGCAAGAGCATGTGTGATGGTGGACCTCCTCAAAGAGCTTCCTGACAAGCTGTGGGTTGGAGTTGGGAGAGGGGGCTTTCCCCAAGATGTGAGCTATGAGAAGCTGCCATTGTACTGTTCTTGTTGCCTACAATATGGTCACTCCACCAGAAGCTGCAAACTTAACACTATTCCTGGCACTTCTGGAGAAAGCTCACAATTAGCCTCAGACTCATCAGTTGAAAATTCACATTCAGAAATTACCTGTCTCCCTCCCAGTGGATTGTTTCCTGAAAAAGATCCGAGCTGCAGAACTAGTTTTGAAGCAGGGCCGGCAGCGACACATAATACAAACAAGAGCAGCGTGGAACGTGAGCCAAATTCAATACCGAGTGAATTGAAGAGAACGACAATTGGTCGGGACTGCGTATCGATCCTATCGGAGCATCCTAAGGACTTGCCGTATGCGGATGCAGATGCGGATAAAGCCATACCGAATGAAGTTGATGGTGAGAGAATTGCTGCTGCCTTAGGGAAGAACAAGGTCAGCAAGAAGTTTGGACCAGGAGCACGGTGCCTATGCAGGTTGGTCTCCTTCCTTCACATCTCAAGCTAAATCATATAACTATCCATTGATAGTGGGCACATATATCTGGTGCTATCCTTTCCTCTAATGGAGTGAGTCGTTAATTCGAAGCCTAGTGCACGCTTTTGCACTAATTTGGTGCTAGTCAATCATCACCAATCATATGTTTATATAGACTTCCGCCCCATATTAATTGTCTGGATTAGAAATAAAAAATGAACTAATTTTAGTTCATTTCAGATTTCCGATCCAGGCAATTAATGTGAGACTAAGGGAGTATAAGACGGATTGAGATGAGCTGGGTGTAGGCGTAGCTGGTCGGAAGCTACAATTTAAACATCATAAGTTCTGTATTAAGGCGTTCATTGCCGAACAATCACACCCACCACACTCTTCCTCACTTCCCCCCTCCTCTCTCAACATGTTACAGCTGAGAACACCCTCAAATATGGGGAAGATGCTGATTTTATGAACATAAACTCCAACCCACCTTCAAAGTTCATCAGAAATCTGCTGTTCATTTCCATGGCGGGCGCCGGAAATGGCTTCGAGTATATATAAAGGCGCTCTCTAAACGAGACTATTGGACCTCTATTTGAAGTCATCACTTCTGATTGTATAATTGCATCTCTCTCTAGCCTATAGCTTAATACATTTTTGGTAGTGCTTACTAAAGTGACAAAATGGAAAATCAACATCATATCAATGCTTGTTCCATGAGACATAAAAAATAAAAATTGGAAAGCATGTATGCTTTAACACAAATAACCCGTTTGGAATATGAAACAAATTAGTTTGGCTTTCATATCTGATATCACAGTATGTTGAATTACTTCTGATCAAATTGATGTTCAATTTGAAGCATTTTTTTCTGGCGAAAGAACCGAAAGCAAAAACAGGCCCTTGAGGTCATGTCTGACTCAAGCACAGATGATTTGAAGCTTGAGAAGCAATCACACATCAAGAAATTGCGAATTGAAGAAAGGAAGCAGTCATGTCAAACTCTGACTTTATGCAAGTCTGTTCCAGATAAAATTCGATCCACTAGCATTCTCCACAGCTATAAGTATAAGGAGATAGTTCAGATGACAGCCTCATTCAGTGAAATGATAGGCAAAGGAGGATCCTCCTCAGTGTACAAAGGCATGCTTCCTGATCAGCGCACAGTTGCAGTAAAGGTCTATGCAAAGGAAATCCCCAAAGGCGATTATTGGTTCCTGAACGAAATCCAGATCGCAGGCGCGGCCAGCCATAAGAACATTTTGAAGCTTTTCGGATTCTGCTGCGAGAAATCGAAAAAGGCGCTTGTCCTCGAGTACGCCCCCAACAGGTCTCTTGACAAGCATATACACTCCGAGGACCCTTCAAATTGTTCATTTGCCAGCGAGCAACAATTCCAAATTGCAGTGGGCATGGCCGAGGGAATCAATTATATGCATTCCGTGTGCAACACTCTGCATGGTGACATAAAACCGGGAAATATTCTTCTGGATGAGAACTTGCGTCCCAAAATCTGCGATTTTGGGCTGGCGACCAGAATGGAGACGGAGTCAAGCTTTACACTGAGCACTATGCGGGGCACAGTGGGTTACATAGCTCCGGAACTGTATAACCTCAAGGTGTCCTGTAAGTTGGATGTTTATGGGTATGGAGTGACTCTGCTGGAGATGTTGACGAGGATGCGGCCATTGGGTGCAGAAAACATTATGGAGTTTGCGCACAACCGTTTGAAACAAGAGAGTGATGTTGAGGTTGAAGGAGAAGAGGAAACAGCGAGAATGCTCATGAAAGTGGGTTTGTGGTGCACACAGGAAAAGCCCGAAGACCGGCCTTCCATGACTCAAGTGCTGGGTATGCTACAAGGAAGAACTGGATTCATTTATGGAATCCAGATGCCACCGACTCCTTCCAGGTTTCGTGATCTAGCTAGAATCGATGTCGAGTCAGAGTGGTACTCAAGCCATTTCGGTTCGGTAGGCTCTCTAGGGAGTTTGATCCTTGGGAGAGCGTGATACATAGCAGTGTTTTCTGGATAAATGCTTTTTAGGTTCAATAAGATGCTACTACATGTTGTAAATTCGTTATTATGCATTTGTACAGTAAAGGCATAAAAAGACATGGACAAGGCTCATCAACAAAAACATCTACATCGGGCATATCAATGGTATAAAACTTTTTTACTCTATATCTCTTAGTTAAGAGCACATAGCTGATAGGTAAAATGCCTTGGTCCCATTAACATAAAGAGATTAGCAAGGCCCTTTAAGAAGCACACAAAAATTCTCATGTTTTTGCCACAAAATGGCTACATGTAAGAGAATGGCCAAAACCGCCGTCGGTCCAACCCAACCATCGGTCCAAGCCTACAGCCCTACACATCCTTCCAAGACCGAATCGACCAACGGTCCAAACCCAACATGGGTTCTTCTTAGCCTGCACATCTTTCCAAGCCGGCCATCGGTCCAAACCCTACATGGGTTCTTAACTTCTTATGCTTAAGCATGCACATCTTTCCAAGTCGACCATCGGTCCAAACCAACCTTTAGTGTAAACCTAACATGGGTTCTTATGCTTAAACCTACACATCTTCTTCTATAAATGGAGGTCTCTTGGCCACTGTTTTACATCAAGTACGCATTCCAAAACCACTTGGACTTGTCCTTGCATCTAAAAAAATCCTTCCAAAGGCCCTTAGCCTCTTTGATCTTCCTCCCTTCCTCCATGGATCATCTTGCTTGATCTTAGGACGATCAAGAGTCTTGCCCATGGTTTTTCTCAAGTTCCATAGGAAAATCCTTACAAAAAAATGTGGGTTTTGAGTTTGCTTGATCCTCTTTCCCTCTTCCATTGAAAATCTATCGATCACCGAGTTTGAACTTTGGAAAGAGAGCAAAACCCTTGACCATAGTTTCCCTAAATCCCATAGAAAAATCCTTAGTGAAACCAAAGTCCATAAGTGGTTTTGAGTTTCTTTGATCTTCTTTCCATCTCTCATTGAAAAATCAATTGATCACTTTGTTTGATCCATGGGAAGAGTTCAAAATTACTTTGGCCATGGTTTCCCCGATCCCTTGGAAAAATCCTAGTGAAACCAAAATTCACAGTCCAAAAAGCGTCAATAATATTGAAAAATCTATCAAGATCCAAGGATGGATGTGGGAAGACCAAAAGCTTGAGGAACGTGTTCAAGCAAGCGCATAGGATCTGACTGTTCTTCACAATGAGGGTAAGTACTCTCAGCATTTTTTTTTAATTCGTTAAAACATGGAGCAGATCATGGGCATTGAAACACTTGAGGAGAGAACAGAGTTATAGTGAACCCATAGATAGATAGGTTTGGATTGACCCCTGGTGAGATGAGTTTGGATTAATTCATGCATGAGTCTGGATTCATTCATGGTTTTGTAAGGTTATCAGTGAGCCAAGAAAACCGAGACTTGTAAATGGTTGCAGGTTTGCCAAAAACCTTCACTTAGTGGATTCCGGAGGTGCCTTATAGTAGGTGTTCCGAGAGAAGACGTACCCATCTAAGCGAGTGCTTGGCGGTGAACCACTAAAAATCCTTGTGTGCAATTATGTTGAATCTTCTGTGTTATTTGATCTCAATTTCTCTCATCCTATTTTTATTGAATATGTGACTCAAATAAATGAAATGCTTCTCATGCTTCATCTTCTTGAGTTTGACCATACACGAATGTATTTAGATCAAAATTTTTAATCATCCACCCCCCCCCTCTCCCCCCCGAGCACTTTCACTCTCGACTATCCAAATATGTAGAATATTCCTCTCTCTAGTATATTTTCTTCATGAAAACTCTCTAGTAATTACTCCCTCAGTCCCATATTAAACATCTGGATTAGATATCAAATCCTGAATCCTCAGCTGCACGAATTTCCTGCAGGGTGTATCAGATTACAATCCGGACAATTAATGTGAAACAGAGCACTACAAAACAGTAAGCTTTTAGAGGCCATCTTCTAAAACATAAACAAGAATCAATAAAATAATTACTTCACAATGAAATTTAATGAAACAATTCTCACAAACTTATTTTACGATTAAGACACTTTGTAAGAGATGCATACTAAAAATAATCTAAATGAAAGGTCACAAAAGCCAGAAGCAAAATACTCACAGGCATCTTCAACTGTGTATGTTGATCCAGAAAGCTACTTTCTCTTCATGCTTCGTTGTACGCGGTCAACCTTCTCTAATTGTTGAACAAGTGCCCTTAACTTTTCGAAACAGAAACCTTTTGGAAGCAAATTCCTAGCACAGGAAAAGAAGTGTTCAGCTTCTTTGGGTAAATCTACTAACAATAAAAGGCAGTCTACACCTGAAAACATCTTGGTTAAAAAATCATCACTTTCTAGTTTCAGGTAAGTAATTAAGTTTGTATAAACAGCACCCACTCAAATGAACGGGCATTTCTTTTCTCCTGCGTTTTAGGTTGGCAAAATCTCATAAGGCTTTTGCATGGTTTGACTAGTTAAAAGTGTGCTGGACTAATAAAAAACAGCCAAGTAAACAAACGAAAGGAGGAAAAAACTTGTAAGAAAAATTTTACTTTTTCTGCTGATCCATCCTCTACCTCTATCAAGAGAATGGGACACATCCCCAGAGTCCCTCGGAATCCAACCCCTTCAAATCAGATCTGCAATACGAATGCAAGCTGATTAAGAGCTGCTACTTGTACTTCACATTAAATTAAACTTGATTTTCCTCCAAGAAAAAAGGATACAGAAAAATAATGGACCGACCATCTGCTCAAACACTACCTGAGGACAACATTTCTCC
Organism: Houttuynia cordata; assembly: GCA_039654745.1. Classification (NCBI taxonomy): domain Eukaryota; kingdom Viridiplantae; phylum Streptophyta; class Magnoliopsida; order Piperales; family Saururaceae; genus Houttuynia; species Houttuynia cordata. The sequence continues at coordinate 10,194,300 of CM077510.1, forward strand.
TGTTATAGGAACAACATCTTTCCTGTTATCCAGCTCCAAAAAAGACAAGAGCCATACTCCATCTTTCATTTTTGCTGCGCTTGTTTGAACTAACTAACTCTCCCCAAATTTCAATGAATCTATTTGATATGTATTCTTTTCCAAAGTATTTGATGTGTTGCTAAACCAACATACTCTGCACTCAAAGTTTTACCTTTGTATCCTTTATTTAATATAAACTTTTCTTGCAATCTTTCCATTTTGGCTCTAACATGCAAGGTTGACTGCCCAACCATTGCTCATTTTGCGGTTCCTTCTTCATTGCAGTACCAAAGCCTGTCTACAATTACAACTCCAAGGTTGGTCCCCTCCCAATCTGATCTCACCACCATTGAAGCTTCAGTATTTTCCTGGCATCTCACATCTGACCTGAAAGAACCACTCCGTAAATATTGAGTGGCATGATCAACTTTTGTTTGACATCGCAAAGAATTGCTGCAAAAATCACTTGCATTCCATAGATTTCCCTCCCTGCACCTACTCAATTTCCTGTGTTCATCCCTATATTCTTTAGCCCGGGAGGAAAAAACATAATTGTAAAGTTTCGTATCTACAACCTCTGGTTCAACCTTTATAAATTTATTTTTAACAGAGTATGGCAAATCTAGATATGGGTTAATAAAGCATAGATGTAGATTACCTTACCAAATCACGATGAGAATAATAAAAAATTAAGTTGACAATGCAAGAGTTCCCAATAACAAATCCAAGCTAATTCAAATCCATCTTTTGAGAGCAGTTTGTTACAAAGGAAAACAAATTGGCATATAAGTTCTTTGTTATATTAATACATTAATGAACTCAGATCTGAACATTTATAGCATATAGTTCAGATGTAAGAGACTTCCAATAATACAAATCTGTCATCCAAAAAGGTCATGACGAGACGACCTAAATAAGTAGAATACTGAAGAGAAAATGCAAGAACTCCTTTCAGTTTTGTACTAGGAAGTGTTGACAGTCGAGCTCTAGAGCATTTCAGCAAATTGATATAAAGCAACCAATATCGATATAAAGGCAATGACAAACGAGAAGAAATATTGACCTATCAGAAGATTTAATATTATATGCCTTTTCTTTTGACATAGTTTCTATAATAGATGGACGAATTATTTGAGTCACAAACTTTCAGACCTAAAAAGTACATAAGAAGATGCATTCACCTCAGCACGATGATATGAAATGAGTCTGTCTAGAACACTGAAATGCACGTATTTCCAGTTATGAATGACAGCATTCTAATCTGAAACGGAAGTGACTTTGGATTGAAGGATCAAAATATACTATTCTTTACCAAAAAACAACGGGCATAAAAACAGAAAATGATAATGCTGCACCTAATCTGTACACCAAACCCATACATACATGAGGTGGCGCGTTTTTTGTTGGATAGTGAAAAGTGGGATATGCGAGGCACCCTTTCGCCATCCAACAAAAACACGGGTGCAGGGGTTTGGCATACATTCAATTTACTGATTTACAGCTATCAGCATCGTAAAAACATACTGCCTCTGCATAATGAAGCCAGTCTGTGTTTGAAAATGAGTAATTTATTGGACTCTGAAGCCCATATAAAACAGACTTTCCCCCCACTTCCGTATTTTTGGTTGTGAGTCAGCCATGTAATGATGGATCCGTGTCTTTTCAAATGCAAACAAGCCTCATTGTACGGAGTCTAAGCCAAAGATCATCCAGCAATAACAGGAACATTTGACTACGAATTGGTATCACAAACAGCTCAGAAGAAATCTTCTTCCACAGACATTTCATCATACATTTGGGACGCATTAATCTGAGCAATCCATCACCATCCAACAAGCAAAAACAGAGACCAACTCATCAACCCTTTTTCCTCATAAGTATAATGACCAACTCACGTATCAAAATAAACCCCAACAACCAAGAGATCACAGACAAAAAAAACTACTACTCAGTTCATTTGAAATAAACGGTATCTATTAAAAGTGAGAGGAGGGAGTAGTTCAATTTTGAATCATACCCCGCAAGTGCCTCCGTTCTGGTGTTGAAGAATGGCGAAACAGAGCCAATGCCTTTGCTTCCAAAAAGATTGCGACGGAGTGATTGGAGCCTTTTTAGCATTTCAGCGCGACATTTTCCTTCGAATTTTATCACGGGCCCAACACACGTACATAGGCCATCTCTGTGTACTACGTTAGCGCCACATGTAGCTTGTGTTGGGGTTTATCCCACCTCCGATGTTGAAGGGGCTAGTTTATAAGTACGGCGAAAAGTTTAACCTCTCAAGTTAGCTTTAAGGGTGGGAGAGGGTCAAAACCACTTAACACGGGCATCAGAGCCCAAGATACCAACAGTTTCGGCCCAACCGAAAGGCCTTGTGTGTGAGGGGGAGATTGTTGGGCCTACATCGGATGTAGAAGGGGTTGGTGGTCAATTTATAAGTGTGACGGAAAACCTCACATCTCAAGTTAATTTTTGGGGTGAGAGAGGCCCAAGACCGCCCAACACTGGTATCGGAGCCCGGATTATCAATAGTCTCACCCCAACAGTCCATGGGAGGAACTGGGTCTGCCCCCAACCCAAAGACCCGATGTATGAAGGAGAAATTCCACATCGGATGTAGAAGGGGTTGGTGGCCAGTTTATAAGTGTGAAGGAAAATCTCACCCTCAAGCTAGCTTTTGGAGTGAAAGAGACCCAAAAGTCATATCATGGCAATCAATGTTGAAAAAGTGTGTTGCATTGTCTACAATGGATTCCGAATACATAGTAATTACTGAAGTTTGCAAAGAGATGTTATAGATAAAGAGATTCATAGAGGAGTTTGGTTTAAAACAAAACAACTATGTTATGCATTGTGATAGTCAAAATGTTATCCATTTGAGCAAGAATGCAATTTTTCACACTAAGAGCAAATATATTGATGTGAGGTATCATTAAATAAGAGATTTATTAGAGATAAAATTCTTCAAATTGAGGAAGATCCATACCAACAAAAACTCATTGGATATGATGACTAAGGGCATCTCTAAGGTGAAACATGAGCTTTGTACAAGTTGGGCTGATATAGATGAGGTTAACTCTTATGTGTAGTATGAGGAAGCTCTCACATGAATAGAGAGGGGGAGAATTGTTGGGTTTTTTTCTTCCTCATGTGAGGTCCATAGTGTTGAGCTTCCTTCTTATGTGGAGAGGCCCACTACTTGACCCAATTTAGGGTTAAATGTAATTTACAACTTTGAAGGGGTCTATTTGTGAAAAGCCAATCCTTCTTAAATGAGTTCTTTTGAGAAAGAAAATATGTAGAGAAAATAGAGAAGAAAAATACTAGAACTTTGAAGAAACTTTGGAGACTAAGAAATGAGGTTTTCTTGGAAGAAGGAGAAAGAAAGGAAAAGATTTTTTAAGTCAAGACATTCTCTTATGAAAGAGAAGATAAATCATAAGTGGTTTATGTCAATCATGCTATCTCTATTCTTTGTGTATTCCACCTAAGGATGAGATTTTTCATAGCTTGTAAGATGATCTTTACCTTTGAATGTTGATATAATTTCTACTAAGTAGAATGTATTAAAAGTTGATAGTATTAGATTTAGTCTCTAGACCTCATAGATGTAACTGTTACCTTGGCGGTGAACCACGTTAAATTTGTGCATTCCAAGTGTTCGATGAAATGTTTCTTTGTTAATCTTGCTTTGTATATATGATAACTTGTGCATCTTACATCAAAGATGTATAAAATACCCACTTACATAATTGTGGGTGTGGAGAAGTGTGTATTTGATTGTATTTTTTGGTTAACTTAAAAGAGGAAATATATATAATTTCCCAATAAGTGGTATTGAAGCCTGGATTACCAACAATCTCGACCCAATACTCCATGAGAGGAACTGAGTCTGCACCCAACCCAAAGGCCCGATGTGTGAGGGGGAGATTGTTAGGGTTTATCCTACATCGGATGTAGAAGGGGTTTGAGGGAAAACCTCACCTAAAATTAGTTTTTGGGGTGAGAGAAGCTCATGACCAACCAACACCTTCATAATGGGAATTGGTCATGGTGGTCGCCGGTCGGTAACCAAAGGATAGTGATATTCCTATATCAGTTTTCCTACAATACTGACATACACAACACGTGGCTTGCCGTGAATGAAAAATTAATGTAAGAATATCATCATTTGCATTGACTCCATTCACTGCAAACCACGTGGCTGTGTACGTCGGTGCTGTAGAAAAACTGATGTAGAAATGTCATTTTCCGTAACCAAAACATTTTAGCTGATGGTGTTATTTATGGTCATGTGTGGAATCCTTCATTGGCAGCCTAGTGGGGATTATGTCCCGATTTACCCAAAAAGCACTCTGTCCGTCCCAAAAAATAAACAGTCTCATATTAGATGCTCCACCAGTCTCTTTCTTGCGGCTTACACTGTTTGATAAAAATCATTATTTTACCGAATGGAACTATTAAAGGAGTGAATATAATATTAAGGAAAAAACTACTCTGTGCGTCAGTGCGCTACAAGCCGTCAGATTGCATGGGGCCCACTGATCTTACGGCTGTTGTTCAACAGAGCAGGCTAGCCCTGCTCTACTAGTAAAGCTTTGGGTTTTCAGCTGCAGAGGATCCAAATTATAGGGATCTGTCAATTCACTCACACAAACCGGCAATTGGCTTTCACCTGCTCGTCGGCCTTGCACCCCCAAGCTCATGTCCGCCTTGTACCCCCTTCATCTGTCGATCTATCCTTGGCCCCGACCGGCCATCCCTTCACAACATGGGAGCAGAGTTATAACTTCTCCTTCATCTCATCATCTGTGGGCATGCATGACATGAGACTATGCATATGGCAACATGAGCCTTGGAGAGTTATAACTTCTCCTACCGTTCGTTATTACAAATAGGTATGACTTTGTTTACCAATCTAAATTAGCTTCTTTAGATAATAAACAAGTGAATTTCAGCTTGGCAATGGGATATTCCACCGAAGGGAATTAGAAAAAGTCAATATCGGTTACTCTCTCTGGGCACTTTTAATGGATACGGTTGATTTTGATGAAATGAACTGACAATCAGTAGGGAGTACTATTTTTGTTAAAGAATAAGCTAGGTTACTTTAGAAGGTCTTGGGAAATTCATATTTGTCTGAAAATTTGAGTATTGTGCTCATACCTACATACCTCTTAGTATGGTGCACATACCTTTTGGCTTTTTTATGATTTGCATTAACTACCATTGATTAGGAGCATGTATCTAATTAATCGTGAATTTGACATGATAGCTCTCTATAAAGTTATAAACCCTTGTACCTCTCACTTTTGTATCAAGTACCAATGAAATATTTGCCGATTTGCTTAGTAGTATCATTTAGCCTTACAATCTCCTTCTCTTGAATATCCTTGTCCATCAGTTTTAACAATTATGAGACCTATGGCAAGAAGCACTCTTTGCGGCAAACAAATGTAGCATTTTCAGCCGTACTTCCAAAATGATTTTTCAGAAAGGCGTTCCTCACGATGTAGCAACAACTTCTAGGAACATTTGAGTTGCTTGTACCAAAAAAAAACAAACAAACTAGAAACACTTAATATTTACCTATGTTTAGGGATACAAAATTACAAAGTATGAAAACCAGAGAGGAAAAAAGAAGGCCACTAATATATAGTAGAACTTACTCTCTATTCTTGTCCATTTCAGACCCAAACTCATTGCCAAATTGCGGCTTCTTCAACTCCACTTTCTTATACTTATACCAGGACGAACACATCAGGTAAACCCCAAAGTTGACCACACTTATCCCAGCTAGCATCCAATAGAAGTAGTTCAATTTGTCTCTATTAAGATTGTTACTAGCCAACCACCCTCCGCTGACCTTGTTCACTACTTCCACCACAACAGAGCTGAGGAAGTAGCCAAATGCCAAAGAGCACCAGGAGATGGAAGTTCCAAGTGACTTCATACTGGCTGAACTCTCTGCATAGAAGAACTCCAGTAGTCCCACTAAGGTGAACATGTCAGCTGCACCGAACACAGCATATTGGAACCCTAACCAGAACACACTGATTGGAAGTGCCCCTACAGAATCAACCATGTTATGTTCAATGGCCACATTTTTCCTGCGTGTCTCAACAAAGCCAGCAATGGTCATGGATATGGCAGACAATACCAGTCCCACCCCGACTCGTTGGAGGAGCCGAATCCCCTTCGGATTGCCGGTGATTCTTCGGGCGACAGGGACGAAGACACGGTCGTACAAGGGGATGAGGAGCATCATGAAGAGGAGAGGGATCACTGGTAGAGATGGGGTGGGCACCCGGAAGCCCAAGAGGTTGGGGTCCATGGTTACGCCTTGTTGGATGGAGAAGGTCTGGAGCTGGGCCAAGCAAGTGTTCATGAAAATCGTGCCGAGGATTATGGGGAGCATTCTCAGTAAGATCTTAGTTTCTTCCACTTGTGTTACAGTGCACAGGTCCCATGGTCCTACCACTTCCGATGAAGGTCCCTGAGGCCTCTGTATGATTGCAGCCTTGTCTAGAAATCTGTAATAAGAATACTCGACATTAGAACATTGATTGTTGATCATTTTTTAAATTAACTCCACAGGAAAAAAAGGAAAAGCTAATATGCCACATTTTTTTGTCTTATTGGAAAAATTACTTACAATAGACACTATTATATTGGCATTAAGATATCAAAATTAGATGAAGTTGGTAGCCATTGACCTTCTTTATTAAAACTCATACATACTAACAAACACGAATTAATCAATGGCCATCTTCTATTATTACCTAAACTGGTCCGTTCTCTTGATAATTTCAGATTCTATTCCAGCTTCTTTGTCATTTAATTCATGCAGTTCTTCATCTCTATCAGGCAACGGAAGCCTCCAGTTCCGAGCAGCAGCGACAAATACCTAATTGATTCCCAAACAGAATAAAGAAAAATAAGAGAATTCACTAGTTAAAATATATAAGCATACAAGTAGATAAAACATTTTTTTTCTTCCTGAGTGTCCAAGTCCTTAGGACTGGCTAGGAGGGGCATGACAACCAGCCTCTTAGAGCACCACATCGCGCCATCAATTAATCTCTTCACGTACAATCCCAGGACTTCGAACACATTCACAAACGACATATTGAGTCAAATTGCTAAATTACCTGCATAATGCGAAGTACTGGACTCCCTTTAGGAACATTAGTATTGCGGTAAAACGACTTGCCCATGTATAAGAACACAAGTGCAAAGAAAACGGCCACGACGCACACACCAAAACCCCAATCCCATCCCCGATTTTGATTGATCCACACCACAAATGTCACACCGGTCACTGCGCCAACGGTGAGGCTGAAGAGGAACCAATTGAAGAAACTGGAGAGATTGGCTGCTTCCTTGGGATTGCTCTCGTCAAACTGATCAGCCCCTAAAGATGGGAGACCGGCCTTGATGCCGCTGGTTCCAAGTGCAACTAAGTAGAGTCCAGAGTAGAAGATGGCCAATTGGCCACTGTTAGCAGCCTCACATTGGTTGCCACCGAGTGCAGCTAGGCCTCGGCAAGGTGTTGGTCTCAAAAACTCAAACCGCGCTTGAATGGTCAATAAAGCATAGCCCTGCAGAAGTTAGGAAATGGAACTTGAAATATGAAGATATATTTTGATAAATTTCTATTAATACATTTTGAGCGTAGAATCTATTATATATAAGAACATAGTGGCAACTGGAGTCCACATGACTGAGACAAACTTGCCTATCCAATCTCTCATAAACATTTAAGTAGAGACCTCATATGCTGGATTAATTAAGAAGCTTATAGTAGCATGGTCTCAGAAAACAACGTTAAAGGGTAACAATAAAAACATGGGCTACACAGCAAGCAAGAAGTCGAAGCTCAAGTCATCCGATAAAGAGAAGAGACAAATTTTTGGGTTAACCCTTGAGGCATTCTTTTCACTTGCATTTCAGTTATAGCCACTCACCACTAGTTCAATGCATCCAAACACTACACAGGTCATGAATCTTGACAAGTAAGTGTCTGAGATGAATCCTCCAAAAAGGGCCAGCATGAATGAAGTACCCATGAAGTTTGTGAGAGTGGTGGCTCCTTTGGCCAGGCCAAAATTCATGTAGCCAGTGAAGTAAGTTATCAAGCTCGCCGCATTGGCGATAAATGCCATGTTCTCAAGCCCCTCCATTGCTGCACAAGCCATTCAATCCAATCCATTGATTAGAAGAGTTTTAAGAATTAAATACCACCTAACTATGTAAATGAGGCTGGAGAAGTAACCATAGACAAAAAGGGTAGCTCTTGTCCCTCCAAGCTTTGGCTTCTGTAGAGGCGTGGACTTGCCATTAGATTTGCTAGGAAGAGCCTGACCACAGAAAAGCACGAGTTAATTTTTCTGTTGGCAATTCATGTGAATCCTATCAAAATGAAATACACATAATCTCCCTCTGTCCGGAATTATTATCGCCATAAGGTTTTCCAAACTAATTTTAGAACGTAGGGAGTATATGATTACCTACCATTTTTCCAATTAAGCTTGGAGCTTGTCGAGAAGAGCAAGAATATGGCAGATACTGGTGGCCTGTAGCTGCACACTGGAACCGCAAAGACTACCAAATGTATAACTGTATATATATAGGACGAAATGGTATCTTCGTTTCTATTATTTCCCACAAAGGAACAAAATGGTGTTGGTTTGGTGCCTAAAAGTGTTATAAAAGGATTCTAGTAGTACTTGTTTATGACTGATACCCGATAGCTGTTTGAAGCGATATAGACATATAGCCCGCCGTCAAGTAAACCTACCAACGGGCAACAGTGATTGTTCAGATGATTAACCATAGGAATGTTAACTTCATTGGAATGTAAATGTAAGTGTGATGAGTAAATCATGATTAAATGAGTAGTGGCGCACTGATTACCATTTTATCAAAATTACGCGTTGGCAAAGCCACAAGCCTTAGATTAATGGAGTCAAGGGAAGATCCAGCCTTTGGTGCACTAGGTGGATCACTCCAAGTTGTGGGTCGAACCCCATTGGCAGTAGTATAAGGGTGTGTTAGTCTTGCCTGTCAGAATGTAATTGAATCAAGATCGAAGGGTGAGAAGCTCTATTCGCGTACAGTTTGGTTATGCCCATTCTGAATCAGCCTTAAAAGCCTAAAATGTAATCTCTCCGTTCTGAATTAATTGTCTCAATATGAAAACAAACTTGCCCCATATTAATTGTCTTATTTCTTGTTATCTTTATCATATTAATTTGTGTTCGGAGCTAAAAGAGCCAGTGGCGATGGTGTAAAAAGGTTGGTGGGTTGACTTCCTTACATATCACATTTTTTTAAGTGTTTACAAATAAAATTGGATGGAGGGAGTAATTAGTAAAGATCAAGGTGACGGATACGATGAGGACTAACAAACATGAATGCTTGTATAAAAATCTTCACTACTCAGTCTTTACAGGTTTTCACTGTCATCTTCACTACATCTTGAAAATGTCTTTCAAGTACATTAAATTTTGTGATTACAATTTAAGGACAAATCAATAGCTATAATCATCATGAAATATGGCTAGTTTTTCCTTTCCTTTTTTGCTACATGCAATTACTCGTAGCCATTGGCCCTACAGAAGGATCGCCATGCTGAAGAGAAAATTGGCTTTGGGAGATTTGATCACTTGACGTCCTTCAAATTTCGATGATCTAACCAGTCAGGTAGGCCCATAGACCTTGCCTAAAGATAATGTTGATGTTCGGTAGGTGAACATGGACCCTTCAATAAACAATGTCGTGATTTTATGTAACATCCATATGGGATGTTTTGCTACACTGTAGCATCTGGATATTTTATATATCTAGCTGAAACACCTCAGGACGTGTTTCAGCTGGATGTAAAAATCCACATGGATGCTACAGTAGATATCCAGAATCCAGTATGGATGTTTTGCAATAATCACGCCCCAAATGGCTCCTTAATCAGCCACACCAACTCAGTATTCTCAGTTACTCCTCCATCCAATGAAGCTTGTCTGCATTGCAAAATTAGTGAATTTTATTAGACTCTGGTGCCAGTAGAAAATACCAAGTTTCTTTTGTCTCTCGAGTTTTTTTACATTGAGGGAGCAAACAGCCATGTAATGTACATATCCAGACCAGTTCCCCTGTATGGAGGGAGTACAATGTAAGACACCTTGGACTCGTTTCTGTGAGATTTAGATCGCGGCAGGTTGTCTTCGTTGCTTATAAAACCTGCATTTTGGATCATCTTCAACTTCTTTATTTGAAGTATGGTGTGATTGCCTCTCGACATTTTTGCTAAGCTTGAATGAATGAAAGCCGCGCGAAGAAAGAATAATTGAGATTAGTTGAAGGAGTCATGTCATGCCTGCGGCAAGCATTGTACTTTTGTGTTTTGACTTGTGAGGCAATAGCAGTTAGCCAATAAAAAATTGCCTATTTCAATTGAGATAAGAAAATAATTAGTGAATGGGGCTAGCTTGCACCTTTTGCAGTATATTTTTTAAAAAACAATCAAAGATGCCACCCAAAGCAAGTTGCTAAAAGTTTGGTTGTATAACGGCCAAAAGTGAACAATGGAATGCAATATAATAGTAAGAGGGGGTTGAGGCATGAAGGCTAGCTTGCTTGAAGTGAAAGGACAAAGCGTCAAATGACCCGGAATAAAACAGGAAAAGAAAACTACATAAACAGCCGCATGCATGATTTCAACCATTTTTTTAGGTGATATTTTTCAGCACCCAAAAATTTCTTGGTAAGTGTTGAAAAAAAGTGATGTTTTCTAAGCATGCTCAATTAACCTAATGTTACATTTTTGATGGTAGATGTGGACCTACAAAAATAGCATTATTTGAGAGTGGCATTTTACGGACAAAAATGATAACTTTCATTGAGTTCAATATGGAGGTAGGGAATCACCGTTATATACTTGTCGGTAGGGTCCGATCTTCAATATCGTCAGTATCTAACAGTGGAGTCCTACCGACAAAATCTTGAACGAGAATAATGTGGTATTACTCAGCATCCGTAAAAAAAACTTTGGATTCTAATGAGCATGTGGTGTTACTGAAAAAACTGGGGTGCTGCCCTTTTTTTCAACACATAAGCCCCAAAGGGCGCTACCTAAACATTAAAGTTAAGGGGAACGAACTAAGGAGCCTGCTCCAATAGAAGGGATGCGGGAAACCCAAAGAAACGAAAGTCACATATACTTTATCAGGCTACATAACACACATATCAACTTACTAACACTCATAGCATAACTAAGAGAAATAAGAACACCAATTTGATGGAGAGAAATGAAGACCACTTCCACTGCTTCAAACCTCAAACTCCAATTCCACGGGCATACTCCAAAGGGGTCGGCCATATGCCCATTGAAAACGTATCGTTCCCACACGGGGGTGGAAGGCAAATGACATTTCCACAAAGTGGAAAGCAACCACCGGATGAACTGTCCAAAGGAAGTTCCTGAACAGGTCGGCGGCGAAATCACTAGCCAATGCATAGAATAGGAGTGCAGGCCATCAGCCGCGGAGAAAGTTGACCTCGCCCGAGTACCTCTACCCGTCAACCGCAAAGGAGGACGAGGTGCACTGCAAGGGGAAGCCAAGCAACACCTCCAGTGTTGGGCATGACCCACCGACCATGTAGTGGTATGGTGGAATACGCCTGCACTAGAGATGAAGAAGAACCAGCAAGGCAGGCTTAAAACCAACAATCCCACTACTCTAGGGGTTAATTAAAATCACATATAGCATCCCTGGTCACTTAATCTGTAAAAAGCAGCTAAAGAAGAAGTGCGCCTGGGTGGATGGGAAAGATAAGTGGTGAGCAAACTAAAATGACTTATTCCCCGATTATAATGGTATTCTGATTGAAAACCATGGTTAATCAACAACATTGGTTAATGTGAATTCATACAATTGTTCAAGGGAATTGGCTTGAATAAAACTTAAAAAGTTGATCTGGTTTACAATGGACTTCTTGAGGTTTAACTTGGTTTTGAAATAGTTGGCCAATATTTTTATAAAATTATGAAGTCCTTATATGTTACCCTTCTTTTTTTTTTTTATAATTAAAATTAAATATTAAAAGCAGAGGGGAGAGATAAAACAGAAAGAGATGGGCTCCCCAACCCCTTACAAATACCATAAAGCTACATAAAAATAAAAATAAAAAACCAAGAAGCAACAAGGCAACTTGGATGAAAATGATTACAAGGGATCAGTAAAAAATATCCACCTGGAAGGAGTAGTGACTAATAATCTTATGTTAGAGATGGAAAGACTCCATAAAGGCCTGTGAATGAGAAATATTACTATTTGATAAAGCATTGGCAGAACTTCTTTTTCCTCAAAGGGTTTGTCATTTCTTGGCAACCAAAGGAGATGTAAACTTGAGATATAAATAGCTTCATCAGGATGCTGACATGATTGTTAAAATGAAGAAACTGAAGGATCCAATTTTGCTAGACTTCTATATGTGATGAGAACTCATATCGCTTGAGCAAAGTAAAAAAATTGTAGTACTCCATTCTTTCCAAAATACTGTGTACATTTGAGAAAAATCTCATTTTTATTGGACTATGAAGCTCAATAGGAAGTCACATAACTCCTCCTCCCTGATATCCCATCCAACTCGTATGCTCGTTCACGAACCAAGTTCAAGTCAATCCTTCAAGTCTCCTTCAATTTTGGAAAGAGGAAGTCATGTGATTTAGCAAAATGTACACAGTATTTGGGAGCAATGAATATTTCAAAATGTACATAGTATTTTAGAACGGAGGGAGTAAAGAAAAAAATGATGGAAAATTATTGGCTAAAAATAAAAAACGTATATGTGGAAAAAGTAGCAGCAGGAAGGAGGGGGAGAGTGATGAATTGTGCAATTAGGAATTTTGGGGAATTTATATAATAAATCACAAAAAAAAATTCTAATTTGACGCATTGTTCAAATTATTTCCCAAACAGGGTATTTGACAAGCCATGCAGGCGCCAACAACATGGTTTTTTTTTTAAATCGCCTTTCGGGTCATTTCAAGGCCTTTGACATCCTTATATATTTTTGTCCTATTTTAAAGGAGCGATCACCTTAACTATGCATATCTTTATCATTTTTTTATCCGTTTTTATTTATTTTTTTATTCTTACTTATTTTTAGTACTATTTCTAAATAAAGATGTTGAGCCATCGCATACTATTTATCGAAAAAAATACTACAAAACTACAATAAATAAGATGCGATGGCTCAACATCTTTGTGATAAAAAATGGGCCACTAAAAATAAGGAAAAATAAAAAAAAGAGTAAAAACGGATAAAAAATGAAAGAGATATGCATCGTTGAAGTGATCGCCCCTTGTCGACGCCTATTATTTTGTTTTGAGCTATTTTAGTGAAACAAACTTCGTGGTTTTTTGAGCTATTTAATTGTGGTTTTTTTGGTATTTTTTGATAAATAGCATGCGATGGCTCAACATCTTTGTAATATCATGATGACTAGAAAGAGTACTAAAAATAAAAAAAATAAAAAAAAAATAAAAACGGATAAAAAATTAGAGAGATATGCATCGTTGAAGTGATCGCTCTTTTAAAAGGAGACAAAAATATATAAGGATGTCAAAGGCTTGATCCGACGCTTTTCGGGTTGGTTTTAAAAAAAAACCCATGCCGGCTGGCTTTTCAAATACTGAGGAATTGGAAGGAAATTCTAGTTGCACGTATTGGGATTGGGGAACCACTAACATCCTCTGTGAGGACCTCACAGCGACTGGGGTGTGAGGTAGAATAAGTCAGAGACACCCAAGAAAACCAATCGGGCCACCCCAGTGGCTGTGAGGTCCTCACGGAGGATCTGAACCCGGAAACTCATCTTTGTTAGGAAGCCGGAATGAGGGACCGTGAGGTTAGCAAAAAAATAAAAAAAAGGAGCCGTGGCTTAAAACCACCTTGGAGCAATTGCAATTAATTACATCTCCACACTGATTCCCGTGGCCTCTGTTTGTCTCCAAACTCTTCAACTTGCTGAACACTTCAATGGGCTTCACACAGAAGAATACATTAGTTACCATCAAATTTGAACTCGATGAAGCTACTTCATCATTCAAGTACCATTGACTTGATTTGGACATTAGAGATCCGCAATGCAGGGGCACGTACATGGTAAACGATTCCAAATAGGTGGGCCTCTACTTTTTTATGGTGCTCATTTGATTCTCTTTGGTCTAACCGTCTAAAGGGGTTATGCCAGCCTATAACTTTTTGACATAGGGACGTATGGAGAATTGAGAATTAAAGTTTTTTAGCCCTAGTAAAGCGAGAATGTACCTATTCTTGTCATACGCGGACTACCTATTGTTTCTAGATGGAGTATACCAATACATATAGGTACATACGTATTTATGTTTTTTTTTTATAATGAGGTGCCCAAGTCCTTCGGACCAGATTAGAAAGGGCTGGGTAACCGGCCCCTTAGATCACCCTATTCTGCCGCCAATCCCAACTGGCACATACAAAGCCCACCTATAATGTGCACCAGGTAAATGGGGGAGTAATCCTGGATGGGTGGCCAATGGAGCAAGGATTCAAATTGAGGACCTCCAATTCAGGGGAGCAGGTGGCCAATGGAGCAAGGATTCAAACGCAGGACCTTCAATTCAGGGAAGCGTCTCCAGGCCATTACACCTTCGTGTGTTTTTTCTTCGTACATTTGTTTTTTGGTCAATAGGACCTTTCAGCGCTACTAGTTGAGTGGCAATGAAAGGTTCAGCCATTTACTATTACACTCCTAGATGGGTAGTGGCTTGTAACCATATCAGATAGTAGTACATTTTTTTACAACCGCCCATAGCCAGTGACTTACACACACTCCCACCACCTATAAGTTCTAAGATGTCCCATTCATAATTCATAAGTGCTTGGGATTCGAACCCGGGATGTCTCCACCAAACGTGGAGTGTTATCATCATGCCAACAGGCCATATCATATACATATGCTTGTGTACTTAGTGTTGCTCTTTACCATTTTTTATCTGCCAAAAAAATATTCCCTCCGTTTCAAAATACTGTCTACATTTGAAAAAATTTCTATTTTTATTGGACTATGAAGCCTCCAAGGAATTCACATGATTTTTTCTCTCTTATATCCTGTCCATCTCGTATGATCATTCATGAACAAAGTTTTAGTCAATCCTTGTAAGTTTCTTCCAATTTTGGAAAGAAGAAGTCGCGTGATTTGGCAAAATGTATATAATATTTGAGAATAATAATATTTCTAAATGCACATAGTATTTTAGAATGGAGGAAGTAGTATCCATGGAAAAAGGGTAATAACCTTGCTAGTTGCTACACAATATCGTCATAAATAATACCAGTTCCTCTCAGTAACAACAAAGGATTTTGAACCAACAAAATGTAGAGCTTTAATTTTTGTATATCTCACGCATTCATATTACTAGTTTTCTGCATTAAATTTTGAGTCCCCTTTGTATGAGGCATGGCTCACGTGGGCCGCATGAGCCAAGGCCCCTCAGCCGTCCAATTTTGATCTGACGGCAAACGTCAAAGTGGAGGGAGGGGGGTTTAAACAACTCCCGCCCCTTGACCGTCAGGTCAAAATCCAATGGCTCTTGGTTATACAGCTCGCGCAGACACGCATGAGCCATGCCT
The DNA here is from genome assembly GCA_039654745.1 of Houttuynia cordata. Classification (NCBI taxonomy): domain Eukaryota; kingdom Viridiplantae; phylum Streptophyta; class Magnoliopsida; order Piperales; family Saururaceae; genus Houttuynia; species Houttuynia cordata. Next base: position 10,209,996 of record CM077510.1, read on the forward strand.
CATATAAACTTTTCCCATTGAGAAAACATGGTTAGTACGTACAATTCCACACAGCATCAGACTACTAAAAGAAACAAATCAAAGATTAACTTCATACCTGAAACTCCACATATGAATGCGCATCACTAATTTCGCCATATGTTCTGATCTAATTGCATTGATGGATAGGCTTCTGCCTCATCTGTAGCCCTGCATTTCCTGTAATGCATATGTACGTGCCATTTTGAATTGCTCTTGGAACATACAGTTGAGAGTCAAATAATGACTCTGAGTTCGGACAAATATAAAATTGGTCCTACAGAAAAATTTATTAAACATGTCACAAAAATATTTTAGTTAAAAATGTTCCAAAATATTATGTATATTTGAGAAAATTCTCATTTTGATTAGACCATGAAGCCCACAAAGAAGTCACGTGACTTCTTCTCCCAAATATCCCATCCAACTAGTATGCTTGTTCACGAACAAGTTCAAGTCAATCCTTCCAAGTTTCCTCTAATTTTGGAAAGAGGAAGTTACGTGATTTGGCGAAATGTACATAGTATTTTGGAACAATGAATATTTCTAAATATACACAGTATTTTAGAACGGATGGAGTATTATTTAAGACTCCATAGAGAGATTCACATTTAGGGTGCGTTTGGAAGCAGAAAATAAAACAGGGTGAAAATTTTCATGGGTGAAAATTTTCAAGGCTGATAGTTGACGTATGTTTGGAAGTTGAAAATTAACATGGGTGACAGGTGACAAGTTTCACTCTGTTTTAAGATTTGCTGATTTCTGTTTGGGAGCATGAAAATTTATCAGACTGCTTTACGTTTGGGAAGCACTGTGAGAAACACCATGTCAAGGCATAAATATACCTAAAATATCCCTTGCTAATATATCAATTGCCTACCCATATCCCCAAAATATGCGGTAGGGCTCTGCGGCTAGAGACGCCGGATGGGAGCCTTGCTCATCGTGTAATCGATTATTCGTTATCCACATCACGCCGTGGGCATCTATCGTTGGTAGAATTACTCGATTGCGTTTCTCATCGAGTAATCAATTACTCGATTTATGTGCCCATCGTCTAGTCCGCTCTTGAAAACCCATCTCTATCGTGTAATCGGGATGTCGAAGTACTTGTTCAACGTGTAATCGGTTACTCGGTCTCCACCTCATCGCATGGGCATCTATCATGGTTTCGATTACTCGATCTTGGTGCTGATCGAGTAATCGATTACTCGTTATCGGAGGTTTTCTATTATTCGCTTTCGCCACCGCCATGTCAAACGTCTCATTGTCTGAGTGCCGTGTTCCCTTCATCATGTTATTATGCATGGGTGCCGAGTAACTCAACGCACGTGTCAGAGTGCATCCCAGACCCGTCACCCCCGACGCCTACTTTCCCAAATTGCTCTCGCCCTTCACCCAATTATTAATACCCATTTCCGGAGCTTCATCGCCACTGCGCAACTGCGACTACTCGGTTAGGTTTTCGCGATTCCAAATTCCGGCGGCACCGGGGTTCCATATTGCCAGCGGCGGATATAGGCCTCCAGTCGATTTAAAGCCGGTCGAGCTGCAGGGTATCCCTCCTCAGGGTGTCAGGTTATTGTTGAGCTGACCATTCCTCCAAAGACACATCCACCCACTGGTAAGATTTAAAAATCCGACATTTGTTTTGTTATTTTTTTTTCGTGTGTTCGATGGCACGATTGCGCTCGCATATCGTGTCACTGGATCTCGATGCTTTCAATATCGTAACCTGATTTCAAATCCTACTGGATGCGTTCCCAGACTAGATGAATCCACCGCCAAATCCCACCCAAGAGAAGCGATCTTCCCAGTCCCCGAGGAAGTATAACGCGAGGCCAAGCCTTCGAACCCAGTGTACACCCGGCGCTCTCACCAAGTCTCTACAAGTTGCAGAGCGTTACCCACACTGCATGGACCTATTGAAAGAGACGGCTTTTCATTTGTTATTCGAAGGCCGTCATGTAGTTGTGGCTAGAAATTTGCTTGATGTGTTGTTAGACTGTTGGGATGAGCGTCTGATGGTGTTCAACATCAAGGGTAGAAGGTTATCCTTCACTGAGCAGGATGTTGCCCTCATCACTGGGTTACGGGCATCTGGTGAGATTGTTAATTGGAAATCCCCTGACGGTAAACTGCTGGCCCCGGAAGGCTCATTCTACCGTAAGTACTTCTCCACACGGAGACCGGATAGGCAATCCATTGAAGAACTACTTGATAAATGTCTACGGGGGGTAGCAGATCTTTCAGATGATGACATGGTTCGTATTATCGTCCTCCACATGTTTTCAACCACGCTCTTCACACAATCGTCAAGATCAGTCCCTACAAAACTATGTGACTATCTGGACGACCTCTCCCAACTGTCCAAGTATAATTGGTCGGGCGCCATCCATAAAATACTTGTCTCGAAAATGTCACATTCATCTAGATGTTTGCACTCTAGATCTTCCGGAGAGACGAGTAGTGGCGGGACTCTGGCAGGAGCCGCGTATGTCTTACAGGTGAGTCCTTATATTCAGCTTATAGTGTAATTGATAACTCGATTCATGTAGATTTCGTCACATCGAGTACTTGATGGTAGTGGATATCGTCCCCTCGATTACTCGATATGCATCTCTACCGTGTAATCGATTACTCGATGCTTGTGTATCATGACATGGGACCATATGCATCTATACCTTGTAATTGATTACTCGATGCCGTGTAATCGATTACTCGATTGTTATGGATATCGTGTAGTCAATTACTCGGTAGGTTCCTCTATCATGTAGTCAATTACTCGATATTCTTGACTATCGCGTCCTCGATGACTCGGTATCATTGTATATATATACATTAGTGGCTAATGATTTCTGTTCTTATTCTGCATATATGGTTCTTCAAGCACACCAATCTGTTTCAATCCACTATAGGTCCATGTAGTCCAAGAGTGAGAAGGTGGCCCGGAGCTGGGGTGCTGGTGGATGAAGTAAATAAGGGAATCCAATTCCATCACCGATTTCGACCGTATTACGTTCACATATTGGAGACGTTGGATGTCCAAACCGACGACGTTGATGTCATATCCCCATTACCGGAAGAGTCATCTCTCATCCCCCTCCACCAACCTCAACCTCCGACGTCACCGAGGTCGACACAGACGTCAACTATCCACCATCATGTCACTTCCCTGCAGGGTGCTCTTGAGGGGATTAATTCCCTCCTTAATGTCGCCCTCGAACAGAGCGATATGATGGAAAGTCGAGGCTTCAGAGTCCCTCAGATTATTGAGTGTATTCAAAAAATGCAGGAGTGGAATAACTCAGTCAGAAGCCTAGTTGACAAACTGGGAGTTGCCGTACCAGAAGCTCCCCGGCAACCACCCCAGAAGGTTCATCCGCATGGGCGTGTCGGCCGAAAGCGGCCACACCCCGTACGCGGTGAATCGAGTCGGATGCCTTCAACAACCACTATGCTGCCAGCACATGTTCGTCAGTCCCCCCCTGCGATGCCGGCCGAGTGGCCCGAAATGGACCAGCCGGATGTGTCACCCCGGCCTGAGGCAGAGCGGCCTCCAACCGAATCGCCTATATCTCCGGCCATTCCTACCCGGCACAAGGTGCCCGCCCACAAGACAACAAAATTAGGTAATTTCCCTATCACCCGCCCGATATAATTCATCATATATATGCCAATCAAGTACTCAATTACTCGATAGATGTCTCCATCGTATAATTGATGACACGATAGATCTGTCAATCGTGTAATCGCTTGTACGATAGAGGTGCCCGTCGTGTATTCGATTGCACGATGGCATGTCTATCGTAGTTGCACGTTATACATTCCTCTAAATGGGAATCCTCATGTCCGTCATTGCCTTTTGCATCTTTGTAGCATCTAGGGCACAGAGGACTCGCGCCGAGGCAGCGCCACCATCGGTTATGCCAAAGTTTACGCGCGGGAATGCTCAATTTGTACATAGCTTCCTCCAAAAGTTACGCGCCGAGGTTGAAGACGAACCAGCCCCCACTTCTGCCTTCCCACCTGGTCCTCCAGTGCCGAAAGGTAAACGAAGGCGATTAGTTATGGCCTTCCCGAATCGACCGACCCCTTGAGCAGCGGTGCGACCTGATGAGACCCGGCCGTCTGAAGAGAAGGGTGATGATACGCACCTTGGCAGAAAGGGAAAGGAGCAAGTAATGGAGGCTGAAACAGCAGAAGTTCGTCAGATGACAGACGTACCCACCGACTACGTGGGAACTAAGATATGCTTCGAAATGGATGTGTTGTCGCCTAAAGATCGAACGACGATTATGCACTGGATGAGGCACCCAAGGCAGAAGTATTCGAGTGATTCATTATATGAGTACGACTACTTAAGTTTGATGCGGACCGAGGAAATAAACTATACGATACATGCACATGATGCTAATTTAATCGATGGTATTTCGTTGATCGTTATACTCGATGGTTGTTTTAATCAAATACATGCAGGTCATTGATGCGTTCTTTGAACTGCTCCGGAAGAGGCAACAGATGAACAGTGATGTATTGATGTATCCATACTGCTTCTTTGGACGAATCATGGCCACTAAATATATTGAACTTGTAAGTGTGTGACCTCAACTTATTTTTACATGGTTCTGTCGGCAATCATCTAATATATATACTTCTCATTTCATATTTCATTCTCATGTAGGAGTTCATGCCCAAAGCTGATAATAAACAGCTTATAGATAAGTTGGTCAATAGCCTGCTGAAGGGAACCGACAGGAAAATGACGTATGCCTTCTTCCCAATTCACATAAATACCCATTACTGCTTGCTGATTCTACACTTCGCCACCCTACGGTGGCGCTTCTACAATCCTCTTATCGGCCATCCAGCGACGCATCCACACCATAAGCTGGCTGCCGATCGTGTAGTTGCCTGCCTGGGTAAGATCCTATCAACCCACTTCAAGATGAAGGGAGCTGACGGCTGGTTTATGTCCCAAATAAGGGATGCACCCTTCCAACGTAATTCCACAGACTGCGGAATATACGTAATGATGTACGCAGCACAGTTGGTGTCGGGGGTCGTCAAACCAGTTTTTGATCAGACGGCCATAACAATGCTCTATCGACTGATGATCGCGGCAGTCCTGTTAAGGGGAAGTATCGAGAGGGAATTTGACGACGTAGCAGCAGAAGGTTTACAGGACATCGCATTGGCCGCTAAAAGATCGTAGTGTACTAGAAAAAGCGAAACTACTATACATAATGATATTAAAGTATCCCTAAGGATATGTTCATTACTTTACATATAGACATTGCCATGTACCTACTGAGAGATTCATGTACATAATGATAGATTCATTTATTAATACTTGCCCTTACATGATTTGCAATTCCTTCAAATATATCGACCAATGGATGACTCGACAGAATAGCTTATCGTGAACACGATTGCTCGATATGCAAGTCAAGGACCACTGTCGTGCCTGAGATGACTCGACTAAAGAGCTTATCGTGACCTAGATTGCTCGATCTCGATCCAGGCAAGGACCACGATCATCACGTCGATGACTCGACTGAAGAGCTTAGCGTTACCTCGATTGCTCGACTTGCTTGGGCAGGACCACTTCGTGCCGTATATGACTCGACTGATGTGCTTATCTTCACCTCGATTGCTCGATATGAATGGCAAGGAGAAGTAAATGGCACACATTTACCATCGATGACGTGGCTGACTCGCCGGTGGATCAGGGGGGATATCTAGGGAGTTCCCGATCTCATCTTGGATTCGATCTCGCAGCTGAACCATTACTCCATCATCTGGCCCCGACCATTCCCCGGCATGACTACTAGACGGATGATTGTCATTAGATGGTTCTTCTATCACTCGGAAAGCTTCATCTATTTCGTACGCGGGCAGCAACCAATCTCTCATGTCAGAATCAGTGGCACTATTGTGTTGCTCGTGAATAAAGTTGTGCAACGCGGCACAAGCATACACAAACTTTCCTTGCATCTCAATTTGAAAAGGAGGCATGTTTTCCATAATGTGCCAACGTTTTTTGAATGCCCCAAACGCACGCTCAATTATATTCCGGAGAGACGCATGTATATAGTTGTACATCTCATGCCTTCCAGTTGGCCGTCGTTGTTGGAAAGAAGCAACATGATACCTGTGACCTTGCCCCTTGTAAGGACCGAGGAAACCTAGCTTGTTCACATATCCTGCGTCAACCGCGTAGTACTTGCCCGACGGTGGTCGTGGGAAAGCAGAATTTTCGTCTTCTAATACTGAGTTGAGAATTCGCTGATCATGGGCGGACCCCTCCCACCCTGTGACGACATAAGTGAAACGCATGCTGAAATCGCACACACACATGACATTTTGTGTAGTGACCTTTTGTTTACCCCTATATGCGTTTGACACATCCGACTTCACCTTGGCCATGACATGCGTGCCATCTATTGCACCAACGCAATCTTTGAAATATGGATAAAATTTTCTATTATTCTGAATGTAAGATGGCATGTGCTCGAGTGGAACCATGGTGGAGATTCTAGCATGGAACCATTGCTCTAACGTGGTGAACACCTTATACACATACCGATGTATGGTCTCTTCTGAGTGGGAAAATTCATGCCCCAACTTATGAATAGATGTACCGTGACCCATGAGCTGACAAAATATCATGAGTTGTTGTTCAACAGATGCGCCTCGACTATCTTCCAGACCGGATGCTCTAGCCTATCTGCATAATTCAACGAACGTCTGTTTGTTCATACGACAGATGTCCCTACACATTCGATCATTCGTGACAGTATATAACATGTCACGTACCAACTCCTCTCCCCTGTGGCGATGTGGGTGAACAACATTACGAGATGGATGATTTGATAAATATTCCATAGCAATGGCACACTGATTAACTATTGCAGCATCCTCATCGTCATCGCCAAAATACTTCCACCTCTAGAAAGTGAGAATAACGAAATGAACATACTACTGATTGACAAATAATAAATGTTAATACTGCTGAAATGAACATTAAAGCTTTGCTTACCATAGGGTCCATGGGTTCCCTAACCAGGAAGTATCAAACGATACTCGTGTAATCAAATGTAAATAAGCCTTTGGGTGTCTATCGTCAATGCGAGTACACGATAGACTCCATTACCGTGGTCGGCGGAGGAAAGGCAGAAGACATATAAGTAAGTAACGAGGTCCACCTAGAAGATATATATATATATATATAAGCATTCCCAGACTCACATGCAAACAGTACGAGAGAAGGCAATACTGACATAGAGAAACTCATTCACCACACACTCATGGCTTACATATAGGTCAGAGGAGTCACATGCGTACAGTATCCTAAAGGACAATAATCACATGGAGAATAGTTGGCAGGACAAAAAAAAATAGTTCACCCCACACGAAGTCCACAAATGCAAACATCTTATACAACAGTCATAAAATAACAAGTTTCTTGAAATCAATAGTGATGCACGCATCTAGATGGGCGGTGTCTTCCCATTCCACAGGTTCTTCAACCACTGCTCAGCAAAATATTCATCGTCTTCTAGGTGCAGCCACAGCTGTCTATTAGTCTCTGTCGAGAATAATGTTATTGCAAAACTGTACATTGGGTTAGATGGGTCATATCCAGGGAGGCGGCGTAGTAAACGAAAACATTTGTTGATTTCATCAATCTGTGCTTGCTTATCTGCGACCTTCGCCTCGGACAACATACGATCGTGCTTCTCGGCAAGCGCATTTCTTGCCATCATAGCGTCAGACAGCGACTGGAAGCCGGTAGATATTTCAGAAGAGGAGTAAGTCTTCCTCTTCGAAGTCTTATGCTAGGCACCAAGGGTAGGAGGGGTAGGCCTCAGGGGATCACTGGTGGCGTGTGGAGGCATCTGTAGGGGAGTTTGGGAAGCAGGAGAGTCGGCATTCGGAGACTCCTACAAACCAGAACATGGATAATGTTATTATCACAAAAACTGTAAGATAGATACAAATACATATCGATGACACGATACAAGCGGATGATGGGATAACAGTATCGAGGTTTCATGTTTGTGCACCTGAGATAGGTTGCAAGTAGGACGTACTGAGGGGCCAGGGCCGATCGGGCTTGCTTGGATATCACTATCAAGGAGGTTAGAGAATGAACGAGGGTATGTGTTATCTCCCATATCCTCTCCCAAGTACTGATCAAATTCATTGGGTTGCATCCTAGGGTGATCCTCATCGGTACCGTGTGAACTATCCGGTGGCAGCTGTGCACTGGGGGGCACCACCTTTTTTGGCCTTCCATTATAAGCCTGACTTCCAGTACCATGGTTACCATCGAATATTATCGATAATAGACCCTCCATCTCTCTCTCGAGTATCCCCAAGACTTCATTCTCATGGCCTTCAGGTGTCTCTGCGGCAGAAGGAGATGAGAGTTAGACTGGCAAGGAAACATCCTGTATCCGAGTTTCCAAGAAATTCAAAATTACGGTTACGGAATAAAATGTCAGACGATACGCACCTATCTAAAAATCTTCCAAAATCAGGATTTCCGGAGGTATATGTTTGGGTTGCTTCGTTATACCCACAACCAGTGTAATCTGACATCCACTTCCATGCATTGTAGAGGTACCTAGTCTTGTCATAGTGACTGCGTATTTTTTCTTCATTCACAATTATACCCTTCTTCGCCAACTCTTGGCTTACATAGTCGTCTCCTCCGGGTTGAAGACCCTTACCCTTACGAAATCCTGCCATAAGTGCTTCGGCATACGATGCGATAAATGCATAGTGCTCTTCCTTGTTCCACTCAACCTGTTTGACATACTTTGATTTCTTGGCTGGGCTTGCCATCTATACCACACAAGAAGAAGCATATGAGAAGAGAGATGTTGACGTAATCAAGTACTCGATTTATGTGTCTACCGTCTATCCGAGTACGAGTTCTCGAGCCAGCTATGTCGTATAAGCGCGATAACCACATGGAAATCGAGTTATCGAGTAACCGGCTAGAAGGAAGACACATATCGAGTAATTGAGTACTCGAGTACTCGATATATCCATGGATCGAGTAATCGATTACTCGATAGTCATACACCTCACGACAACCACATAAATAATCGATTAATCGAGTAATCGGGTACACGGTAGACACATATATCGAGTAATCGAGTACTCGCTTTATGTGTGTACCGTGAACCCGATAACTCGATCTCGAGCCATCTACATCGTATAATCACGATAACCACATGGAAATCAAGGAATCGAGTAATCGGGTATATGGAAGATAGATCGAGTAATCGAGTACTTGATCTATTGCTCTAACGTGGACCCGATTACTCGATCGTCATACACCTCATGATAATCACATGGAAATTGAATAATCGAGTAATCGGGTGCACGATAGACACATATATCGAGTAATCGATTACTCGCTTTATGTGTGTACCGTGAACCCGATAACTCGATCTCGAGCCATCTACGGCGTATAATCACGATAACCACATGGAAATCGAGTAATCGGGTATACGGAAGACACAGATCGAGTAATCGAGTACTTGATCCTTCCATGTACCGTGGACCCGATTACTCGATCGTCATACACCTCACGATAACCACAGAATATTCGAATAATCGAGTAATCGGGTACACGATAGACACATATATCAAGTAATTGAGTCCTCGATTAGTCGATTTCTGTGTGTACCGTGACCCCGATTACAGATCTCGAGCCACGGATCACGTTCGCGTAATCGGGTACACAGTCCATGGATCTATCTAGTACTCTATTACTCGAATACTCGATTCCCCCGGTGGCTTATCGGGAGAGTCCGATCGGTTCGAAAAGAAGAAGTATTTGATTAATAAATAAGGAGATCGTGAAAGAGGTGAAAACAGAAGAAAGTAAAAACTGTTAAAATTGGCCTAAAATAAGCAGATCGACCGAAAATCATTAAACGAAGAGGTAGTACATATGCATTCACCCGCATCATATTCATTCCTCTAATCGTCAACGAATATGCATCAATATCCAATTAGCTCGCACAAATGCTCATTCAAAGTAATAAATGTAATGGGAAAAATTACAGGGAGAAAGGCATACGCCATCGACAGATTCAAATTCAAAAATCAAACAACCAGGGCCGTGTGCTTACCGGGACGTCACAAAAGGGAGAGAGTAATAAATGAAAAGGGACGGTCTTCGACGACGGTGCGGCGGCAGGAGTTGCAAGAGGGAGGGGAAAATGGTTTATTTGGGGGTGGGGGAGTCGCGTGAGAGACGGTCGGAGGAAGATTGTCGAGGACGGGAGTGATGGCGGCTGGGATGAGAGTGAGCGATGAAAGGAAGAAGAAAAGGAAAAAAACCCTAAAAAACGAGAGGGAGGGGCAGCCCGTGATTTTTTCGTCAGGCTGATTCTCACTCGAGTGAGAATCGGCCTTTCAGGGGTGAAAGGTAAAAATTTATCACCTTTCACCGTCAGGACCCACTATTCACCCTTTCAGCTAAACAAACACAAATCAGGTGATAGGTGAAAATTTTCACCTTTCACCGTCACCGACCATTTGTCACCCTTTCAGCTTCCAAACACTTTTCACCCTGAAAGGTGAAAATTTTCACCTTTCAGGGCTGAAATATTGATTTTTCAGCTTTCCAAACGCACCCTTAGTCAATTACCATAAGTATATTGTGCAAAAAGAAAAAAGAAATTTGCTTCCTATGGCACTTTTCTCAAGTCTGACACAACCTTAGAATCTTTCATGATAAGAAGCACATTTGCCTGACGAAGAGTTCCTGCCTAATGGGCTGACTCCCTACCGTTTTTGCGTATGAGTTTTATTTACTATCAAGAATTCGATCCATATTTCCAAGTACAGCACACCACATCATGCACATGAGCGGTTCAAAGCTTTTCCACGAGTTTTGTCTTCCATGATGATCTTACAAAAGAGGACAAATCAATCATAAACGAATCATATGGAGTATAACAAACTATAAAAAGAGACAAGAAGCAACAAGGCAGAAAAAAAAAATGGACAATAAGTATACCTTCAACCACAGGAAGATGTGTAGCCTGGGAGGACTCTCCATTCTCGAACTATATATTACTCTGTTCTCTGACGACCTCTAGGAGCCATCACTATAAACAAAATTCATGCAATAATTTCCATAGAAGCCAAGAGCCGGTATGAATATGAATGATAGATAAATCTAATTGAACATGGTGAATAATCATATAATAATTATGATGGCACACATCTCTGCAAATTTCTGAAATGAATGCAATAAAGTACCTGTGCTTCTGACTCTCCGGAGGCGAGTCCTTTTCAGCCAAGGAGGATTGATGCAGATGCAATTGAGGAACTTCGCGTTTATAAGCGAAGGAATAAACATTGATTTAGTAGTTTTATTTATGAGTACTTTTCTTTAGTATTTTTGGGTTTTGTAATCATGGCTTTAATATATATAAGCCATGAAGGTATTTCAGTAATTGTAATAATATGGATTTAATATAAAGCCATCTTTGGTCCTGTAGGAGTCAGTTTTGGTATTGGAATAAAATTTTCCAAAACTCCTCTCTACTCGAAACTCTTGTCTTTGCTTTTCATCGTGTTTTCTTGTTTTGGTACAGCTCTAGAAGATCCAAATCAAGGTTGCGGAACTCATCCTTTGTGATCCGGGACGCATCAGAAGCAGGACGTCCCTTCCAACGAACAAGATAATGTTTATAACCACCACCATGTGAGGTAACAATTTCATGATCAAGGACAATGTCAATCTGGTCAACAATGGGGGATGCAGGTGGAGGCAAGCAAGGAAAGAGCAGAGGTGGATTATGGAAGGAAGGTTGGAGTTGAAAGGTGGAGCTGTAAAAGTGCCACGCTAAAGGGAATAAATCCTCAATATTGAAGGTGGGATGGATTTGAAGGTCAGAAGGCAAATCAAGGGTATGAGCATTAGGTCCAAGTTTGTTGATAATCTGGTATGGTCCCATGGCACAAGCGTGTAGTTTCTTGAAAGAGTGTTTGGGGAAATGCTCAGGACGCACACGTACCAGCACATAATCACCTTTATTGAATTCATGTTTCCTACGATGCATGTCAGCAATAAGCTTATAATTTTCATTACTCATAGCAAGTTTACATCTAATATCGGCATGCAAGTCACGGATATGGTGGGCAAAGGAATCGGTAGAAGCAAAAAAAGGGCCATCAGTGGGTAACGGGATCAAGTCAATTGGTTGGCATGGGGGTAGACCATAAATAATTTCAAATGGGCTTTTGCTAGTAGAACGATTGATCGAACTATTGTAAACAAGCTCAGCCGTAGGTAGCACTGAATCCCAAAGACTAGGACGTTTCCCAACAAGACACCTAAGTAGATTGCCCAAACTCCTATTGACCACTTTAGTTTGACCATCCATCTAGGGATGAAAGGCGGAGGAGAATGCCAATTGAGTCCCAAAAAGTTTCCAAAGGGCCAGAAATAACTAACAAACTGTTACGACTCTCTTAGTATTAGGTTTATTCTATTTACTTATGCTATTTACTTATTTCCATTAGGCCATGTGGGCCACTACAGTAGGAATAGGCTATTTACTTATTTGCATAACATGGCCCATCAGGCCCATCAGCTTTAGGCCATGCGCCTATATGTAGGAGATGACTTGTCTGGTTTAGGGTATTGATGAATGAATTCCTAGTTTCTCACCTCCTTCTTCTCTACTCTCATCCCCTTCCCTACCCCTTTGCCGCTGGTTTTTGTGCATCCTCCTAGGGTGCACAACACTGGTATCAGAGCGATCGACTCCTGGCTTCTGACGTTATGGCTCGGAAGAAGGCTGTGGACAATCCAAAAGGTCCATCGATCCAGTCTGACGAGGAGGCACCCACTGGCCAGGCCCAGGCCGCACCTTTTGCAGTCGTGGATCCGGCCTTCCTTAAGACCATGACAGACATGATGGCAATGATGCAATCCATGCAGACCTCGCAGCAGGAGATGTTGGAGCGGTTATCAGCGCCGCCACCCCCGCCCACATCTGGGCTGGAGCATCAACAGACCGCCGGCCTGCAAGGGTCTTCCTCCACTGTGGCTCAAGGGCCTCCTCTGCAGACCCCATCGTTCTCTGGTCACTCGTCTCCTCCGCTGCATGGGTTCTCTCAACAAGAAGCTAGGCCGCAGGGCCAGGCCGCTGGTGCAGCCCAGGGCTCTTCCTTGCCCCACAACCACACCGCCGGTGCTGCATAGGGATCTCCCTTTCCCCAAGGCCACGCCTTTCAGTCTTCAACCATGTTTGGCCCCTTTGATCCGACTAATATCTTGCCACCAGGGACAGCTGGCACTCATCTGCATGCCTTTCCTCATCATACTTGCCGACCCCATCAGCAGCCACAGGGAGATGTGCCGCCCTATGGGCCATTACTTGGAGGACCAACTCTTACTGGCTTCTCCAACTTCACGCCAGGTATGTCTCAGGCCCCGTCTCAGGACCCATTCGAACGGGCCTCGGCTGAGCCTCGATTGGCCCGACTTAAATTTCCTAAGTATAGTGGGGAAGATAGCCCTATTGATTGGATATATCAGGCAAATAAATTCTTTGAGTATCATGGCACTCAGTCGGAAGTTGATAAATTGCGCATCGCAGCCTTCCATTTGTCATACAATGCCTTAGTCTAGTTCCAATATTTTGAGAGGGATATGCTTCATCCGACATGGGCTTATTTTGTGAATGAGTTATGCGTACAATTCGGGCCAAACGATTATGCTAATTTTAATGAATTGCTAGCATCTCTCCGTCAAACATCCACGGTGCATGCTTACCATCAGGAATTTATGCGCATAGCTAATCGGCTACCTAATTGGGACCAGGCGGCATTAGTGGGGCCTTCATGCATGGCTTGCGGGCTGACATTGCAGATGAAAACCGGCAGTTCCGGCCTAAATCTATGAAGGATATCATTGGGCATGCTCGAGTTGTGGAAGAACGGTTGAACCGGCAATGGCGTGTGGTCCGGCCCCCCTTTCGGTCTCCTCCTGGACTACCGGCCCCTAGGCCGGTTCCTCCTGTTGGGGCCGTCACCAGCTCTAGGCCTGGACCACCAGCAGGAGCCACCCTGCCTTCCCCTACTCGCCGGTTATCCCATGCCCAGATGGATGACAAAAGGGCCAAAGGCCTCTGTTTCAACTGTGATGAGCGGTATGTTCCTGGACATCGCTGTCACACGCCCCCTACCGCTTTCATCCTGGAGGAGTCCTATCCTGAGGGGGACGATCTTCTTGACAAACTGGTCGAGGATGCTTATGTCGATTCGATGGCTGAGATCTCATTTCATGCTTTCTCGGGAACATACACGCCTCATACTATGCGCGTGCAAGGTCAGTTAAAGCGCCAACCAGTTGCTATTTTGATTGATAGTGGGAGTACCCACAATTTTATTAATGATAGGGTGGCGCAGCGTATGGGATGTCATATTGTTCAGGCATGTGCTTTTGACGTTCTTATTGGTGACGGCACACACATGCGCAGTAAGGGCCTATGTCCCCGCGTAACTTTGCATATTCAAGGGTATGACTTCGTGGTGGATCTCCATCTTCTACCCACAAAAGGAGCTGATATTGTATTGGGGGTCCAATGGCTCTAAGAGCGTGGGGACGTGGTATGGAATTTTAAAGATTTAGTCATGTCCTTTGGGGTGGCCGATCAGCAGGTTCGTTTACAAGGGTCCATTCCAGGAACTCTTCAGTCTGTCCAAGCTGTGGGGTCTTTCTTTCGGCACTCGGCCAATGGGTTTTTGCTGCAACTTATGACTATATCTGACTCGACCCTGCCAAACCTTCCAGCCGACTTGACTGCTCTCTTGACTGACTATGGGTCCCTCTTTGGAGAGCCATCCAGACTACCTCCTACGTGTGGGCACGACCATCAGATTCCCATACTTCTAGGGTCGAGCCCAGCTAATGTGCAGCCCTACCGTTACCCCTATGTGCAAAAGGCTGAGATCAAGCGTTTGGTGGTTGACATGCTGGCAACCGGTATTATTCGTCCCAGCTCCAGTTCGTATTCTTCTCCCGTTTTGTTGGTCCAGAAGAAGGATGAGACATGGCAGTTTTGCATCGATTATCGTGCCTTAAATGTTATTACATTGAAGGACAAGTATCTTATTCCCGTTATTGAGGAGCTTCTCGACGAGTTATCAGGTGCGAAATATTTCTCTAAACTTGATTTACGTTCTGGCTATCATCAGATAAGGATGCATCCAGCGGATATTCATAAGACTGCTTTTCGTACACATGACGGTCATTATGAATTTTTTGTGATGCCCTTCGGGTTGACTAATGCGCCAGCCACCTTCCAAAGTCCAATGAACGATATTTTTCGGCCTTTCTTGTGCAAGTTCATTTTAGTCTTCTTCGATGACATATTAGTCTATAGCGCTACCTGGGAGGATCACATTGGCCATCTATGGACCGTCTTTGATCTCTTGGTTGGGCACTCTATTTTGTTGAAGCGGTCTAAATGTTCTTTTGGCCAACCTCAGATTGATTATTTGGGCCATATTATTGCGGCACATGGAGTCTCTACAGATCCGGCCAAAGTGGCCGCTATGCTCGACTGGCCCACTCCTACCTCACCGAAGGCCTTACGAAGTTTTCTTGGGCCGACGGGCTATTACAGGCGCTTCATTGCCCATTATGGTACTCTGGCTGCCCCTCTTACTGCCTTGTTAAAGACCGGCGCCTTCGTCTGGAGTCCTGATGCCCAGGGGGCGTTCGACTCTCTAAAGCAGGCTATGTCATCCGCCCCAGTCTTAGCCTTGCCGGATTTCTCTCGGCCGTTTGTGGTGGAAACTGATGCTTCCGATAGTGGGTTGGGTGTTGTCCTTCTGCAGGCTGACCGGCCCATTGCCTTCTTTAGTAAGGCCTTATTGGGGCGCTCTCTTCGTTTGTCCGCCTACGAACGGGAAATGCTCGCTATTGTGCATGCCGTCATGAAATGGCACCCCTATCTATTGGGCCGGCACTTCACTATTCGGGCGGACCACCAGCCCCTAAAATATTTTCATGACCAGCAGATCTCCACTCCAGCCCAGCAACGTTGGGTCACGAAGCTCATGGGCTACGATTATGATCTGGTTTATAAACGGGGGTCCGACAATACTGTGGCCCACGCTCTATCTCGGCGTGACACGGAGGTGTCTCTTTTGACCCTCTCTGTCCCTACCTTTCCCTTCATGAATGACTTGCTGCAGACTTACCAGGACGTACCTGAGGCCACGGACATCTTACAGTGCCTCCAGGCTAACCCGACGTGCTTACTCTCTTTTGTTTTGTAGGGTAGTTATATCTTCTGGAAGCAACGCCTCTGGGTTCCCCGAGTCCGATACTACGGCGGCATATTATTTCCTTCTTTCATGACACCCCTAGTGCTGGTCATGAAGGGTCCTTTCGCACCTACAAGCGTGTGAGTCAGAATTTTGTTTGGCGGAGAATTAAAAAGGAAGTCCATTCTTATGTGGCTGCTTGTGATGTGTGCCAGCGCGGGAAGGCCTCCACTTCTACTCCTGCGGGCCTTCTGCAACCCCTCCCTATTCCTGATCGCGTATGGGAGGATGTCTCCATGGACTTTATTGAGGCTCTACCTGTGGTCCAAGGTAAATCAGTTACTTGTGGTAGTGGATCGTCTCTCTAAATATGCTCAATTTTGCGCCCTTGGTCACCCTTATACGGCAAAGGCTATTGCTGAAATTTATGTGCACGAAGTGGCCAAGTTGCACGTCATGTCTCGGATGATTGTGTCCGATAGGGATAAAATATTTATTTCTCTTTTCTGGTGGGAGTTCTTTGCATTACAGGATACTAAATTGCACATGAGTACCGCCTATCATCCCCAAAGTGATGGACAAACGGAGGTGGTCAACCGTTGTCTGGAACAGTACCTGCGCTGTTTTATTGGCGAGGAGCCTCACCGTTGGCTCCAACTTCTTCCCTAGGCTGAATTGTCATATAATACTGCTTATCACACCTCTACCAGATTCACCCCCTTCGAAGTGGTTTATGGCCGGCCTCTGCCTACGGTGATCCGTTATTTACCTTTCAGCTCTTCAGTGGGTGAGGTAGACTATGCACTTCAGACGCGCAATGAGGTCTTACGTCAACTCAAGGCTAACCTCGCGACTGCTCAGAATCGGATGAAGTAGGTGTATGATCGCCCTCATATGGATCGGGAGTATTCAGTTGGGGATTTGGTTTATGTTAACCTAATGCCTCATCGACAGCATTCCTTGGCGGCTGTTGTTTCTTCCAAATTAGCACACCGGTTCCATGGGCCTTATCCGATATTGGAGCGTATCGGGCCGGTTGCTTATCGTCTACAGTTGCCACCCACTTCACAGGTTCATCCGGTTTTCCATGTGTCCCGTCTTCGGCGCTTTGTGGGAGATCCTTCTCGCCTTACTAGTGGGGTGCCTGCATTGTTGCTCTATCCTTCCTGCGCATATCTTGGATCGCCGCCGGGTTCATCGTTTTGGACACTTGGTGAATGAGGTGCTCATTGCATGGCAAGATCATTCTCTGGACGATGCCACCTGGGAGTTGGAAGACGATTTCTTTACTCGTTTTCCTACATTTTCGCCTTGAGGTCAAGGCCGTAGCGGAGCATGGTGGAATGTTACGACTCTCTTAGTATTAGGTTTAGGCTATTTACTTATTCTATTTACTTATTTCCATTAGGCCATGTGGGCCACTACAGTAGGAATAGGCTATTCACTTATTTGCATAACATGGCCCATCAGCTTTAGGCCCTGCGCCTATATGTAGGAGACGACTTGTCTGGTTTAGGGTATTGATGAATGAATTCCTAGTTTCTCACCTCCTTCTTCTCTACTCTCATCCCCTTCCCTACCCCTTTGCCGCCGGTTTTTGTGCATCCTCCTAGGGTGCACAACACAAACTTAACATCGCGATTAGACACAAGGGAAATACGTAGCCCATGTATTCAAATAACCGCTCGAAAGACCAAAGTAGCCACATGGGAAGCATCAGCTGTTTTACTACAGGGGATAAAGTGAGCCAACTTAGAAAACCGATCAACCACAACTAAAATTTAATCATGACCACGCGGTGTATGGGGTAAGCCAAAGATGAAGTCCATGCTAATGTCTTGCCAAGGAGTATGTGGGATAGGTAAAGGCGTGTATAGGCCAGTATTTTTTTATGAGCTTTAGCTAATTGGCAAGTACGACATTGAGAGACAATCCAAGCAACATCCGCTTTTAAAGAAGGCTAATAAAATCTATCCCCTACTAAGGCAGTAGTCTTATCTTTCCCAAAATGACCAGCCAGGCCACCAGCATGCAATTCCCAAACGAGGAAGTCGCGAGGGGAAGATCGGAGAATACACAATGTGAAACCGCAGAATAGGTAGCCATCATGAAGAATGAAATTCACATGGTCTCAATGGTTGCCCGCCTGAGTTTCATGAAAAATATTACCAAAATCAGAAGTGCAGGTATTCATCTTTCAGTTGTTCAAAACCACAATGACTTGGCTAAGGGCATCAGGCGGTTTATTGTCGACACCAGCACGATGGTGAAGGACAAATGTGTATTCCTAAAGGAAGGCAACCCACCGTGCATGTTTGTCATTCAACTTGTGTTGAGATTGGAGGTAACGTAATGCCTGATGGTCAGAATACAAGATAAATTCCTTGGGCAAGAGATAATACCTCCAATGACGCAAGGCTTGTACAACAGCGTAGAGCTCCTTTTCATAAGTTGAATATCGTTGTTGGGCCTCATTGAGTTTCTCACTGAAGTAGGCCATAGGATGACCTTCTTGACTCAAGACACCTCCAATGCCCACTCCAGAAGTGTCACAAGCAACCTCAAAAACTTTAGCTAAGTCAGGATGATACAACATTGGAGCTTGAGTCATAAGAATTTTAATTTCGTGAAAGGCCTTAGAGGCAGCTGGGGTTCATTGAAACTCCCCCTTTTAAGGCAATTAGTGATGGGCATCATGATGGAACTAAATCCCTTAATGAACCACCTATAGAATGTGGCCAAGCCATGAAAACTATGAGCCTCAGTAATGGAATAGGGCATTGGCCATTCACGAATAGCTCTCACTTTCTCCGGATCAGCAGCAACGCCTTGTACAGAGATAATGAATCCGAGGAAGAGGACTGCCGCTTGCATGAAGGAACATTTTTTTAAATTGACATACAACCGTTCAACATGAAGTGTGGTAAGAACCTCACGAAAATGGTGCAAGTGTTCCTCTTTGGACCGGCTGTAAATATGCACATCATCAAAGTATACCACCAGAAATTTACCAATGAAAGGACGTAGGACTTGAGTCATGACCCTCATAAAAGTACTAGGGGCATTAGAAAGCCCAAAGGGCATGACTAACCACTCATACAATCCATCTAGGTTTTTAAATGCAGTCTTCCATTCATCACCAGGGCGGATGCGGATTTGATGATATCCACTACACAAATCAATCTTAGAGAACCATTGGGAACCAGCTAACACATCAAGCATATCATCAAGATGGGGAATGGGAAACCAATACTTGACTGTGATTTTGTTGATGGCACGACTATCAACACACATTCGCTAAAAGCCATCCTTCTTTGGGGTCAATAGAGCTCGCACTGCACAAGGACTAAGGTTGTTACGAATGAAGCCTTTGTGAAGCAACCCTTCAACTTGCTGAGTGAGCTTAGCACGCTTTGTGGGGTTCATTCGGTAATGAAGGAGATTTGGTAATTGAGATCCAAAAATAAAGTCAATGGCATGTTGAATTTCCCACATTGGTGGTAATTCATTGGGTAACTCCTCAGGTGCAACATCATGAAACTCTTCAAGCAATGGAAGGACATCAAGAGGCGGAGTCAGCGTGACCTCTGGTGAACTGAGACAAGCATGACTTTTGGTCACCAACGCAAACACAATACCTGACGCTTGGCCTTCTTTTTCAAAATCGCAACGGGTAAGAATGTGGAGGGGTTTCTTATGGGAAGGTTGAGGGGTAGGTTGTGGTATGTCAGCACTGGCCTTTGTTGTGGGTCTAGCAGGGGTCAACAAGATGGACTTTCCCTTGTGGGTGAAGAGATATGTGTTGGCTCAACCATGGTGAGTGACATCATTATCAAAGAGCCATGGTCGACCGAGGATGATATGAGTTACTTCCATAGGAAGGACATCAAACCACACTTTTGCAAAGTAAGAGCCCATCTGGATAGGGACCAAACATCTATCAGATACAAGTCGGGATGTCTTATCAACCCAGGCAACCTGGTACGAAAAGGGTGGGGCTCAAGCGTTAACTTCATTTGGGCAAGACCAGACGTGGAGACGACATTCATAGAACTCTTGCCATCGATGATGAGTTTGCATACGGTGTCACCACATTTGACGAAGGTATGGAAAATGGACGTGCATTTCCAATCATCTTGTGTCGCTGGGGTAAACAGGATACACCTCATAACATTCATGTGTTGGGGGGCCTCTTCCGCCTCAAGTATGGTCATGTATGTTCATCCTCACCTTCCGCCTCAAGTTCTTTGCCGAAATCGACAAGATCAGTTAAAGGATCAAACACTTCATCAATCTGTTGGGGGGCCTCTTCCGTAGTGATATGCAAAGTGCGGTTTGGGCAGTTAGAGGCAACATGACTAGATTCATTACAAGTAAAACAGCGAATGGATGACCCACGAGGTTGAGATGAGGCAGTGTTAGATTTAGGAAGCGATGTGTTTCTGCATTAGATGCAGCTGGTTCGCCAGAAGAACTGACAAACGGTGCAGGCGTATGGGATCTAGCAAATGACCTAGATGGCTCCATAAGAAAATCTCTTGTCTGCTCATAAGGCAGTTTGTAGAGCTTTCTATTTCCAGGGACTTGTGATAGGCCTCCTCAAGGGTATCAGGGGAATGAAGGTTGACCTCTTGTTTATACTCGGGCTTTAGGCCATTGAAGAACTTGGTGACAACCTTCCAAAGATCATCTGTCACATGACAACACGTCTGTAACTCTTCAAACCGAGTCATGTAATTAGTTACAATACCAGACCCTTGTCTCAAATTTAGCCATTGGTCAAACAATTGCTTCCTATGGTAGGTGGGAAGATATTTTTCTTTTAATCTAAGTTTCATTTCAGCCCACTGTGGGTTAGGAGGTTCATCCAAATGTGCTAAGTTGCTTTGGACCATTTGACAATAACGTTTGGCAGAACCAGTAAGCTTTATTTTAACAAAATGAACGTGTTCGATATCCGACATGTCATACCAATCAAAGAAGTCTTCCATATCGTCAAGCCATTCGAGAAAGCTATTGGGATCTAGCTTACCATCAAAACTAGGGACGTCAACTTTAATCTTCTTTGTGATGTCCCTATTGTCATTCTGGTACCTAGCATGATTATTATGATGATGATGCCTAGCAAAACACTGGTCACGGTTCGACTGAAGGGGAAACCCATTATCCATATCATCGTCAGATGGACCATAGTACCCTTGTTCACTATTGAAAAACTCATGTTGCTGATTAGGGTTAACTTGCTGGGTATGAAGGTGATCCTGTCGCACCACTCGGGTTTGGTGGGGAATGGATGACTCATGATCATTGTCATTGACATGACACTTTCCTAATTGAACGAACATCTGGGACATCACTTGGGTTAATTTAGCTATTGTCTCATTGAGCATTTGTACCTAGGCTTGGAATTCAGTGCGCACGGTTTGAAGATCATGTTCCATTTGGGCTTGGGTCTCACCTCTAATGGTCATAAGGTATGCAAGGCTAAGGATTTGTATATAAGGGAAAAGGGGCAGATCCGTGACAGACAACCGATATTAGAAATAATAATGCACAAAGTAATGCAAGCTATAATGAATTACAAACACATGTAAGAGAAACGTAGATAATAAAGACAATTATATGTGAAATGTGCGCACAAAGCATTCAAGAGGTAGCAAAGGGTTATAGGAAGGCAAACAACTATCAAAGCAACACATGTAATTTTTTTTAATAGATATTCAGGCTAAGGACGGGTGAAAAACAAATTGTACCTCACAGTGCTGCCAACGTTATATTATGCGAACAAAAGGGAAGACAAGAAAACTGACCTCGTTGTGAAGAACATAAGGCAATATAAGGCCGAGATCCAACCTTTGTGGCAATCAGCAAAAATAGAACCAAAGATGTCGGACGGTGGCTGAGCAAAACCAGACGAAAACTGTCGGAAGAGAACTGATGCCTCACCGGGCTGATCTGATAACATAAAAATCGGTTCACCATTATTGGGTTGGTTCAGTTGGAACAGAGGACCAGTGTGGTTGTACCGGCCTGGGTTGTATCTCAAAGCAAACTATCCTTTGCGAAATTGCAGGCCTGCAACGGCACAGTCTGGATGGGATTTCATAGTCTGGACGGTATCTTTGCCAGCCAATCTGGGTCACCGACTTAGGAAAGAATTCTGAGGATGCGCCGGAATTTTGGGAGCGGTTGAGAGGAGTCGCTGTTGACGGTCGGCGGCAGGCCAGACGTTACCAACAATGGCAGAAGGACGGCGTAACAGGAGTAGGAGCGCATCGCCGCAACGGCGGATGAGGTCAGACAAGGGGAGAGAGGCGGGGTATTCGTCGTCAGGGAAGAAGGAGAAGTGTTGGAGGCAAAATTGCCTGACTGGCCCGACTGAAACGACAGAGGGCGGGACAAAAGCGCTGGGGGTAGGCCATGACCGACATTAGAGGCTACTCAAAGAGGATGGCAGTGAATGGCCCCACTTCCAACAATGTCGATCTCGTTTTTGGCGAGCGAAAGGTGGCTGCTTTACTTGCTGGTCGAGTCGTTGTGGCTCGGAGGGGGCTCTTCTTCTTCAATCGGAGGATGCAAGGTGGCTGGTTTGCTCACCGGTCGAGTCACCGTGGCTCCACCGTTGCAATTATCTTCAACGAAAGGGCTCTGAGGATAGAAAGTGATGGCGATAGCAAAGCAAAATCAGATGTTTAGCCGTCACCGGCGATGGCAGAGCGAAGGCTCCGAAGGCAAGCCTGATTGGCCGTGACCAACACCGGAGACCAACGACGATCAACAAGTTCTATGCAGGCAAGTGTCTCTTCGTTGCCTATTTCTGCCCAAATATTCCGGCCTTTTTTTTTGTAATGGCGGAAACAGAAGGGAAGCACTCGAGAGTGGAGATGAGTGAGTCTTGGGTTGTCTCAAAAAAATAGAGTCCGGTCCCTCAATGACTTCCAAATGCCTTTGATGATTATGACGACGACGAACGTGGTAGTGGAAACGACATAGCGTGCACGGAGTTGTTGAGCTCTGATACCAAATGATGGCATACATCTGTGCAAATCTCTGCAATGAATGCAATGAAGTACTTGTGCTCAAACAAGAAGACACAATGAAAAGCAAAGACGAGACTTTCGAGTAGAGAGGAGTTTTGGAAAATTTTATTCCAATACCAAAACTGATTACTACACGACCAAAGTTGGCTTTATATTAAAGCCATATTATTATAATTACTGAAATACCCTCATGACTTATATATATTAAAACCATATTATTATAATTACTGAAATACCCTCATAGCTTATATATATCAAAGCCATGATTACAAAACTCAATAATACTAAAAAAAAGTGTAACACCCATGGATGGCTCGTCTTTGGTAGTTTCCTAATTGTAATAGGAGTTAATCTTGAATTCTTGATAGGATAGTATCCTAATCAAGAAAGATTGCAACCTATCTAATTATGGGATTAGCATGCTGGGCGTCCTGATCTTATTTGAAGGAAGGATTCTTATTGGTTAATGAAGATTTGGGATTGGGAAATGATATTTGTACAGCAGATTCCTACACATTTTCCCAACACAGCTGATGTGTAGGGAAATGTGTAGGAATCTGCTGTAGGGTTATCACTCCCCTTTGGGATTAGGTTAGTATTAGATTAGGAGTGATCCTAATTGGAGTAGGCATTGGCTATAAAAGCCAAGGAGGAGGTTGGCCCATACTTCACACGCCAAGCCATTGTGACGACTTGTGCAAACCCTAGCTCCTCTCCCTTTCCTTGCCACCAATTCCAGTAATCTTATACCTCTTTTCTCGACCTCTATTCTCATGTGATCGAAAGTGTGGAGGCGCCATTGCGAAGAAGAAGGAAAGAGCTTCGCGTGGAGGTGTATTTTGCGTACATCTAAGTGGTATGATGGTTTTTCCTAACCAATCTGATTTAAACACTTTTGCTTCATTCTTATCACAGTTATTTGATGATCATATTGATATTATCTCTGTGATAAGGTTGTGCTAATGTTGATTCATGAGAGATTCCTTGTTGTTTATCAAGTAAGAGTATCCTTGCTGATATATCTCATTTAATACTTCGTGTTAGTCCATACATGCTTACCTTCGATGGAAATATCGGTATGGTCATGTCTCTTGAACGTTGGAGGTCATAAAGTTCTCTTCTTTATTCTGTAAAGTTTTGTTTTAATCGTTTTATATGGTTAAGGGATGTATTAATGATATTAAAAGCTTAGTTAGATCAAGGGTGATGCCTTGAGACTAGCTTAAGGTTTTATAACAATTAAAGTCATGAAATCACTAAAATCTAGAACATACCAGAGTCTAGAATTACTCTAGGAGGTGAGTAAGTAAGGTTATTAAGGTTATATTATCATGATTAATGAGTAGTAATATGAGATTACTTAATGTAAGCAAATGATGTCTTCTTGGCCAAAACTATTCCGGTGCCAATAGTGCTCAGTATAAAAATCATAACTAAATGTACAAAAATCAGAAAAATACACCATCAGTGGGGTTATAAACTAGACGCATAGGACTATCTACTGAAAAAGTTTCAGAGTTAGAGTCCTTCTGTGTTGATAGTGGGGTTAGTCGTAATTGGGCTGTACTGCATAAGACAGTTTACTGCAAGTAGGGTTTTAAAATACTAATAAGTATTATTACTGTAACACCCGAAGAATCGGTATGTTTACAAAAACTACTATTTTAGGAAACTGTTCTAAAATAGGAAAGTTTTGTTGCCTGTTTGATTTCTTTTATGAAATCTTATAATCTGGTGTGTTGCATTATTATTGTGATGCTTATGAAAGTGTGGAACCATTAAACCAGATTAGGCAGTTTACCAGGGCGCGAGGACTAGTCCTGGCGCTGGACCCAACCTGGCGCTGAGGCTAGCTTGGCGCCAGGGTCTGTGCGCACTAGACGCCAAGGGTGAGGGCCAGGCGCCAAGGTGCGTGTACGAAGTGTTGGGACTTGTTCAAATTATTTTGATGTTGCAAGTTGGACCTTCGTAGCATGAGAATTTATTTTTGTTAAGTTTTGCACACGCACTAGAAGTCGGAGAAGCTTTGGTCGCCGGATGTGTTGGGTGCCAGGGACCACTGGGTGCTGCGAGGGCACATGCCTGGGAGCATGTGCACGTGTGTGATGAGACGTGATTTGGTTGGTTTTGGTAAGGGACCAAACCAAGGAGAAGTGGGAATTTTGAAATTATTCCAAATCCGGTTTAATTTAGAATTATACTTGAAAAATCTTAATTATAGGAATTGAGACATCAGAAGGATTGACAAGTGGACGTCAAATAAGGATGAAATTGGAGTAATTAATTCAATTAATGGCATGACATGGCAAGAATGGAGATCGTGTTAAATTTGGAATTCAATTAAGGGAGGTTACATGGTTAGTTATGGAAACTAACTAAATTCACTTAATTTCCTAACAAAAAGGGATTGTAACTAATGGTGACCACATTCAATTAAGGGACTGTGCTCTGATTTGTGGCAAATCGTGGCCATAGATGAAGAAAGTAATCTACGGTGGAGATTAAATCTTGGATTTAGGGCTTTGGCTATTGAAACACCACATAGGAGGAGCCAGCAATTCTTTTGTGAAACCTTGGGAGTCATGCCAGCAAGAAGAGACCTCATCTCCTTTCAGCCAGTAGCAGCCTTCTCCCTCATGGGGTCGTGGTGGTGGTGAATCGACAAGGCAAAGGCGTGGTACGAAGAAGAGTCGAAACACGCATTAAGGTGTTAATTCGTCTACGAGGTAGGATGCATATATATTTTTTCCTACAAAGCTTGTTATCCAAAATCCTGATGAGATGATCTTGATTATGTATGATTCATAATTGACTTGATGACATGGTGATGCTGTATTTTCATGATCTAGTTTTGGTATCATGGAGTATAATGGTATTTGATTCTTATTTAAGCTATTGCACTCAGTTCAATGCATGGTTCCATTTATCATATGTTCTAGTGCTTAGAGTGACATTCCCGACTTGTCTGATGCATCAAGTTGTGTTCTTTCTCACCTTGAATGTCTGAATAATCTGTTCAATTGGTTTGGCATGTTTGTGTTCAATGTATATCGACTCCAAAGTAACTTGTTAAATCTCTTCCTAAGAACCATAATTGATGTCATTGTTTGGTATACTTCAGTAAACCCTTGATAAATTCCATAGCCGTGTCTCTGTCATTGAAAGACTAATCCTTGGAATTCTGTTACACTGTCGTTGTACACTTCAGTATCCTATTTTAGTTGTCTCCTTGGTTAATGGGAAGTGTATGGAGTTACTTAGCATATGAAGCAATCGGGTAATGTAAAATTCATCGTATGATGAGAAAATCTAAGATTTCCGGAACTAATTGGGTCCTGTAAATAATCTAAAATATGAGTAATTGATGACAGTGAGTGTAATTAAATAGTTTATCAGGTTTAAACTATTAATTAATTGATGAATGTGTTGATAATTGCTCTCGGCCAGGACTGTTCCTGCACGGACGAGCATTGATAAGAAAATCATAAGTAATTATATAAAACTCAAAAAATTATGATTTTGGATGGGTTAAAAACTAGACATTTAGGGCTATTTGGAATAAAGATTTCAGAGAATCACTCGTGCTGGGTAGATCGTAGCACTTGATGGAATGTGGCTGTTATACACTGGGCATACTATGGTGTTTTGTATTAAAACCCTAACTCGGGTTACTACTATACAATATTAGTATATATGGTATTAATGATCTAAGTTTATAATGTAAAACCTTGATGGCACTGGGTACAGTAATATTACAGTATGAGTATGAGTAGTGAGTTATGGGTTTCAATCCGGAATTAATTGTCCCAAGTGTCCAAATTCTTGAACGGTTTATTGTCCAAGAAATTCTCTTTTACAAATTCAACACCTTGTACACCATGGTTGACCTATTTCTGATAATGGTGACCTAGGATTCTTGTTCATTGGGATTGTCATATCTAGGGCTAGGTGCGATGATGCAGTTCAGTGTTCCGATTCTTGATGAGTCATAATCGGAATTATCCGACGTTGACCACTCTCAAGTTTCAAATACTCCGATGTGATTCTATTCATATGAGATCGACAAAATTGTTGTCTTACTCCTCTGAGAGTCTAATTCTGAATATTCTGGTCTAGGTCTCTAGATGAGAGAACCCTTGTTGTTTCTAGATTGATTCAGTTTGATGTAGACTATTTTTCGACTAAGTGTTTTGATGAACGCTCTTAGAGTGGAATCATAGTATGCTCACGAGTCATTGCTAGATCCTCTGTGATCTCAGATATTTAATGAACCTCTGTAGTTCAGCCGATGACGGCAACACGTGCGCTTTATATGGTATGATATTACGGAAGGTCTGCAGTCTCCGCCCATTATGCCCGTAAGCACCGATGGGGCCAGCATCCCTAGACGCATGGCCGGGTTCCTCTGTAGAACCTCTACGATGTTCTGGTAATTGATGTCCATAGGGGAAGTGGACTGACGGAGAGCAGAAATTGTTGTCTCCGACACTCTATATGTTTGGAGTCAGTATTCATTATTATTTTTCTCTCGACGCACTGTACGTTTGGAGTCTGAGTTAATGTACATTTATCCTTGACCGTTGATGGTCTTTGATGAT
This sequence comes from Houttuynia cordata, assembly GCA_039654745.1. Taxonomy (NCBI): domain Eukaryota; kingdom Viridiplantae; phylum Streptophyta; class Magnoliopsida; order Piperales; family Saururaceae; genus Houttuynia; species Houttuynia cordata. The sequence continues at coordinate 10,237,972 of CM077510.1, forward strand.
GATTATGATTCAGGTAAGTAAACTCTGTATTTGCTCATCCTGATCTTGTTAATAGTACCTTCATTTCTTTATACCATATTGTCAGTTTTCTGTGTTATTATTTTGTTGTGGTTTTTCTTGGCTCCTACTGGGTATTTCTTTCGAAATACTCATGCATCTCTTGATGCAGAAATCAAAGTGGAAAAGAACTAAGAAGGTTTGTGCAATGGAGCTTGATGGTGGAAGGTCGATGGAAGTGGATTTATATTTATGTTGAATTTGATATTTTATTTGTGGAACCTTTTAGCCTATGTGCTAAGCTATGTTTAATTTTTTGGATTATTATAATAATTGAGTTTTACTTCAGATTTTATTATTTAAGATTTTTGTATTAGCGGATATCGTTTAATATTCTAGATCCTGGAAAATGTCCCAAGTCATGTTATTGGGAATGATGAGTTGATCGAGTATTCGGTCACGTCCCGGATTTCGGCCTCAGGATTTGTGTTTTTACTTCCACGCTATATTTGAGGTTTTAAAATTTGGGGCATGACAATTACTCATAATATGATGTAATCTTATCAAAATAATACTAATACAATATGGTAAGACCTCTTAAGGATCACTGTTGTAAGTAAGGAAGTCCAAAATATTAAGACTTTGGGACGAGTCAGTGTACCTTAGAGTCAAGACTGTTATTGTTTCCTTTGTACAACGTGGAGTCAGTTTGAGTATCCAATTGGAGATCAAACTTTTCTAAAAACATCTTAATATTAAAGATAATATAACTCCAGACCTAGAGATGTTCCTATCAAAGGTAAGATATGATGCATGATGTGTAATCGATGAGTGAAATTCATACCCCTACGGTGAGTTATCCATTGGCCAGACTTTAAAATCTCATTCGTGTTCTTACGATGAACTTTGTGCTACTGATAGCAATTATACATTATACTCCAGAGAGTGAGTCATATATTATCGAGAGACCTTGATGATCCATTTCATACTCCATGGGTGAGTCATTGTGGTAAGAGTTACCCTATTCTCAGAAGGTTGAGACCTCTGCCTTAGTTGAATTATTGTCTAAATTGGGCATTGATCTATTTCTCTCCACTAGAGACCTTGCGAGGATCTCTCTGAGGTAGAATCATAGTATGCTCACGAGCCATTACTAGATCTTGCGAGATCTTTTATATTTATGGAGTTGCGATTCCTTACTACCTGAAAGGAGGCACACACATACGTTTTAGACTGGTTGATATTACGGAAGGTCTTTAGTCTCTGCTCATCGTGTCCGTAAATACGGATGGGGCCAACATGTCTAGACGCGTGACTGGGTTTCGAAAGGAGAACCTCTAGGATGTTCTGGTATATTTTACCTTTTGCGATTGGTAAACTCAGCAAGCAGAAATTGTAACTCCTTGCACTATGGATGTCTGGAGCCTTTGGTATTATGACCATTATCTCCTTACATTGGTAATTGTTTGGAGTATTATTGAGATTATTCTTCCCTATACTTGTGCATTGAGACTGTTATTATTTGACATTTCCGTTCAGGTAACGTAAACCTTTGATTGGTCTTTCAGAGAGTGTATATTCCTGATTATATGAGTGATCTATTCTTCATATCCTATTTTGTCTTCCTGATGGGTTTTTACATCCTACTGGATATTTCTATGAAATATTCATGCATCATATGTTGTAAGCTTTACGGATCAATAATCCAAGACTTTGCAACTCGAAAAGGTGAAGCGGATGCGTGGAAGACGTTTTGAAGAAATACTTTTATTTGCTTTATTTCTTTTGCCAAAACTTTATTACTATTGGCCAATGTGTGCCTGGATTTAATGCTTGTTTTATTTGATAATTTTTAATTATTATGTTATAATAATTTAAATAATAATTATTTACTATATTGACAATGTTATTTAAGATTGGATGAAGAATTTCTTAATTCTTAATTACTGAATTTTGTTATAAGTTCTTAGTGATGTCGATTATACGTTCTTTCGTGACGATGTAATTGACCCGAATGATCAAGTATTCGGTTGCGCCCCAAGGGTCCTATCTCGACTTTTGATAGGTTTACTTAAAAGCTTCCACACTCTGACCGAAAGAAATTTTGGGGCATGACAAAAAGTACTCATAAATAAAACTAATGTTTATTCATTCACTTATAAACGCGAAGTTCCTCAACTGCATGTGCATCAAATTATCTCTTCTACCAGCTTATTTGATGCATTAGAACACATACAGCACAACCTGTTATCATGATCACGCTCATAATTTTTCATAGTAGTTACATTAGTAAATAACGACACCAGACACAGATTTGTCAATGTAATTCAGTTGGTGCTTGTCCAAAAGTGAATATTCTAGCTCATTTAACTGGGCTCAAGCGGGTTGACCACTTGCCCAACAAATAGAACGACCCCAGTCATGTCTTCTCTAATAAAAAACGCAAATGGGTGATCTGCAACAAAGTCAATGGGAGCAGCCACATGTAGAGATCGTAGCATAAAGACAGCAGCAGAGGCAGCGGCTGCTTCAGTTCCTTCTTCATTTACTTCAATGAAAGATTTGTGGTGAATGCTTGACACGTAGAGGTTTTGGCCCATTGGCGAGTCAACCATCTCAGTGAAATCCCCGCCTGAGAATGGTAGTACAAGTCCCATGTCCTTCAAAGCATTCGAAGTATCAAACCCATATGTAATCTTGAACCTAGGAATCCTGAGATCACCAACTTCAATTTCTTGAAGAGGAATATGACGTTCTAAGAACCCACTTTCAGAGCCCATCTTCCCCACCAAAGCGTGAAGTCCATCCTTCGCATTTGGTAGAAAAATGTACATAGAAAACTGTCTCCTGTCTTCTGCTCGTTTGTAAGCAAGTGTCAAAACTTTAAAATCATCAAAAGCACTTAGAAACTGTTTTTTCTTGCTCGTCATGAAGGGTACTTGAACAGTAGTATTGCCAAGAAGGTGGAAGTCATACTCTTTGGTTTTCGAGGAATCAAACTTGTCTTTCCAAGCTCCTTTGAAATACAAGGCATTACCAAGAATAAGCCTAGTAGAGTTATCAACGGAGCCATCAGGGAGGAGCTCTTTGATTAGACCACTAGTTTCTTTCTCGGCCCATGAGTTCACTTCATTCATCACTTCAACAGCCTTTCATGAGCAAAACAATTCAATAAAATATTGACTAGCAAATAAGCAACAGAACATGTAGGAAAGATGAAAACATCATACACAATCTATTTATATAGTTATTGAAGCCATCCACATAGAAAATATAAATAATGCGTCCTTAAGAGCCAAATCACTAAAGAGCAGAATGAAAATCGACTACGGCTCTGAGTTTATCCAGCAAACATGCAAACACAGTACACTAGTTGAGTACGTAGACATTGTGGGAAGAAACTATAGAGTTAGGAACTGAATATAGTTATATAAGCATCTTTAAGATATCTGGATATCTGGTCTTCAGAACATTGATTTAAAAAGCAAAGAGTCTTTTTTTTTGTTTTGGAAAAGCAAAGACTTGAATATAAGCTACAGCTTTGTTGAGTAGAGTGTACAGATATATGCCCGCTGACTCAGAAAATCGAGAAAGTGAGATTTCTATACCTTTTTTGGCAATCAGCATTCCCAACAGTTAAGTAACCACAATATGACCTCGTTTTGAAGCATCACAAATGCAAAGATAGAAATCACCTAGCACCACTGTTAAAAGTCGTTTGATAGTCAATAATTTAGTTATTAAACTTGGTTCTTGACAACTCCACATTAAGTTCTCTTTGGAAGTAAAAAAAAGGAAAGCTTCATCAGTTTCTCCATGGCCTGTTGATTATGTAGTGATTAAAAACGTTATTTGCGAGACAAGATACAATGCTGTAACAATAAAAATGTCATTTGAAATGAACCAATTTTTCTAAACAATTCTTTGCTAATTATGCCAGCAGTCCAATGTAATATATAATTGAAAAAAAAAGTTTACTACACGAAACAGAGTATACAAGAACCAATCGTTATAAGTCTCTGATAAAAGTAATAGCATTATGGATGATGAGTAAGTTCCAAAAAGTACAGAACATTATAGTCATCCAAGACGGAACATATTCAAGCTATGACCATTACTTTATGAAAAGCTCAAGCTTGGATACTCTTACGCTTAAAAAAAATAAAAGTAAACGAGCAATTTTTTATTAGCTGTTGAACACAATATGCAATGGTGCAAATTCTATGAAAAACAAAATTCAAGCCTTCACACCAAAAAAAAAAAAAGAGAAAAGGTAGCAGAGACTTCTTGCTACTTTACCAATTTAAACATAGTTTCACTTAAATCATGTAACCACTCAAAGCATCAATCGCCAAATGGAAAATGCTGTGATAAAGACATTTTCCTTGTCCAACTCAAAAACACAATCTGATGGTTGCTACAGATTTGCATTAAATTCAACAACTACCCTGTTTATTCTGACAATGATTTTCAAAACAAATGCCAGAATTCCTTTCTGTAATAACTCAAGAATATCAACACACGCATATAACATGATTAAGACATGACCTTATTTAAAAGAACAATAAGATCAAGATACCAAATAATCATTCCCTCCGTCCCATATTAATAGTCCCATTTCTTTTCTCAAAACTCAAAATAACCTAAAATCAACTCATTACCAAAAACCAAACAGGACTATTAATATTGAACGAAGTTATTATCCATAGTTACTTCATTTCAGATTTCAGAGTAGCAGAAGAACAAGGCAAATACCTTAGACTGGAAATCCACCTCCAGGGCCGCCGCCTTGTAGGCCGCACTGACCGTCTCCCGGAAGGAGTCCTTCAGCTTCAGCGACCCGTCCACCCACGCGCCGTTGACGAACGACAAGCGAGGCCCGCCAGAGGCAGACCCATCGGCGAGGATGATCCCGACGACCTGGGTAGCCAGGGCGCTGAGCTCCTCCTTCTTCTCCGACTTGAGCAGCGCCAGGGCCTGGTCCAGCGTCGGTCCCCTGGCCCCGGCGGCGATGAGGCTGACCACCACGTGGATCGACGACGGCGAGAAGACCAGGTTGAGACCCTTGTCCGGGCCTCCGGCGAGGATCTTGGCGGCGAGGCGGAGGGCGAAGTCCGTCTGGTTTCCGATGGATTTCCGGAGATCCATGGCCGCAGAAGCTGCAGAGGCTTGGGAAGCATGAGTAGTACATATATTGTGGGATGAACAGAACTGGGCTTGGATTCGAGTTTATTCACGTCAATGACACGGAGTGGCGTGAGTTACGTGGCTTTGATCCTTGCTTTCGGAGATGAGGTGGGCCCAAGAAGAGGGCTAATGACATTACTACCCCCACTATTCTACACCATTTTCCAACTCCGCACAAGTTGATTCTCACGTCACCCATAAACCGGTCTAAGTTTTACTATTCCACTTTTCTACACTATTTTCCTACTCCGGCATAAGGATATTACTATTCCACTTTTCTACACTATTTTCCTACTCCGGCATAAGTTGACTGGCACGATAACCCATGAACTACACTATTTTCTGACTCCGGCAAACCTACTCCTCACCAAGCAAAGCGCTTTACATTCCCAAATACGCTCAATTGTGAGATAATTTTAAGGGGTCATTTGGGGCATGTTCCGCATGAAAAATATATATTTTTATATATTTTTTTCCTGTGTGTTAGTCATATTTTTTAGTTAAAATAAGGAATAAAGTGAGTTTGCGTAATTAGTTTAATAATTGAGAATTGAATAAGTATTTTTCTTTAAATGACTCAATTTAGATATGTTTCGTAATTTTATAAATATTTAGTGCATCTAATTTGGGACATATTTTATTTTGTATAGGTTCAAGTACTCGAACTGCAGAGCAGCCAAAGTGAAACTATTAGACGGGTTTTAAAGTGCCGAAGCGACCCAAGAGCTGAGATCACGCGCATAGAAAATTTAAACCGTTGATGAGCCACTTAAAAGAAGACGGGCGCACGGAATTAAATAATAGACGTTTAGAATTGATCCGACGAATGAGACCGGTTCAACGAGTATTATAAAAGAAAAAAGAAAAAGAGAATTCAATGGGCCGGTTCGGTTAGAAAAAAACAAAAGATAACCCGAGCTTCTGCTCGGGTGTCTCCAGAACAGAGAGCGCTCGAGCGCTAATGGTGAGGGCTGAGGAGCGTTCATGGCGAAATCAGGCCGATGGCGGCCCTGCGAGAGGCGGCCCTAGGTTCCGGCGGTGAAGCTAATGGCGGTGGCCACTGGCGGGATGACGACGGCGGAAGTTCTGAGGTCATGGGTGAGCCAAATGATGACGGCGGATTGTTTGGCATGGGTATTGGTTTCGACAGCGGAACTCGAATCGGCGGCTATGGCGGAGCTCACGGCGACGCTGCAGGCATGGCGACAGTGAGGACGACGGCAGATAAGGACCCAACTGAGAGAAATCAAAACAGAAGAAACCGAAATGAAAAGAGGCGTGCTCGATTTGGAATGTGAAGAGTCCAATTTAATTTGGAAAGTTCGGATTTTTTAAGACGGATTCGGGTTCATCCTCGAGGTGGATTCAGATTGGAAAAGGGCTCTTCTTTGGCAACCTATAAAAACAGAGACTGGGAGCAAAGCTGGGCTGGCTGTGCGACCGTTCGAGAGAGACGACCAGACAGTTCCAAAGTTTTAATTTTTTTTTCACTTCTCATTTTGGTTTTCATTTTGATTTGCTGTGCTGTGATACTGTTTGGAGATATACGGGCTATAACGAACTGTCATGTCACTGTACACAGTCGACCAAGGAGAGAGAAGAAGAACAGTACTTTTCTAATTTTCCTTTATTTCAAAAATTCTTGTAAGTTAAATCTGATTTTTAATTCAAATGAATTCCATTAAGTTTGCAGTTAATTTTCTTAATATGAGTAGCTAATTCCATGTCTAGGCCTGAGATGAAGCCATGATTAGATGTGAATAGTATTCATATGACGTAATTATTATCTCTAAATTAATGCATTTTAACGATTGTTATTCTCAAATTAATTGCATTGAGTTATATGTTTAATATGCTATTTAGATATTAGTTGTGATTTATTTATTGATAGATACAACTAATGATTTGAATCTTATCTATTGATATGTAAGAGAATACAAAATTTTAATTAAAAATTTATATGCTTTCATGCTGAAATCTTCCGTGGGAGAATAGATTGAATTCAACTTCTCTACTAGATAATCGTGAGAAAAATTGCTGATTATGGATAATTATTCTTATGATTATCATGTGCTGATTCTTATGCCCTGGTGTTTTAAATTCTTGGTTAAAGTTCTAATTTTTATTTGTCAAATTAATTTCTTTTGAGTAAGTTTATTAATTACTTTTATATTAATTGGTTAGTTAAAGTTATTTAATTGCATTGAGTCTTTGATTAGTCGTAGCTGTAGTTAATCGAATTAGTTTAATTCTTCAAAAAAAGGGTAGTAATCTGATCTTCGAATTAGAGTTCTAAAAACGCAAGTCCCTGTTGGTTCGACCTCGTAAAATTGTGTGACTGTACTCCAATACGATTCGTAAACTTGCGAGTAAAATTAAGATATTAATTAAAACAATAATAGGGCATGAAAAATCATTTTCATCCACTCCCAAAAATCCACCTAGTGAGTGGATTTCCAGCTGGATTTTTTACACCCCAAACGGCCCCTAGTCTCTATCTTCTAGGTGAACACGAAGCAACAGAGATCCAAAATGGAGCGTCTTTTAGGGTCTAAAGTTTGATTCGGTTAGCTTTTAGTTGGGCTGGGTTGAATTGCTATTACGTCTTCACATGGGCTTCGCACATTCCATAGGGCCATTCCCGTTTATTTTTCATTGTGCTTCCCCACATGAGTAAAGGGAAAATGTTTTCCTAACCAAAAATTGTGACCAGATTGTAGAACCAAAGGCCAAGTGAAGGGGGGACCCAAGAATCTTAAGTAAAGTTGTAATTTCTCCTCCTATTCAGCCCTTTCTTCCCTCGCCTCTATTGACATGGCAAAATCTGGGTGATGGTCCCCAAATTTTGGTGACCAAAATGGTCTGGCTAGACATGTCCTGAGTAAAGCTAGCTTGCACTGCAGGGATAGTACACTGTCGGTCATGCAGTTGTTGGATCCTTGAGGCCCACATAATCTGACTGCTGGTGCGCAGGTTAGGTTTTTCGTTTCCACATGTTGTTGCTAAAAAGGCACACTAATAGATGCTACAGTAAAAAAACTTTTGAACAGTGCTTGATGATGGCGCGTCAAAGCTTTGTGAATGCCTTGGCAATCTAAGTTGATATCGCTGCAGGTGGTTGTGACTGACCTGGCCCATGGAATTCCATATCGGCGATATATCGATATTGAGCCCCACCTGATAAAACGATACGGTCTAATATCATTTTTTCAATTTTTTAAAAATATAGCCGATATATTGCTCTTTTTAAAAAAAATTATTTTTAAAAATAGATTTTAAAACAATAACTTTCCCATTTGTTTTCAATCCTAATATGCATTTTTATGCATATTTTGAAATATATGTGATATGCATAAAATGTACATATTTATATGTCTTATTTACCAATTTTTTAGTGTAATTTTAATAATAAAACATGAATAAAACGGGTTATTTGTGATTAGGATAGTAATTAGGAGATTAATAATTAATTTACTCTAATTAACTATTTTAGATGCATTAAAGAATTTAAGGAATCATATTTTTATTATGCGTCTAATTTTGGTTTGGTTTTATTATCGCAGGTTCAAAAATACGAATTGCAAATCGGCAGCAGAAGAGCGCATTAGACGTGTTTTGAAGTGCCAAAGTGACCCAAGAGCTGATATCATGCGCATCGTAGATCTGAACCGTTGATGAGTCACTTAAGAGAAGACGAGCGCGAAATTGAAGTACGGACGTGCATATTTGATCCGGCGGATACGATTGATACAATGGGTTTTATCAAAGCAAAAGAAAAAAAAAAGAAAGGAAAAGAGCCGGTTCAATGGAAAGAAAAAAAAATAAAAATAAAAAATAAAAAAAACCAACCCGAACCGGAGCTCGGGTGTTTCAGACGAAAAGCAGAGCGCTCGAGCTCTCTGCTCGAGTGCTAATGGAGAAAGGGCAGTAGCCTTGGTTTCCGGTGGCCATGGGTCAAGCTTGAAGGTGGAGCTCGAATCGGCGGCCATGACGGCGATGATGCCATCGGCTCGGGTGTCTAACAGAAGAATGAAGCAGAGCTCTGTTCGAGCGACGACGGCAGCCTTGGTTTCCGGCGGCGATGTTTTCATGGCGGAGAGTTTGACAGCGCTGTAGAAGGGGAGGGATGGAGAGGTTGTAGGCATGGCGATCGGGTCACGGCAGGCCGAAAGAGTCGTGCTCAATCGGGAAATCAGAAACCGAAACAAAATCCGGAAAACTACGTCGTGCCTAAATTGGATACGATTGGGGTTCATCCATATCAAAGTCAGGAAGAATTAGGACTCTCTTTCGATATGTCTATAAAAGCAGACGAGTTTTTGCTGAGAAAAAGAACAAGAGAGTTTTATGGAAAACAAACAGAGGTTCGTTTTGAGAAGTTGGGTCGTGTTTGGGTCGTGATTTGGGTGAGTTTTTGGCCAGAAATTAAAGAGGAGGAAGAGGAGAATCGACGGGAGGAAGAAGAAATCGGGAGGAAAAAGGGGAAGTTTTTGAGCTGTTTTCGGGTTGCTACAGTACTTCTACAGTACCTACGAAACTGCTACAGTGATTTCGGGCTCATGGGGAAGATGAACAGTGCTCGATGAACAGTGTTTCTGCTATGAACAGTGTTTTGCTACAGTACTCGTGAATAGTGTTCCTGCTACAGTGATTTTTCATATGCAATTTCTTCTGAACTTGATTTGTTTTCTCATAAATATGAATAGCTAAATCTTTTGTCAAAGCTAGAGGTGACATTATTTGATTAGTATTTCTACGTCTATCAAGAAGTGCTCTTATTGCTTACTTGGTTGAATGCGATGTTTTGATAAAGTCATAATTTATAAAATTATTTGATTTATTGTTAACGTAAGGTACGGCGAATCCTTATAATTCCCTGTGATTATTTGACTGAGCTTGTTAATGATAAATTTTCAATCGAAATCTTTATGTTAATGGTTATGATGAACATGAATGCAATATCATCCGATTAGGTCAAATCATTATTTGAATCTAATTGAGAAATTAAATAGACATAGAAGTATTGATTAAATAATTGATCCTTGAAGCTTTGATATCTCTCATCGATTATCTTTGCCCATCTCTAGTTAGTTTTAATTAAATTTTTAATCGTCATTTTAGTAGTTAATTAAATTACAATCTCTCTACAAAATTTCCTGATAAGAATTTTAATTTGTTAAGCTAAGTAGTGTTTAGATTAGTTTGGAGTAGAATAATTCTACATCATTCCCTGTGGTTTGACCTTGGACTTACCAAGTATATATTACAATTTGTTAACCTATTTTGGGGTTTGATCAATATGTTTTGTTTGAATTAGTATAACTCATTTTAGAAGTTAGATTGTGAAAATATATGGTAAAAACTAGTTTTTGACCACCGATATTTTTTACACAATATCTATGATATTTTGTCCCTTTGGTCGATCGATATTTTACCGATATCCGATACAGAATTCCATGGCCTTGCCACTTTTTTCTTTTCTAAAGGCAATTCGACTTTGCCAAAATGAATGGACACCTATATATTACTAAATCCCCTTGTCGATGTAAAAAAAGCCTTTTTGCGGCCATTGATTGGAATAAATGAGTGTAGCCCATTAAAAAAATCAATTCACTGCCCATTACTAAGCTCATTTGACCATTGCAAAAGTATTCTGCTTCCAAAAGTAAATTTCCTTGCTTAATATTTGGTCACCTTGTGAATTATAAACCCTTCAATCTTTTGTTGTGGATGTTGAACTTCCAAATGCCTAACACAATAGACATGAAAGGGTTTGTTGATACGAATGTGATCTATTCGCTTTAAGGACACTAAACTCTCATCAAAAGTAGACCTTTGCATTTCATCTCACACAAAAATTAAACCTAGTTGTGCATTTAGATACTGATATTGAAATGTGAAAAGAAAATGTCAGCCTAAAAATAATCAAAGTGATTTTTTTTAATTGGTGAAAATATGTTTGGGAACCTAAAATTAGAATCAGCATTTTCACCTCTTTCAGGGGTGATTTGCTGATTTTTATCACTTATCATCGTTACGAGTGAAAATCACCCCTTTTAATTTCCAAATGTACTCGACCCTAATAGGTAAAATTTTTTATATTTCTCTGTCTGGGGCTTCTATCAGCTCAATTAGTATCCAAATAATTTTCAGTATTTTCAACCCCTTCTAGGCTGAAAATTTTCTTATTTTTAGTATCGAAAATTCTTCAATTGACATTTGTGACCATTGTAGACTTTATCATGAATTACTTTCTTGCTTCTTACTCATGTCATCAAATGTTTGTGCGGAAATTTAGGTAAAGAATTAGCTTGTTTTAAAGCCCCTTTATTTTTCATTGAACGTCCCATCAGGCTGCAAGAGCAGCACTTTTCCTGACACCCTCAAGAGGATCCGAGATGCAGCCTCTTAATGGTCTTAAGTTTAATTCTTTTAGCTTTTAGTTGGGCTAGGCCCAATAGCTATTACGTCTTCACATGGGCTTCACACATTCTGCAGGCCCATTACCATTTAATTTTCATTGTGCTTTTCCACATGAATAAGGCTAGCCTGTGCTGGACGCTGCAGGTAGTCGTCAAATCAGTGGAGCCCAAATGATCTGACGGCTGGCTGCAGTATGGTGCAGCGCAGGTTAAGCTTTTCCTTTCCACATGTTATGGCTAGAATGACATTTTGGAGGTGGGAAATGATAAAACTTGGATACTCTTAAGACATTTCAAAGTCAAAAGCTAATAATTACAACATAAACTTATGACTACAAGCGATCAGCAACCAAGGTTTTTGCAATCACTTCGCAAAATATTAGCTTCGCGAGATATTTATACTTTCTACACTGTACCAATGGCATATGTATATATGCTTTCTCAAATGGGGATCACCACACAGGTTAAGGCTCATTTGGGCAACAAAAGCTCTTAGTTTGAAGCTACATTTATCTCGAATCTCCTCAGGTGGAGAGTAAAGGTCACGCCCCGAAATCCCATACCTTGATCGGAGTGCGGAAGCCAGCAAATAAGATACAAATCGAGGTAGAGATCCCGGGCACGCGATTGAACAGTCGATTTTCTAACCGATTACAATCATCTCAAAAGGATGTGTAACCGATTATGCCCGCAATCAGTGTAATACAATAACAGACATCAATAAATAATATGAAATATATTTACTTAATAATAATCTATTTAAGAAAATTAAATTAAAATAAATCTATAAGTCTATGGCACATAATTGCCAATAATGTCATAAGCATCAATAAAAGCAAAGCAAATAACTAAATAGTCTTTAAACTCTTCTCGGCGCTAGCAATCCACCTTTTCACTACTGCACTTCCTGATCTCAATTTTTATTTGCGCCTGCATCAGAGGATGCATGAGTATTTCATTGAAACACTCAGTAGGATGTAAAAACCCACTGAATTAAAACAAGCAGTATGAAGAGAATTAAGAATAACAAAGGTTATAGACATTCCACAACATTTGAACTGAACCGAGGTCGATACACCTGCAAGGTTAGTCAACAATAACAATTCCAATTCGCAAGTATAGGAAAAACATCAATAAAGCTCCTACCATACATAAGGGTAAGGAGAGAATGATAATTATATCAAAGGCTTCTGACATCTAAAGTGAAAGGAGTTACAATTTCTGCTCGCTAAACTGGTCACTCGCAAGTGACTAAAATAATATACCAGAACCACCCTAGAGGTCCTCTCTTTGGAACCCTGCCATGCGTCTAGGATGTTGGCTTCATTAGTGCTTACGGACACGATGGGCGGAGACTGGGGACCTTCCGTAATGTCCACAATCTAACGTACGTATAGTGCCTCCCTTCGGGCAGTATGGAATCTCAACTTCATAATTATAAGTGGCCTCGCAAGATCTAGCAATGGCTTAATTGAGCATACTATGAATCCACCATGGAGAGAGTCTCGCAAGATCTCCAGTGGAAGAAACAATCATGAAATCATAAGGTATCTCTTACCATAACAGACTCTCTCATGGAGTATGGATAGAAGTGTCAAGATCTTTTGGCCAACAAATAACTCACTCATTGGAGTAGCATAGAATAACAAGCTTCTCAAAGGCATATAAATCACTCTTGGATTAACAAGAAAACCCAAATACTTCGAATAATAACAACTCGCCGAAGAAATACCATACAATCAATACGTACCTTTCATGCTGATCTATACATAAAATATGCATTTTATTATCTCCTAAGCTTATGATTATGCTAGTGTTTGATTAGAATAACTAATACTTTAATATAGTTTTTGGTTTTTGTAGGAAACAAGAGTAATACACAAAAATGAAGAGAAAAGTGACTCGAATGGTTAAATTATCATAACTTCGTCTACAAATGTCGGATTGGACTGATTCAAGCTTCATGTAAAGTTCAAGAAGTCAGCTTTCCAACGCCACCAACCACGCGCAATTCGGAGTTCGGGACACAAAGTTATAGCCATTTGAAGTTTCTAAACAGTAACTACGATCGATCGGGAATCACTGCGATCGATCGCTAGAGCCGCAAAAGCACTATATTGAAGGACACGATCGATCGGCATAAAAACGATCGATCGTATCTACTGGAATTTTTTATCCACCGAAGACAGCAACTACGATCGATCGGTATCATACGGCGTCGATCGCCAAGCGATCGATCGGAGGAAAATAACGAAGGAATAGCGATCGATCGGCCAGCGAACGATCGTCAATACGTACGATCGATCGCCGTATGCGGCAAACCGGAATTAAGGCCTATTTAGACTTGGATTTGGAAGGGATTTTGAGGGTTTTCCTTCACCCCTATATATATGCCTTAAGGGAGAACGTATTGGGCACCACATATTCAACCTAGAGAGCAATTTGAGACCTTGGAGGCTAGAGCAAAGGAAGAAGAAGATGATGAAGATGAAGATGATGGATTCTCTTCCCATGCTTGGCTAAACTCCTATCCAAGGCGTAGATGAAGCCCAATAATCTGGTTGTGTAGTTTCTTTTCTCTCATCTTATGTTTTTATTCTAGTTGGTGTATGGATTTTATTGTGTAATCACCGTTAATTCAATAAAGATTTGTTCTTTGTACTCGCGAGAGACAAGAGTGAATTCTTGTGAGTTTCAATCCGAAGAATACTTGCGTATCCGAGAGGAACGTGAGTAGACTGAGGTGTTATATATTAATAAAGTTTCATTGGTTTATACTCGAGAGAGATAGATCACAATTCCATGTTTTAATTGTTTTATGTGTTACATCCGAGAGGAGAGCACTATATTTTGAGTTGACAAGTGTATGTCCGAGAGGAATATGCTAACCAATTGGAAATCTTTATTTAAAAGAGAGAGGGAAACGATACACTAATTATTGTGGTGGATTCGAAGCCTTGGTCTTCTCCACATTGATTAAATCTCAGCTTAGTTTAGTTTAAAGTTCATTGCTTTCTTAGTCTAAAATCAACATTGCTATCTTCTCTTGAATTTGGTAAAAGATTAATCCGTCCCTGAGGTTCGACAACCCTTTAATACTCACTGAGGTACACAATTGCCTTGTGCACTTGCAAGGGTTTAATTTTAAACGATCAAGTTTTTGGCGCCGTTGTCGGGGACGGCACAATAGTTTACCAGATTCTTAGCATAATTAGTTTTAGAGTAGTTTAGTGTAAGCCTGCTCACGAGCCGAGTCAGCTCGCGATTTTTTCCAGCTCGACTCGGCTCGACTCGATTTTTGGCTCGACTCGAGCCCAGCTCGACTCGATTCGAGCTGGGCTCGACTCGTCCGCTCGACTCGGTATAAGTCGAGTCGACTCGACTCGACTCGAGGTGGGTTGATAACCCTCAACCTCGAGTCGACTCTACTCCCCGTCTGGCCGTCTCCCCTGCTCCCCCAGGTCCCCCGTTCTCCTCTCCGACGGCGGTGAGTCGGTGACCCCTCGTCTCCTCTGCAACGGCGGTGGCCCCTCCTCTCCTCTGCAACGGCGGAGCCCCCCCTCTCCTCTCCGACAGCGGCGGTGACCCCCCTCTCTTCTCCGACGGCGGCGACCCCTTTTCCTATCCGACAGCGGCGGCATCCCCCTTCTCTTCTCCGACGGTGGTGACCCCCCTCTCCTCTCCGACGGTGGCGACCCCCCTCTCCCGTACTTGAGCCTACCTTTTTCGGACACCTAGAAAAACAGAAATGTATCTACCTATTTCGGACAGAGGGACTACTGAGTTAATCAATCCAAAAATCAGCAAGAAAGAGAATACCAGGTCTGGCCATCACGTTGAAAGGCTTCAGGCTTGGAGCCCAGCTTCATGGTAGCCATGGCCTCCTCCTCCTCTAGCAGCAGGACCACCTTGCTCCTCCTCCCATAAAACCACACTTACAAGAACCCTAAAACAAAGAGTGAAAAAGACTCTGACTTTAATCTCGGAGCAACAAATTCCGGACAAGTCCAGGTGGGGGAATCAGCAGAGCACAAGGTCCGGGTCTCATGGAGAAGATGAAGAGTTGTTACCGTTGAGGAAGGCAAAGAAGATTGGAGCATGGCTGAGACAGCTAAGGGAGATGGCGAAAGCTAGCTTCAGCAAAGAAGATTGGAGCATAAATATTTGTAATAAATATTTGTTTTGTACATAAAAGGTATAAAAAAATTGTAGCCCAATTGGTTAAGGCGACCGTGTGGTGTGGTTGTGTTTGGGTTCGAATCACCCCAAAGGCATATTGTTTTTGGCTCGAGCTCGAGCCGAGCCCGAGTTCGAGCTGTCAAACTCGAGATCGAGCTCGAGCCGAGCCCGAGCTCGAGCTGTCAAACTCGAGATCGAGCTCGAGTCGAGCTGCCGAATCGAGGGCTCGACTCGAGTCGAGCCGAGCTCGAGCCCAAATTATATACATCGAGCTCGAGTCGATCTGAGCCAAAACTCGACTCGACTCGGCTCGTGAGCAGCCCTAGTTTAGTGAGTCTTAACTTAGATTATTCGTCAGTAGCTTAATTTGTGTTTTGCTTTCTTTTGCAAGGTTAAGAGAGGACGTGGAATTCTCGCCAACGTGGAAGGGCCACCCCTTCCTCTAGTTTGAATTCTCTTATCTTTCTCTTTTTAGATTAATTTGTGTGTTTGGTGTTTTTCTTTTCTTTCTGTGACTGCATGTTGTGCTAGTTGTGGCTATTAGGACTGCTAGTTGTTGATATCTAGGACTGATGATTGGTAGTTGTGGAATCCATATCTAGGGTTGATTTTCTGATTTGTGGATGTGTGATATTATGGTTCGGTTGATGAATGCATGGTGAAGAAATGTCTTCACCTTTCTATGGATTTAGCCATGAGAACCTATATAGGAGCTTTAATGATTATTGTTCTTTACACACACCTAATCCCCCTCCCTATGAATTGCCCTACCACCCACATCCCTTATATGCTGATACTTACAACCGTGGTTGGGATAATCACTCTAATTTTGGGAGTGGCGCATCTTTCCTACAAAACACAACTCCTTATATGTCGGAACCATGTGCCCTTTGTTTAAGTCCCATTCAGACCCCAGTGGAGTGCCCTTTGGCCCATGAGTACCCTGATTTTATAAGAAAATATGTGAATGAGGCCCAAGGTCTTCATATGTGGGAGGATCATCCTAACAACCCTTGGGAGCAACCCAACCCTGGGCCCACTCTTCATGAGGCCCTTAGACAAGATTTCCTAAGCCAACAACTACCTTACCAACCAGCCTCTAATCGTCAGTTTGGCCAAACCAATAAGAAACCATCCCTAGAAGATCAAATGAGCCAAATGCTAGCCACCCAATCTTCTCTCATCTCAGCTTTCAGTGCGATGGAAGCCAAGGTGGACACTATGATAGACACCAAATATAGAGAGCTGACAGGTGAGTTGAGTACCCAGGCCCAGATTATCCATTCCCATACACAGGCTCTTGCCAACATTGAAACACAGTTAGAACAATTGGCACATGCCATGAATATTAACGAATAATGCATTTTACCTGTCGAGCCCCAATATCCAAAGAGCCAATTTTCTGATGAAGGGATCTGTTTTTCCCCTGACTATGATGTTACATCCCTTCAGAATGCTCAAAGGTTTGACAATGAGCTTGAGTGGGCTTTACACAATGATCAAGAGGGTGTAGAAATTAAAGAAGAAGTAAGTGTGTTAATAGAACTTGTCAACCTTCTTCTATATCTGAGGAGTGGCAATCTACAACACTGTTAACAGAACCTTATATTCCTGAAGCACCATTCATATCTTGTCTAGATCAATCTAACTCTTTGTTTATTGACAGTAACTTCGACTGTTTCATAGATAGTTTAGTTGATTCACTAGTTGAGGAAGCTTTCCCAATTCTATTACTAGAAGAGGCCCCTAAGGCCAAAATGGTTGATGTGGGGGAGGAGGTTCCCTTTATATTAAAATTTTCTGATGACCTTCTTCCATGGACAATGCAGGGACCCCTCTTTCCAAAGCTTCCCTACCCACCACTTCATCCTTTTATTCCACGATGTGCTCCATACTTAGGCAACAAGGATAGAAGTGTGTGGTGCAATCATTTAATTGATCCAGGTTGATGACTTGATAATCTGACCCTAGAGAAGATTGTGGCTCCGTCTGGCTGAAGACGTTAAACTTAGCGCTTGGTGGGAGGCAACCCACGTATTCAGGTGTATTCTCTCCTTTATTTGATTTTCTTTGTTATATGCTCATTGTCATGCTATATTTTGTTCACATTGAGGACAATGTTCATAATAGGTTTGGGGGAGGGAATAGTGCTTGCATAAAAGAAAAAAAAATTAGAAAAATAAATCAGAAAAATAAAAAATAAAAATTTGATTAGTTTTTAAGTTGTTTGTTAGTACTTTTTCTTAGGTTTTGATAGTTTATCCCGTGATGATGCATGTTACAATTCTTAGGAGATTAATTTACATTGGAAGTGTGAGTAAGTATACTGGAGGATAGATACACTTAACTGAGCATACTTTTCTGTTACAGTCCTCTTGGAATAAGTGCTTGAACTAAGAAAATTCATTTACACACACTAGTTACATAAAGTAATACCATCTAGAGATTTGTTGAATGCTAATCTACAGTGGGATGTCTTTAGTCATAGTCATTGGATGATGTGTAGTTATCTGTTGAGCTTAAAAGATCATGATAGACCATTTACTTGGCTATGGCAAGGGATTGGAACCGGAAATAGGTCGAGAGTATAATACAGCCTCGACAAAATAAAGATGTGCTGAAAATATGAATGATGAAGATGAAAATGAAAACAAAATGAAAGAAAGGGGCTGCTTGACTTTATAGGATTAACTTAGGCTGATGCTCGGGCCCGAAGCGGTCTCTTAAAACCTAATGCCCTAAGCCAATTTGGCTGGGAGTCATTGGCCTGAGTCATTGCTAAACCTAAGCATCTTGAAGTTAGGCCTTACACAGTCCTAGCGAAAAAAAAAAGAGAAGAAAAAAAAAGTCTGTGGTGTATTATCCTCTCAAATCTAGAATGTTGGACCCGAATGAGGCGCGCAGATCTGTGCTATCATGAACCTAAAGATTACGATGACTATGTAGATTCTGATGTTCTTTGGTTAATGGGTAACACTGGATCTGTATAAAACAGAAATTTAGAATGTATTGCTACAATGTTCTACACTTTCTACTATTTACATTATCATGCTATATCATATTGAGCAGAAATTTCCAAGATGAAAGTGTGGAATAAAACCACTTACTTGAGGGCTTCTATATTCCTGTTGATTATGAACCAAGTACATGTGGTTGATTTTCTTAAGCATTGTAATATGTATTTGTCGGGATAATAGGTTTGCTTGTTTTGCAATGTTTTAATTTTTGCTTTTTTTTTTGCACTTAGGATAATTAGTTTCATAAATACATGTTTGTGGGTAGCATGGCTGCAAACCCTCACGAGACAACACTCGTCCTACTAGGGACACCTAGAGGTTTAACGGCTTGTTGCATACGCTCAATGCAATCGTGTTCCCTACGAAAGTGGTGTTTACTTTTATGCATTAGTGGTGTTTACTTTTCTGCATTAGTTCTTTTAGTCGATTGTTTGATTTTGTTTTGTTTTGTTTTGCTAGGGACTAGGAAAATCTAGGTTTGGGGGTGTGATCTATACATGAAATATGCATTTTATTATCTCCTAAGCTTATGATTATGCTAGTGTTTGATTAGAATAACTACTACTTTAATATAGTTTTTGGTTTTTGTAGGAAACAAGAGTAATACACAAAAATAAAGAGAAAAGTGACTCGAATGGTTAAATTATCATAACTTCGCCTACAAATATCGGATTGGACTGATTCAAGCTTTATGTTAAAGTTCAAGAAGTCAGCTTTCCAATGCCACCAACCACGCACAATTCGGAGTTCGGGACACAAAGTTATAGCCATTTGAAGTTTCTAAACAGTAACTACGATCGATCGGGAATCACTGCGATCGATCGCTAGAGCCGCAAAAGCACTATATTGAAGGACACGATCGATCGGCATAAAAACGATCGATCGTATCTACTGGAATTTTTGATCCACCGAAGACAGTAACTACGATCGATCGGTATCATACGGCGTCGATCGCCAAGCGATCGATCGGAGGAAAATAACGAAGGAATAGCGATCGATCGGCCAGCGAACGATCGTCAATACGTACGATCGATCGCCGTATGAGGCAAACCGGAATTAAGGCCTATTTAGACTTGGATTTGGAAGAGATTTTGAGGGCTTTCCTTCACCCCTATATATATGCCTTAAGGGAGAACGTATTGGGCACCACATATTCAACCTAGAGAGCAATTTGAGACCTTGGAGGCTAGAGCAAAGGAAGAAGAAGATGATGAAGATGAAGATGATGGATTCTCTTCCCATGCTTGGCTAAACTCCTATCCAAGGCGTAGATGAAGCCCAATAATCTGGTTGTGTAGTTTCTTTTATCTCATCTTATGTTTTTATTCTAGTTGGTGTATGGATTTTATTGTGTAATCACCGTTAATTCAATAAAGATTTGTTCTTTGTACTCGAGAGAGACAAGAGTGAATTCTTGTGAGTTTCAATCCGAAGAATACTGTTAAGCATGAAAAATACACATTTTTATATGCCTTTTTACCTATTTGTTAGTTATGTTTTCTAATTAAAATGAGGAATAAAGTGAATTTTGGTAATTTTCTAAGTAATTAGGAATTAAACGAATAAGGCTCTCTAAATTGCTCAATTTAACACTGTTCCGTAATTTTATAAATATTTGGTGCGTCTAATTTGGGACATGTTTTATTTTGTATAGGTTCGCATGCTCGTACTGCTGAACAGCCAAAAGTGAAGCCATTAGACGGGTTTTGAAATGCCAAAGCGACCCAAGATCTGAGATCACGCGCAGAGAAGATCTGGACCGTTGATGTTCACTGATGAGGAAGACGGGCGCTGAGTTAAGATAAGAGCGTTCAGATTTGATCCGACGGATGACATTTCTACGACGGGTTACAGCTCAATTAAAAAAAAAAGAAAAAAGAAAGAAAACTGGTTCGTCGATTCGGGTCGAAGGAATTAAAAAAAAAAGAAAAGAAAAGAAAAAAAACAGAAGACAACCCGAGCCGATGGCTCGGGTGTCTTCCTGAAACAGAGCAGGAGCTCGAGAGGCCGACAGAGGCGAAGCTCGAGGTGCTCGGCGGCTGGGTCCCAGTGGAGATCGACGACGGGTGTTCGATGACGACGGCTGGGCTCGACGGCGGAGGCTTACGGCAGACAGCATCACGGCGGCGAGGAACAGCACGCGAAAGAGGAACAAGGAGCAGCCTCTGTTTTGGAAAGATCTCAACTTGGAAAGCTGCTTGAAGGGAGGGCCGAATCGGGAAAATCAAGGTTCAATTCAGGTCTGTTTCAGCTATGGTAAGCTGCTATTCTCAAATTCTTTAAAGATTTCAAAAAGGGCGGATTTGGATCAGCAAAAGGAAGTTTCACATTTGGGGGATTTGGGTCCTGTTTGAGCAGCTTAAAGACAGTATTTTTTTTTACCACAAAATCAGACGGTATTAGAAGCAATTCGAAGCGAAAGTTAACTGATTTGGAATGCAATTAATTGAAGGGTATTTTACACGACATTGGTTTGGAAACTGCTGATTTGGGAAAGAACGAAGGGCTGTTCTTGCCGTCCATATAAACAGTACAGAGACAGAGAAGAGGCGGGCAGTCCGACCAGAGACGAAGACGACCAGAACAATTTAGTTTTTTTACAGTTCCAAGTTTTAATTCCAGTTTCCCTCTTGTCATTTTAATTTTCATTTACTGTCGTGTTTGCTTCGAAAGAGTATGTAACGAACTGCTATTCGAGACAGAAGACCGAGAGCAGCTTTCATTCTTTTGTTTTAGTTTTTTTTTTATTATTTTTTTTATTTCAGTTTTTATCGTTTTATCTATCGCTTGTGTAATTTGAGTTTTAATTGTAATTCCGGAGATTCAATTGCAAGGAGAGATATTTTGTGGCTGATTCAAAGGAAGATCAAAGTTGACATTTTTATTTATTTCTTCAAGTCAAGTAAGTTAATTCTTTTAATTCCAATGAGTTTAATTATGAATTTTGTATGTGTTATAGTTAATATGTTTGGCTAAATCAGTTGCTAAGGCTAGGATGAGGCTGTAGTAATTATAGAGAATCCGTACATGTGAACGTTGATATTTTTCCTAGAATTGTGCGTTAATTGTTTATGCGTTCCTGTTGTTAATTGCATGGTTATTTTTAGATATAGCATTAATCATGTTTTTGCTATGATTTAGAATTACTATTGTCAATGCATGCTCATTTTAATTGGTTAAATAACAAATCGGATGCTAGTTGTGATTTACTTGTAAGTGGGTACATCTAGTGATTTGAGCTGTTAATTTAAATAGCATGAAGGACGTGATTTTTGTATGAGTAATTGTGCATTAAAGTAAAATCTTCCGTAACAACGTGAATAGGATTCTAGATTGTTACGAGTATTTGGAGAATGATAAATGATTGAAGGGTTAGGGTTCTCTATAATTTATTGCATGCCGATTCCAAAGCCTTAGTATTTTGTTAATTTGATAAAGTTTAGTTTTTTTTATTCCGTTAATTGATTTTAATTAGTCGTTAGTTAGTTAATCAATTTCTACAAGTTTCATAGTTTAGTCAAGGGTTTAGTTAGGATTAGATTAGATTTCCGCTACACAAGTCCCTGTGGGTTCGACCTCGTAAGAATTGTGCGACTATACTCCAAACACGATTCGTACACTTGCGAGTAAATTAAGAGATTAATTAAAACAACAACAAATACTTGCGTATCCGAGAGGAACGTGAGTAGACTGAGGTGTTATATATCAATAAAGTTTCATTGG
Organism: Houttuynia cordata; assembly: GCA_039654745.1. NCBI lineage: Eukaryota > Viridiplantae > Streptophyta > Magnoliopsida > Piperales > Saururaceae > Houttuynia > Houttuynia cordata. The sequence goes on from CM077510.1 coordinate 10,260,497, forward strand.
TTTATACTCGAGAGAGATAGATCACAATTCCATGTTTTAATTGTTTTATGTGTTACATCCAAAGAGGAGAGCACTATATTTTGAGTTGACAAGTGTATGTCCGAGAGGAATATGCTAGCCAATTGGAAATCTTTATTCAAAAGAGAGAAGGAAACGATACACTAATTATTGTGGTGGATTCGAAGCCTTGGTCTTCTCCACATTGATTAAATCTCAGCTTAGTTTAGTTTAAAGTTCATTGCTTTCTTAGTCTAAAATCAACATTGCTATCTTCTCTTGAATTTGGTAAAAGATTAATCCGTCCCTGAGGTTCGACAACCCTTTAATACTCACTGAGGTACACAATTGCCTTGTGCACTTGCAAGGGTTTAATTTTAAACGATCACATGCTCAGCCTTAGATAGGAATTCCTTATACACATAGAAATTCTATAATACAAATATCAGAGATAAGAAAACCAAAGAATTCTTAGATGATTTAAATTCCAAGTGGAATCACAAACCGACATCAACGCTTCAAGGTAGATAGTTATAAATCTCTTGATCAAATAATTATCTCTCCTAATTAGATTACTTCTAACCCGATCCCTGATAATACTGTCGCGAGTCTAGTTTATAACCCCACTGATTTTATATTTTTTCTATTTTATTTGGATTAGTTATGAATTATTTACTACCGACTGTCAGCACAGAAACAGTTCTGGCTGAGATTAAGACTCTTAATTAAACTTGATTGTCTCACTTAATATCACATTATAGATGATAATATATCATTAACAGACCATATACTCCCCTCCTAGACCAATTACAGACCCTAGGATAATATGGAATTACTAAATTACACACCTTTCTCATGTTCCTTTACGTATAACATAGTTTTAACTATTAATACCTTTCAAATAAGACCTTTAATGTAAGACACACGTTAAGACACCAAAACTCAACATTGATCATGGTCCATCAAGCAATATCAAAACTCTTAGTCTCTGGAAAATAAATAAAGCATTAGACTTTAGGTGCGAATTCCCATCTAGAAACGGAACATGAATGCACATATGATTATGATGCACTACGCATAAAAATAATGACACAATTCATTCATCTCACAAGAATCCACACAATACACTAAGGTGTTGAATCAAAACACTTGTCAATATCATATAATCAGAAGAGAGAAGAGGAGAAAAACCATCTTACTTAATTCACCGAAGATTCCGCCTTTCTATGCGTTGCTCGTCTCCTCCGCTTCCTCCAAAGCTCCTGCTCCAAGCTCTTGCAAACTCCCACAAGAAGAAGCCTTTAAAGGAGGTGGGTGAACGTGGGAAGGAGAGGGGGAAAGGTCTCTGGACGTTCTAGGTTTAGGTTTTGCAATAGCACAAGCCAACTCTCTAGGGTTTATATAGAGTTGGGGGAGAATCCCTTTTGAGACTAATTTTCCATATCATGGACACTTTCCACCAATGAGAAGGCCTCAAGATCCCTCTAGAGACGTGCAATTAAATTCCAATTGGGATTTAGTATCTTTCCCATGCAAATCCACCACAAAAATAAGCTAGAAATCGCAAAACCGCAACCGGCGATCGATCGGCTATACGGCGATCGATCGTCGTATCCGTTATTCTACACCACCGCGTTACAGCCGATCGATCGCAATTATTTCCGATCGATCGCTTTACCGAAACAAAACAATTAAAAATCACAGTAACTACGATTGATCATTTTGGCAAGGTGTCGATCGATTTAATTTCCCGATCGATCGTTTATTATGGCGATCGATCGCAGCCACGCTCAAACAAAATTCAATTTCTCATATCTTTTCACTCCGAACTCCAAATCGCGCATAGTTGATGGCGTTGGAAAGCTCTTCTCGCCAACTTTAATTCCCATACGGAAAAACGCGACCAAATCAAACAATAATAGGGTCAAATTTCGGTTTTAAAATACTTACTAATTTTCTGGGTGTTACAGTAAACAAAGTGGCTTTTGTTTGTCCACCATGCCCTAAGATAAGAGAAACTCGAGCTCTAGAAGTATGCTCCCAAGCCATAGATCTTAACCCGGACGACTCAAATGGAGTGACAAGTGAGCACTTGGTCAAGCTAGTCTCGTAACTTAGGGACCATCTGAAATTCAGCTGGTTAGTGGATAATCTAAAAAATCCACCTGGTTATTGATAAGCATAAAATATACATATTTATATGCCTTATTTACCTATATGCTAGTGTAGTTTTTATGATAAAATATGAATAAAACGGGTTATTTGTGATTAGGGTAGTAATTAGGGGATTAATAATTAATTTACTCTAATTAACTATTTTAGATGCATTAAAGAATTTAATAAATTATATTTTTTACTATGCGTCTAATTTTAGTTTGGTTTTGTTATTGCAGGTTTAAAAATGCGAATTGCAGATCGGTAGCAGACGAGCGCGTTAGACGTGTTTTGAAATGCCAAAGTGACCCAAGAGCTGATATCACACGTATCAATGATCTGAACCATTGATGAGCTACTTAAGAGAAGACGGGCGCGAAATTAAAGTACGGACGTGTAGATTTGAATCGGTGGTGGAGATTGTTACGACAGGTTTTAATTGAGAAAAAATAAAAAAAAAGGAAAGAAAAAGATGAAAACCGGCTGGTCCGGTTTGGGTAAAATAAAAAAAGAAAAAGAAAATGAAACCCGAGCCATCGGCTCGGGTGTCTTCGTTCTGGAACAGTGCTGGGCGCTCGAGCTTCTGCTCGAGCGCCGGCGTGAAAGAGGTGTCGGACAAAAGACAGCAACCGGCGATGTCTTCACGGCTAGGCGGCGCTCGTGCTGGAGGCGGAGCAGAATGGCAACGGCTTGGGCTGGTTTCACGGTGACGATGGGGCAGAACAGAGCAGAGTGACGGACATGGCCATGGCGGAGCAAGAGCTGGAGACAATCGGCAAGAGCTGAAGACGACGGAAATGGCGGCGGAATGGCAAGGCTGGGCTCGATCGAGAATGACGACGAGTAGAGACGTGTTGGATTTGGAAACTAAGAGGAAGAGTCATGCTCGATTTGGGACGCGTTTGAAACAGAGGCGTGCTGAATATGGTATCAAATTTGGGCTCATCTCGAAGAGGAATTGACGGGAGAAGGACTCTCTTTCGAAGTCTATAAAAACCGAGCGAAGAATTGATGAAAAGGACTAGATTTTTTGGGGACGAAAGGGCTCTGTTTTGAAAAAATAGAGTTTCGGTTGAGTTTTGGGTGTTTGGGTTGTGTTTTTCGTCGTGATTTTGGCCGGAATTGAAGAGGAGGAGAGGAATTGAAGAGGGGGGAGATAGGGAGAAGAAGAAGAGAAGAAATAGAGAAGAAAGACGGAATTTTGCTTCGGTGAACAGTAACCTGCGAATTTGCTACAGTGCCGTCGAGCTGAGGAAGACGATGAATACTGTTCTGTGAACAGTGTTTCTGCTGCTACAGTACTCGTGAATAGTAAAACTGCTACAGTGTTTTCCGATGCAATTTTTCCCAAATCTAATTTTTTTCTTGAATATGAATAGCTAAATCTTTTGTCAAAGCTAGAGGTGACGTTATTTAGTTGATATTTTTACGTCTATAAAGAAGTGTTTAATGCTTATTTGGTTGAATGCGATGTTTTGGAAATAGTCATAATCTATACAATTATTTGATTTATCGTTAATGTAAGGTACGGCGAATGCTTATAATTCCCTGTGATTAGTAGACTATGCTTGTTAATGATAAACTTTCAATTGATATTTTTATGTTAATGGATATGATGAACGTGAATAAAATATTTTCCGGTTAGGTCAAATCATTATTTGAATCTAATTGCGTAATTAAATAGACGTAGAGTTTTAATTAAATAATTGATCCTTGAAGCTTTGATATCCCCTATCGATTATCTTTCCTATCTTTAATTAGTTTTAATTGAATTTTTAATCGTCATTTTAGTAGTTAGTTAAATTACAATTTCTCTACAAAATTCCCAGATAAGAACTTTAATTTGCTAAGCTAAGTAGTATTTAGATTAATTTGGAGTAGAATAATTCTACATCATTCCCTGTGGTTCGACCTTGGACTGCTACATTGTTCTGAATTTTTCTTCAAATTTGGTAACTTCGTTCTATATCTCTCTTTGAAATTTCTGTTGCCTGTGCATGCACTCGTGGAATAGAGATACCAGTGGAAGATTGGTTAGAGAGAATTCTGCTATTTTGATTGGGTATCCTTTGTTTGAATTTTCTATTCCATCACACACAAAACACAATATGGCTGATCAGGGTAGTAACCCTGATATTAATGAAAATGAGAATGAACATGATGCACCAATGCGGCCCTTGCGTGAGTACCTGCAACCTGCACGCACTAGTACACCTTCGTGTATTATATTACCTCTACAGGCACATCACTTCACTTTCAAGGCTAGAATGATAAACTTGCCTCCCAAATTCCATGGTACAGATTCTGAAAATCCTTATTTACATTTAAAAGAATTTGAGGAAGTATGTGCAACATTCGAGCAGGCTTGTAGTGAAGACATTATTAGGCTAAAATTATTTCCATTTTCTTTGAAGGATAAAGCCAAAACTTGGCTGAATTCCCTTAAGCCTAGATTTATAGAAACTTGGAAAGAACTACAGACTCAATTCCTTAAAAAGTTTTTCCCAGTTCATAGGACAAATGCTTTGAAAAGACAAATAACAAATTTTGCTAAAAAATAAAACGAATCATTTTATCAATGTTGGGAGCGATATAAAGATTTGTTAAATTCTTGTCCACATCATGGATATGAGAAGTGGCACACCATCAGTTTCTTCTATGATGGGATGACGCCATCAATGAAACAATTTGTACAAACAATGTGTAATGGGGAATTCTTTGATAAAGACCCTAATGAAGCCCTTGATTTTCTAGATCAAATAGCTGAAGACTCAGATTCTTGGGATCCCACCGATCCCTCTGATATTTCTAAGCCGAAGTCTTCAACTACTAGTGGGGGTTTGCATCATCTTAGGGAGGAGGATAATTTTAGTGCTAGGCTACCCTCTTTGGCTAGGACGGTGGAGGCCATGGAATCAGGGAAAGTTAATACTGTTAAGTCTGTTGCTACAGAAGAGGTCTGTGGAATTTGTGATGTCATGGGACACCCTACTAATGAGTGCCCTACTATTCCTGCTTTTAAGGAGGTGTTACATGACCAAGCAAATTCCATAACCCCTTTCAAGAGGCAATCTCCTTATGGAGACACTTACAATCCAGGATAGAGGAATCACCCCAACTTTAGTTGGAGGAATGATAGTGCTGTACAAACACCACCTCCTCAGGCATCTTCCAATTATACTCCATATGTTCCACCTCACAGGAAGACACTTGAGGAGACACTGCAAACTTTTATGCAAGGGCAAGCTACCATTAATCAACAAACCTCACAAGCCATTAATGATATAAAGAGCTCTCTCACTAAATTGACATCTTCTCTAGCTGTTCAAGAGAAAGGTAGGTTTCTTACTCAACCCCAACCCAACCCGCAGGGGCAATTCACATAATAGACACACAATCTTCTGATTCACAATTGGAACATGCTAAGTCTATTACCACTCTTCGTAGTGGAAAAGAAATTGACAAAACAATTCTACTTAAGGCCCGGTGAATCAAAACATGATAATGAGGAAATTGATAAATTTGGGTCAAGTGAAAATGTGAGATGTCCTATTCCAGCTCCTTTTCCACAGAGGTTGAAACCACCTCAAAAGTTGAACCAAAATGCTGAAATTTTTGAACTTTTTAAGCAGGTAAAAATTAACATTCCTTTGTTAGATGCAATCAAACAGGTACCTTCTTATGCTAAGTTCTTGAAAGATTTGTGTACTATTAAGCGTAAGTTGAATGTGCAGAAAAAAGCATTTTTAACTGAACAGGTAAGTTCTATAATTCAACACAAAAGCCCACCCAAATATAAGGATCCCGGATGTCTAACTATTTCATGTGTGATCGGGAACTTTAGGGTAGACCAAGCCTTGCTTGATCTTGGGGCTAGTGTTAATCTTTTGCCTTATTCAGTGTACACTCAGTTAGGTCTTGGAGAGCTTAAACCCACCACCATTACTCTCCAACTTGCTGATCGTTCTGTTAAAATCCCAAGGGGAGTGGTGGAAGATGTGCTTGTTTAAGTAGACAAATTTTACTTTCCTGTTGATTTTATTGTTTTGGACACATCCTGTTATAAATGTAACTGCAAATATTCCTATTATATTAGGTCGTCCATTTCTTGCTACTTCAAATGCTTTGATTAATTGTAGAAATGGTGTAATGAAACTTTCATTTGGCAATATGACTTTAGAATCGAATATATTTCATGTTTGCAAACAACCCCCAGAGTCAAATGATTTTTTCGCAGTTGACATGATTAAAACCTTAGTGGAGGATACATTCCCATTTATTTGTCATGATGATCCACTTGCAGTTGCTTTAATTAATCCTGATGTGCGGAGTAGGACTACAGGTGGAATGAATGTTGGGTTAAAAGATCCTGGATAATTTGAAAAAAGTGGGATTACGTAAGACAAGAAACTTAGCGCTCCTGGGAGGCAGCCCAGCTTTTTCTTTAGTTTTAGGTTATTTATTTGTTAGATGATATTTTCTTGTTGGATATTGTGATTGCTCTCATCTTCTTATTTGTTGATGTTTTTCACTCGCATGGGAATTTAGCAATTTGAAGTTCTCCAGGTAACATTTATCTTTGATTTTATTTATTTCTTTATTTTATCCTTCATTTCATTCTTAACATTGAGGACAATGTTTAGTTTAGGTTTGGGGGTATATAGGAATAACATTGTTTATTTTGAAAAAAATTTGAAAAAAAAATAGAAAAAAAAAGCAAATAAAAATTTGATTAGTTTTTAGGTTGTTTGTTAGTATTTTTTTATAGGTTTTGATAGTTTATCCCTTCTTGATGTATATTTTAATTTTTAAGAGATTAATTTACATTGGAAGTGTGAGTAAGTATACTGGAGGATAGAAACACTTAACTGAGCATATCTTTCTGTTACAGTCCTCTTGGATTATGTGTTTGAGCTAATAAAACTCACTCACACACACTAGTACATAAAGTAATACCCTCTAGAGATTTGTTGAATACTAATCTTCAGTGGGATGTCTTTAGTCATCGTCATTGGATGCTATGTGGTTGTCTGTTGAGCTTAAAAGATCATGATAGACCATTTACTTGGCTATGGCAAGGGCTTGGAACCGGAAATAGGTTGAGAGTATAATACAACCTGGATATGATAAGATTGCTGGAAAATATGAATGCTGATGAAAAAAATGATGATGAAAAAAAAATGAAAAAAAAAAGAAAGAAAAGGGGTTGCTTGACTTTATAGGATTAACTTAGGTTGATGCTCAGGCCCGAAGCGGTCTCTTAAAACCTAATGCCCTAAGCCAACTGTGCTGGGAGTCATTGGCCTGAGTCATTGCTAAACCTAAGCATCTTGAAGTTAGGCCTTACACAGTCCTGCTGAAAATGAAATAAAAAAAGAAAAAAAAAAGTCTATGGTGTATTATCCTCTCAAATCTAGAATGTTGGACCCGAAGGAGGCGCGCAGATTTGTGCTATCATGAACCTAAAGATTACGATGACTATGTTAATTCTGATGTTCTTTGGTTAATGGGTAACACTGGATATGTGTAAAACAGAAATTTAGGGTGTATTGCTACAATGTTCTCCACTTTTACTATTATATTATCATTTCATATCATATTGAGCAGAAATTTCCAAGATGAAGGTGTAGAATAAAACCACTTACTTGAAGGCTTCTATATTCCAGTTGATTATAAATGCAAGTACATGTGGTTGATTTTCTTAAACATTGTGGTTTGCATTTGAAGGGATAATTGGATTGTTTGTTTTGAAGTGTTTATTTTATTTTTGCACTTAGATTAATAAGGTTAATTTCATAAGTACATGTTTGTGGGTAGCATGGCTGTAAACCCTCACGAGACAAAACTCGTCCTACTAGGGACACCTAGAGGTTTAACGGCTTGTTGCATATGCTCAATGCAATCGTGTTCCCTACGAAAGTGGCATTTACTTTTCTAATTTTATTACTTTAGTTTTATTTTGTGTGATTTTGTTTTGTTTGTTATGCTCGGGGACTAGCAAAATATAGGTTTGGGGGTATTTGATAAGCATAAAATATACATATTTATATGCCTTATTTACCTATATGCTAGTGTAGTTTTTATGATAAAATATGAATAAAATGGGTTATTTGTGATTAGGGTAGTAATTAGGGGATTAATAATTAATTTACTCTAATTAACTATTTTAGATGCATTAAAGAATTTAATGAATTATATTTTTTACTATGCGTCTAATTTTAGTTTGGTTTTGTTATTGCAGGTTTAAAAATTCGAATTGCAGATCGGTAGCAGACGAGCGCATTAGACGTGTTTTGAAATGCCAAAGTGACCCAAGAGCTGATATCATGCGTATCAAAGATCTGAACCATTGATGAGCTACTTAAGAGAAGACGGGCGCGAAATTAAAGTACAGACGTGTAGATTTGAATCGGCGGTAGAGATTGTTACGACGAGTTTTAATTGAGAAAAAATAAAAAAAAGGAAAGAAAAGGATGAAAACCGGCTGGTCCGGTTTGGGTAAAATAAAAAAGAAAAAAAAATGAAACCCGAGCCATCGGTTCGGGTGTCTTCGTTCTGGAACAGAGCTGGGCGCTCGAGCTTCTGCTCGAGCGCCGGCGTGAAAGAGGTGTCGGACAAAAGACATCAACCGGCAATGTCTTCACGGCTGGGCGGCGCTCGTGCTGGAGGCGGAGCAGAATGGCAACGGCCTGGGCTGGTTTCACGGTGACGATGGAGCAGAACAGAGCAGAGCGACGGACATGGCCATGGCGGAGCAAGAGCTGGAGACAATCAGCAAGAGCTGAAGACGACGGCAATGGCGGCGGAATGGCAAGGCTGGGCTCGATCGAGAATGACGACGAGTAGAGACGTGTTGGATTTGGAAACTAAGAGGAAGAGTCATGCTCGATTTGGGACGCGTTTGAAACAGAGGCGTGCTGAATATGGTATCAAATTTGGGCTCTTCTCGAAGAGGAATTGACGGGAGAAGGACTCTCTTTCGAAGTCTATAAAAACCGAGCGAAGAATTGATGAAAAGGACTAGATTTTTTGGGGACGAAAGGGCTCTGTTTTGAAAAAACAGAGTTTCGGTTGAGTTTTGGGTGTTTGGGTTGTGTTTTTCGCCATGATTTTGGCCGGAATTGAAGAGGAGGAGAGGAATTGAAGAGGGGGAAGATAGGGAGAAGAAGAAGAGAAGAAATAGAGAAGAAAGACGGAATTTTGCTTCGGTGAACAGTAACCTGCGAATTTGCTACAGTGCCGTCGAGCTGAGGAAGACGATAAATACTGTTCTATGAACAGTGTTTCCGCTGATACAGTACCCGTGAATAGTAAAACTGCTACAGTGTTTTCCGATGCGATTTTTCCCAAATCTGATTTTTTTCTTGAATATGAATAGCTAAATCTTTTGTCAAAGCTAGAGGTGACGTTATTTAGTTGATATTTTTACGTCTATAAAGAAGTGTTTAATGCTTATTTGGTTGAATGCGATGTTTTGGAAATAGTCATAATCTATACAATTATTTGATTTGTCGTTAACGTAAAGTATGGCGAATGCTTATAATTCCCTGTGATTAGTAGACTATGCTTGTTAATGATAAACTTTCAATTGATATTTTTATGTTAATGGATATGATGAACGTGAATGAAATATTTTCCGGTTAGGTCAGATCATTATTTGAATCTAATTGCGTAATTAAATAGACGTAGAGTTTTAATTAAATAATTGATCCTTGAAGCTTTGATATCCCCTATCGATTATCTTTCCTATCTTTAATTAGTTTTAATTGAATTTTTAATCGTCATTTTAGTAGTTAGTTAAATTACAATTTCTCTACAAAATTCCCAGATAAGAACTTTAATTTACTACGCTAAGTAGTATTTAGATTAATTTGGAGTAGAATAATTCTACATCATTCCCTGTGGTTCGACCTTGGACTTACCGAGTATATATTACAATTTGTCAACCTATTTTGGGGTTAGATCAGTTGTCAAGCCCCGAAATCCCACACCTCAATCGGAGTGTGAAACCAACAAGAAAAGTAAAATTCGAGGAAGTGATCCCGAGCATGTGACCGAACAGTCGATTTCACCACCAATTACAATCATCTCGAAAGGATGTGTAACCGGTTATACCCGCAATCAGAGTAATATAATAATAGACATTATTAAATAATATGAAATGAATCTACTAAACTTTATTACGACCATAATCCATTAAAAGTGTCAAATAAAATAAATCTATAAGTTTAAGGAACACAATGGCCAACAATGTCATAAGCATCAAAATAAATGAAAGTAATAAAGAAACTCTAGATCTCTTTACGGCTTCTCCAACCGCCTTTCCTCTACTATAACTTCTTGATTTCAACTTTCTTTCACGCCTGCATCAGATGATGAATGAGTATTTAATAGAAACACTCAGTAGGACGTAAAAACCTACTGAAAATTAATCAAAGAGAATGAAGAGAAATAAAGATAACAAAGTAATATCTCAACAATATCTGAACTGAACCCAAGGTCTATACACCTGAAAAGAAAGGTCAGTCAACACAAAAGGTTCTTGGCTCTCAAGTATAGAGAAAAGATAACCAAATATACGACTCTAAACAAGTCATCGGTGTAAGGAGAAGAATAAACATTCATAATACCTCTAGGCTTCTAAAGTGCAAAGAGATTAAATTTCTACTCGCTGATTACCAATCATGTGGCTACTTACCAGAACATCCTAGAGGTTCTCCCTTCGGAACCCAACCATGCGTCTAGGGATGCTGGCCCCATCTGTGCTTACAGGCACCATGAGCGGAGATTGCAGACCTTCCGTAATATCATACAGCCTAAACATACGTATTTGCCTCCCTTCGGGCAATGAGGAACCCAAGTTCCATAAATATCGGAGGTCACATTAGATCTAGTAATGGCTCGTGAGCATACTATGATTCCACTGATCAATTAGTGGAGAAATAGGTCAATGTCAAACCGGATAATGATTCAATAAGCAGCATAGGTCTCAACTTTCTGAAGATAGGGTAACTCTTACCACAATGACTCACTCACAGAGTATGAATAGAACATCAAGGTCTTTAGACAGCATATAACTCATTTTCTAGAGTAGGATAGAACAACAAAGCTTCTCAAGGACATACAACTTCCTCTTTGGAATAACAAGGAATTTCAAATACCTTGGATATTGACAACTTACCATAAGAGTAAAAATACAATCAATACATACTTTCATGCTCAGCCCTAGATAGGAATTCCCCATAAATATTAGGATTTATAATATATGTATCAGAGACAAGAATACTAAAGAGTCCTAGATGATTTGAATTTCAAGTGGAACTTCAAACTGACACTGAACGCTCTATCTAAAAAAATAGACCGTTACGGTTCTCTTGATCAAAGGATCATCCCACATAATTGGCTCACCTCTAACCCATCCTTGCTGTGATATTCCATAAGCATATAGTCTGAAGAATAGTGCTGACACGCTAATTATTTTTATATCATATTACATAGTTTTATTTAGGTACTAGTATTTTCTCTCAGATTTAACTCACTGCCTTCTGCTTATTAGTACTCTTCCGATGGTTCCCGGACTCTGTACATTAAGAATTAATCTTTGAAAGTTTTACTGAAGATACCCTTACGAGTCTAGTTTCTAGCCTCACTAATTTTATATTTTTCTGATTCTTCCTAAATTAGTTATGAATTATTTCGTACTGACTGTCGGCACAGAAACAGTTATGGCTGAGTTTAAGATTCTTAATTAAACTCAACTATCTCACGTATTAACATTTTATGGATGATAATATATTGTTAACATACATCATTACTCCCCTCCTAGATCAGTTACAGACCATAGAATTGTCTAGAATTACCAAAGTATACCATTTTATCATATTTCTTAATGTCTATCACAATCTTAGGTGTTAATGCTTTACAAATAGGACAATTAATACAAGGTAACCATTATGATACAAGAATCAACGTGATCAAGGTCAACCAAGCAAGATCAACACTTGTGGCCTCTGTATAATCAATAAAGCAACCAACTTTAGGTATGAATCCCATCTAGACCCATAGCATGAATGTATACAAGATTATATCGCAATATGAATGGAAAATAGAGTCATAATTCAACAATCCTACATGAATCAAACCAAAATATCATGATACTGCTTAAGAACACTAGAAACATCATATGAACGAAGAAAAAGAGCAGGGAAAAACCATCCTACTCTTACCTCAAAAAGATCCCTCTTTTACGCGCGTTGTTTGCCTTCCTCGCTTCGCAACCAAGCTCCCGCTCTAAGCTCTTGCTGACTCTCACAAAGAAGAAGCTTTCTAGGAGAAGGGTGAACGCGGGAAGAAGGAAAATAAGGCTCTAGACATTGTAAAGCTATAGTTTCAATAGCACAAGCCAACCTCTCAAGGGTTTATATAGAGTTTGGAGATTTCTCTTCCTAAACAAATCTTTTCATATCATGGACTCTTTTCTCAAATAAGAATGCTCCAAGATCTTCTTAGGAACGTGCAATCCAACCCTAGTTAGGATATAGTATCTTTCCCATAAAAATCCTAACAAAAAATTCCAAAATCCCAAGATCGCAAGTTCACTATACGGGACGATCGATCGCCGTCACGATGCCTGCTTTCCGCAAGCTACCTCGATGCAGATGATAGATCGTCGCCATGGCGATCGATCGTCTCAAGCACGCAACACCAACCGGAGAGAACGATCGTCGTCAGGCGACGATCGATCATCACCATGGGATTCAAAAATTCCAATTTCATATCTTTTTGCTCTGAACTCTAAATCTCGCATAGTCGGTGGCGTTGAAAAGCTCTTTTCACCATCTTTAACACCATGAAGCAAAACATAGCAGAAATCAAACATAAAAAAGGTCTTATTTCAGTTTCAATAAACATACTAATTTTTCGGGTGTTACATCCTCCCCTTCTAAAAAGAACATTTCGTCTTCGAAATGCCGCTACTCATTTTCAAAAAGATCTGGGTAGGATTTCCTCATTTTCCTTTCTGATTCCCAAGTCATTTCCTCAGTGAGCTGGTTCTGCCACAAGACTTTCACCAAAGGAATAGTCTCTTGTCTAAGTACTTGATCTTTTCTGTCCATAATCTTAACCGGTTTTACAGGAAATGTCAAATCTGCCTCTAACTCCATCGTTGTGAAATCCAAAACATGTGATGGATTTTGCACATACTTTCTCAGCATGGAAATATGGAAAGTGTTATGCACTTCAGCCAACTGTGGCGGTAAAGCCAACCAATAAGCAACTGGACCATGTTCCAAAATTTTAAATGGTCCAATGAATCTCGGACTCAATTTCCCTTACCGAACCTCATAATTCCTTTTGAAGGAGATACTTTCAAGAATACATGATCTCCTTCTTGAAATTCCAACTCTCTTCGCCTACAGTCCGAGTAACTCTTTTGGCGACTCTAAGCCGTCTGCAGTCTTTGTTTGACCTGTCTCACTTTCATTGCACAATATTGCACTAATTCTAATCTCAGTACTTGATTCTCTCCAACATCCATCCAACATGTAGGTGATCTACAAGGTCTTCCATATAGTGCCTCAGAAGGTGCCATCCCGATACTAGAATGATAACTGTTATTATAAGCAAATTCGATCAACGGTAAATGATCATCCCAATTACCTTTCCAGTCAATCGCGCAAGCTCTAAGCATGTCCTCCAGAGTTTGAATCGTACGTTCTGATTGTCCATCGCTCTGTGGATGAATTGCCGTGCTAAAATTTAATTAGCTTGGTTCCTAAAGCTTCTTGTATGCTCTTCTATGTTCTAGATGTAAACCGAGTGTCTTTGTCAGACACAATGGATAACAGCGTACCATGAAGTCTGACAATTTTTCTGATGTATATCTCCACCAAACTTTCTGGGTTTTGTTTCCCTCTAATCGGAAGAAAATGTGTTGTCTTCATGAGTTGATCCACTATAACCCAAATCGTATCTCGCTGTTTTTGAGTCTTTGGCAATGCCACGACAAAATCCATTGTGACGTGTTCCCATTTCCACTGTGGAATCTCCAATGGTTGCAACAATCCAGCAAATCTTTGGTGTTCAGCTTTTACTTGTTGACAAGTCAAACATCTCGATACAAACTTGCCAATATCTCTTTTTATCCCATTTCACCAAACTGTCCTCTTCAAATCTTGATGCATCTTCATACCTCCAGGATGGATGGTATACTGAGAGTGATGTGCTTCTCATAGAATTCTTGTCTTAATTCTATATCTATAGGCACAACCAATCTTCCTCGGAATCCAATACTTCCATCCTCTCCTCTTCCAAAATTCGGCTTGTTGAATAATTTCTGCATATGAGATTATTCTTTTGTGCTTCTAGAACCTTATCAAACACAACAGATCTTAAAGAAATATTTCCAAGAAATGATATCCTCCTTGAAGTCGGCCATTCTTAATGACATTATCCCATCTTCTATATCAATTTCCACTCTTGCACCAACATGTGATCAATTAGTCCAGTCTTTCTGATTAATGCATATGCTACCACGATCGCTTTGCCTGGGTGGTAGTGAATGGAAAAATCATAGTCCTTCAAGTACTCTAGTCATCTTCTTTGTCCCATATTCAGATCCTTATGAGAAAAGATATACTTTAGACTTGTGATCCGTATATACTTCAAAAGTTTCTCCGTACAAATAATGTCTCCAAATCTTAAGCACAAAAACTACTGCTGCTAATGAATTTTCAATTGTCTTGATGCATACGACACAACATGTCCATGTTGCATTAGCACACATCCAAGTCCACTCTTCGAAGCATCACTATATATAACAAATCCTCCAGTCCCTGATGGCAAAGTCAAGATCGGTACTTATGTCAACCTCTTCTTCAATTCCTTAAAACTTTGGTCACATTCATCATTCCAAATGAACTTCACTCCCTTCCTAGTCAACTTCATCATTGGCAAAGCTAGACTTGAAAATCCTTCAATGAATCTTCAATAATAACCTACCAATCCCAAGAAACTTCGAATTTCTATCACGTTCTTTGGCTGTTTCCACTTCAACACTGCTTCTACCTTTGCTGGATCCACTGACACCCCATCTTTTGATATGACATGTCTAAGAAAGTTCACCTTGTCCAACCAAAATTCACACTTACTCAGTTTAGCATATAATTGATTATCCTTCAAAATCTGTAACACACAAGTCAAGTGTGTTCGGTGTTCTTTATGACTTGCCGAATACACCAAGATGTCATCCACAAAGACTATCACAAACTGATCCAATAGATCCACAAAAATTCTGTTCATCATATCCATAAATGCTGTCGGTGCGTTGATCAAACCAAATGGCATCACCAAGAATTCATAGTGTCCATACATGGTTCTGAAAGCTATTTTGGATATATCCTCCTCCTTGATCCTCAACTGATGGTATCCAGATCTTAAGTCAATCCTCGAGAATACCTTTGCTGATTGCAACTGATGAAATAAGTCATCTATTATGGGTAATGGATACTTGTTCTTTATTGTGACTTGGTTCAACATTCGGTAATCAATGCATAACCTCATCGATCCATCCTTCTTTTTTACAAATAATGCTGGTGCACCCCATGGGGAAATGCTAAGCCGTATAAATCTCTTATCCAACAACTCTTGTAACTGCACTTTCAATTCTTTCAACTCAGCTGGCACCATTCTATATGGTGCTTTCAAAATAGGTGTTGTTCCCGGTATCAATTCAATCGTAAAGTCAATCTCTCTCTTAGGTGGCAAACTAGGCAATTCATCCAGAAAGACTTCGGAAAAATCCTGCACTACCTCTATATCCTCAACTCTCAGGGCAGTCATCTCAACCAGTGTCACATTAGCTAGATAGGCTCTACAACTTTAGTCAATAATTTCTGAGCTTTCACAGCTGAAATCGCACAATGTCCTTTTCTATATTGAATTCCCTGAAACACTAGTTCTTTCACTCCGGGAATTTTAAAATGAACGGCCGAGCATCTCCCCATGGGGTGCACCAGCATTCCCAAGATTACATCAAAGTCACACATATCAATCAGCACAAGATTAGCAAGCAAAACTCTATCGTCTACAAGCATAGGAGAGTTTTCAAGACATTCAGTTGCTACCACCGAATCTCCCAGAGGAGTAGAAATCACCAAATCATCACTCAGTCTAGATAATGTCTTATCTAGATTTAGTGCAAACACCAAAGAAATAAAGGATCGCGAAGCTCCCGGGTCAATTAATACTCTAGCAGAACGATTGAGGATAAGAAGAGTACCTTCAATAACCTCATCTGAGCCACGAGAGTATTCTGATGATAGAGCAAAGATTCTTGCTTGATTCTTCATACTCGTCTCGGTTCTGGTCTTCTTCTCAGGCTTAGGGCAATAAGTAGATATATGCCCAACCTCATTGCACGAGTAACACCTCTGTGTATCCTGAGGACACAGCTTTCCTGCGTGCGCATTCTGCCCACAAATTCTGCAACGACCTCCAGCCTCATTACCATTGCCATTGCCGTTGTCATTACCCCGAAACTGCTAACAATTTGCACTATTCACCCGGTTTTGTTGCAGCTGCTTTAGCTGTTTGAAAGGATGCTGATTACCCCGATTGTTGTTGTTGTTGAAACATTTATCTTTTGGACGTTTCAGCATATTCTCCTGAGTCTTGACCTAATTGCTCTTCCTCTCCATGGTCCTTTTAAAATCATCCTCCAAAATAGAAGCTAACTCAACTGCTTTCGCTATCGTCGTTGGCTAAGAAGCCAACACCTTCGACCTTAACCCGTCCTTTAGTCCATCCACAAAACGTTGCACCTTGATCGAGTCATTAGGGCATGCATTTGCAGCAAATCTTTGAAGTTGTTCAAACTTCGTCTCATACTGCAGCACAGTCATTGATCCTTGCACCAACTCCAAGAACTATTACTCCTTGCGTCGCTGAAGATGTGGAGGAAAGTACTTATTAATAAACATCTCCTTGAATTCTTCCCACGTAATCTTTTGATCAGCAGTAAAATTGTTACGTTCAGCGGATTCCCACCAGAACAAACAGGAACGTAGCACAGATCACCCGAACAGCCATGGGTACCTTCATGCCTTTGAACAGACGCTCCACTTCAACTAACCAATGCTCTGCCTTTTCTGGGTTATCCTCACCAGAAAACTGAGGTCCAGCCTTCTTGAACCGTTCAAGTGTCGGCGACTTCGCTTCGTTATCTACTTCCGCCGTTTTGCAATTCAGCTACCAACTGTCTGACCATATCATACATGTTCTGACTGGCTCCCTCTTCTTGCGAAGGGATATGGATCGCATTGGGTCGACGTCCACGAATTCCTGAGTTGACCATTCTTGCGTATCTATAGTCAAAGAAAGGAGATGAATTAGAAATCTTACTAAAAGCTAAATTTTTAATTCACCTCTCATTCCTTTGACTCCTAACGTCAATCACAGCGATACACACGAAACAATCATAAAGCAAGCAATTAGTCAAACAATTCTTTTTTTCAATATTGAAAAAGACTCCTACACTGAGACCCTGGCGTATAAATCAGGGCTTTATTACAAAAGTTTGCAAATTAAGGCTTTCCTAACATTTTTCTATACTTTCTCTTCAAAGATACTCATCCAGGATTCCTAGAGTTGTCTGAGTTTGAGCTACACTCAACTCTGAATTATTCAAAATCTCCCATCCGATCGTATGAGGCCACCAATACCCCGTAGACTTAAACTCCTTATACTGGGCATATGAGAGTGTAGCGTCCGTCTCAGCCCTTATGTACTCAGGATGCTCTCTCACAATTCTTTCTTCCAAGATAATATGCACAGGCGAAGATCTGTTGGCGAATTCAATACAAACTTCAGGCCACACTGGTTGCGTAATCTATACATGAAATATGCATTTTATTATCTCTTAAACTTATGTTTATGCTAGTGTTTGATTAGAATAACTACTACTTTAATATAGTTTTTGGTTTTTGTAGGAAACAAGAGTAATACACAGAAATGAAGAGAAAAGTAACTCGAATAGTTAAATCATCATAACTTCGTGTACAAATATCGGATTGAACTGATTCAAGTCTCATATTAGAGCTCAAGAAGTCAGCTTTCCAACGCCACCAACCACGCACAATTCGGAGTTCGGAGCACAAAGTTATAATCATTTGAATTTTATAAACAGTAACTACGATCGATCGGATATCAATGCGATCGATCGCCAGAGACGTAAAAGCAGTGTATTAAAGGAAACGATCGATCGGACTCAAAATGATCGATCGTATCTACTGGAATTTTTCAATCGTGCAAGACAGTAACTATGATCGATCGGTATCATACGGCGTCGATCGGCAAAGCGATCGATCGGGGTAAAATAACGAAGGAATTACGATCGATCGGATAGCGAACAATCGTCAATACGGACGATCGATCGCCGTCTGCGGCAAACCGAAATAAGACCTATTTCGACTTGGATTTGGAAGGGAATTTCGTGGTTTCTCTTCACTATTATAAATAGGCCTTATGGGAGAACATTTTGGGCATTCAATCTGGGAGAAACCCTTGGAGATCTGATAACCTAGAGAGCAATTTGAGGCCTTGGAGGCTAGAGCAAAGGAAGAAGAAGATGATTGTTGTTGTTTTAATTAGTCTCCTAATTTTACTCGCAAGTGTACGAATCGGATTTGCAGTATAATCGCACAATTTTTACGAGGTCGAACCCACAGGGACTTGTGTAGCGGAATTCTAATTCGAAGATCAGATTATTACCCTTGTTGAAGAATTAAATTGATTTGACTCACTACAACTACGATTAATCGAAGACTCAATGCAATTAAACAGCTTTAACTAAGAAATTAATCTAAAGACAATTAAATAATCTATGAAAAAGAAACTAATCGACAAATAAAAATTGAAGCTTTAATCAAGAATTTAAAACTCTAGGGCATAAAAATCAGCACATGACAATCATAGGAATATTTCTTTTAAAATTAGCAATTGTTTTCACGATTATCTCGTAGAGAATTGGAATTCAATCTATTCTCCTACGGAAAATTTCAGCATTAAAGCATATAGATTTTTAAATAGGATTTTGCATTCTCTTGCATATCAACAGATGAGATTTAAATCATTACATGTATCCATTATACGATGAATCACAGGTAATACCCAAATATCATATTCAACATATAATCCAATGCAATTAATTTGAGAATAGCAATCGTTAAAACGCATTAATTTAGACAAAACAATTGCATCACATAAATACTATTCCTACAACTAATCATGGCTTCATCTCAGCCCTAGACAGGGATTTAGCTACTCATACGAGAAAATTGAATTGCAAAAATAATGGAATTCATTTGAACTAATAATTAAATCAACTAACATGACTTTTTGAATAATGGAAAATAAAGCAAAAACGCACTGTTCCTCTTCTCGGAGTTACTGTTCACAGCCAAAGCTCTTCAGAACTTCAAAGCACGAAGCCGGAAGGAAAACCAAGATGAAAGAGAACAAAAGAAAGAAAAAAGGAACAAAATTTCTGGGAAAAAACTGCTGATCGTCTCTCTGTCGCTCTGCTCTGTTCTTCTGTTTTTATACAGACTGCCCGACCATCTTCTGTTCTTCTAAAATCGGAACCTTTTCCAAAATTAATCTCGTGTAGAAAGTGAAAATTCCAATTGCTGCCATTAAGTCTTCTAAATCCAGCCAGTTTTTTTAATTCGAATTTCGTCCAAATTTGTAAGAAAAATTCGATCTTTCCTCTTAGAACAGGGCCGAAATCACCCAAATGTTCTTCTTTCCCTTCTGCTGCACGAATCGGACTTTTCTTCTTCTCCAACCAAGGCAAATTTGGACACTTACCAATTTGAAACAGGTCTGTAACTTGCCTTACCCGATTTGGCTTTGTCACCCGCGACCTTCTAAATTTAAGCTTCTGCTGTTTCTCACCGCCGTCGAGCTTCTGCTCCGGCCGCCTTGCCTTAACCGCCGCCGTCGACCGCTCTGCTGGTCTCCGTCGAGCTCAGGTTGCCGGAACCCAGCCGCCCATCGCCAGCATTGTCAGCTCTGCTCTTCATTGCCGTCGGGTTCTTCACCGGGACCTCGGAATCGCCCCATGGCCGTCAATCTCCTCTGCCGTCGGCCTCCACCGGGACCCATCCATGGCCGCCGTCATCCTTCAAGTTGCCAGAGCCCAGGGCCGCCGTCATGCCACCTCGATCCTTCGTCGGCCTCTGCTCTAACAGGGCTCCTCTGTCCCGACTGAGCAGAACACCCGAGCCTCGCTCGGGTGTTGTTTTTTTATTTTATTTTTTTCAATAAACCGGACCATTGAACCGGTCCGGATTTTCTTTCTCTTTTTTTTTTTCTTTTACTCTCTTAAAACCCGTTGTATCATCCTTATCCGCTAGATCGAATCTGAATGGCTCTGTATTCTAATTCCACGCCCGTCTTCTCTTGACTGACTCATCAACGGTCCAGATCATCTCTGCGCGTTATCTCAGCTTTTTGGTCGCTTTGACATTTCAAAACCCGTCTAATGGCTTCACCTTTGGCTGTTCTGCAGTACGAGCATGTGAACCTATACAAAATAAAACATGTCCCAAATTAGACGTACCAAATATTTATAAAATTACGGAACAGTGTTAAATTGAGCAATTTAGAGAGCCTTATTTAATTAATTCCTAATTACTTAGAAAATTACCAAAATTCACTTTATTCCTCGTTTTAATTGGAAAACATGACTAACAAATAGGTAAAAAGGTATATAAAAATGTGTATTTTTCATGCTTAACAAATACCCCCAAACCTATATTTTGCTAGTCCTCAAGCAAAGCACAAAAGAAAAATAATAAAACTACTAAAAAATAAATGCCACTGTCGTAGGGAACCACGATTGCATTTAGCATATGCAACAAGCCTTTTAAACCCCCAGGTGTCCCTGGCTCGACGAGTGAAGTCTCGTGAGGGTTTGCAGCCATGCTACCCACAAACATGTATTTATAAAATTAACCTTATTCTTTATCTAAATGAAAAATAAGTCAACTAAACACTTCAAAACACAAAACCTATTATCCCTTCAAATACACACTGCAATACTTAAGAAAATTAACCACACGTACTTGCATTTATAATCAACTGGAATATAGAAGCGCTCAAGTAAGTGGTTTTATTCTACACCTTCATCTTGGAAATTTCTGCTCAATATGATATAGCATGATACTTTAAATAATAGAAAGTGTAGAACATTGTAGCAATACACTCTAAATCTCTGTTTCACACAGATCCAGTGTTACCCATTAACCAAAGAACATCAGAATCTACGTAGTCATCGTAATCTTTAGGTTCATGATAGCACAGATGCTTGCGCGCCTCCTTCGGGTCCAACATTCTAGATTTGAGAGGATAATACACCATAGACCTTTTTTTTTTATTAGGACTGTGTAAGGCCTGACTTCAAGATGCTTAGGTTTAGCAATGACTCAGGCCAATGACTCCCAGCCAGTTGGCTTAGGGCATTAGGTTTTAAGATGGACCGCTTCGGACCTGAGCATCAGCCTAAGTTAATCCTATAATAGTCAAGCAGCCCCTTTTCTTTATTTTCGTTTCCATTTTTTTTTTCAGCATATATATTTTCAAGCACATCTTTATTCTGTCCAGGCTGTATTATACTCTCAACCTATTTCCGGTTCCAAGCCCTTGCCATAGCCAAGTAAATGGTCTATCATGATCGTTTAAGCTCAACAGACAACCACACATCATCCAATGACTCTGACTAAAGACATCCCACTGAAGATTAGTATTCAACAAATCTCTAGAAGGTATTACTTTATGTAATTGGTGTGTATGAGTGAGTTTTATTAGCTCAAGCACTTGATCCAAGAGGATTGTAATAGAATGCTATTTCTCAGTTAAGTGTCTCTATCCTCCAGTATACTTACTCACACTTCCAATGTAAATTAATCTCTTAAAAATTGAAGTATGCATCACGAAGGGATAAACTACCAAAACCTATAAAAAACACTAACAAACAGCCTAAAATCTAATTTTTTTGTGTGTTGTTTTTTTTTTTACTGAAAAAGTCAAAACAAGCAAGAAAATAACTTAGGATACCCTAAACAAATATCTTCCTATACCCCCAAACCTGTATGAAACATTGTCCTCAATGTAAAAAGATATGAAATAAATACTGAGGAAAATAAATAGACGAGGGAAGGAAAGATAGTACCTGCACTCCACGGAAACGTTATAGTATCTATCAGAATGAAAAGAACAAGTGAAGCACAAGAATAACATAAGAAAAATAAGCACAAAAATAAAAATTCTAAAAACTTGGGTTGCCTCCCAGTAACGCTAAGTTTCACGTCTTCAGCCAGACACAGCTATTAATCTTTGCAAGGCAACTGGGACACTACAAGTAATTGTTCATCAGGAAAAGATTCAGTTATGAGCAATGATTCATCAGTAAAATCAACTATCAACCTAGATAAGTGGTCGGCTACAACATTTTCGGAACCTTTCTTATCCCGAATTTCAATATCAAATTCTTGTAGCAATAATATCCATCGGAGAAGACGAGGTTTAGCATCTTTTTTAGATAAAAGATACTTCAATGCAGCATGATCCGAATAGATATAGACCTTCGATCCCAATAAGTAAGACCGAAACTTATCTAGAGCAAAGACTACTGCCAGCAACTCTTTTTCAGTTGTAGAATAATTAAGTTGAGCATCATTCAATGTTTTACTGGCATAGTAAATCACATGGGGAAGTTTATTAATTCGCTGCCCCAACACAGCACCAATAGCATAATCAGAGGCATCGCACATTATTTCAAAAGGTAGGTTCCAATCAGGTGGCCGAATAATAGGTGCAGATGTTAACTCTGATTTGAGTTTCTGAAAGGCATTATTGCAAGCATCATCAAAGACAAATGGTGTATCTTTTGCAAGAAGATTACACAGAGGTCTTGAAATTTTACTAAAGTCTTTAATGAATCTTCTGTAAAATCCAGCATGGCCTAAAAATGATCTGATTTCTTTCACAGTTCGTGGTGGTGGAAGATGTGAAATCAAATCAACTTTAGCTTTATCAACTTCAATGCCTTTATTAGATATAATATGCCCAAGAACAATTCCTTTTTGAACCATAAAATGACATTTCTCCCAGTTAAGCACCAGATTCTTCTCTTTACATCTCACTAACACTAAAGATAGATGGTGCAGACATTCATCAAAAGTAGACCCAAAGACAGAAAAATCGTCCATGAATACCTCTAAAAATCGTTCTACCATGTCAGAGAAAATGCTCAACATGCACCTTTGAAAGGTAGCAGGTGCATTGCATAGGCCAAAGGGCATGCGACGGTAGGCAAAGGTACCAAAAGGACACGTGAAAGTGGTCTTTTCTTGGTCTTCAGGGGCTATGGGAATTTGGTTATAACCAGAATAACCATCAAGGAAGCAATAATATTCATGTCCCGCTAACCTTTCCAGCATTTGGTCAATGAAAGGAAGGGGAAAATGATCTTTTCTTGTCAAAGCATTCAACTTCCTATAATCAATACAGACACGCCAGCCCGTTTGAACTCGAGTTGGCACTAACTCATCAGCGTCGTTTTTCACTACAGTTATGCCAGACTTTTTCGGTACAACTTGAACAGGACTGACCCATTTACTATCAGAAATTGGGTAGATAACTCCTACATCTAAAAGCTTAAGGATTTCAGCTCGAACAACTTCTTGCATTACAGGGTTAAGACGCCTTTGGGATTCACGAGAAGGCTTAGCATCATCCTCCAAATGAATTCTATGCATAACAATAGAGGGACTGATGCCTTTAATATCTGCAATAGTCCACCCTATGGCTTCTTTGTGCTTTACAAGAACATCAAGTAGTTTACGCTCTTGAGCCACATCTAGGTCAGATGCAATAATGACAGGTAAGGACTCAGCAGGACCTAAATAAGCATATTTCAGAGTATCCGGCAATGGTTTCAGGTCTAATTTAGGTGGCTCAACACTAGATGGAACTACTGGTGATGATGATAAGGTAAGAGGCTCCACTTTTGGTTGCCACCTTTCAGTACTCATCAGAGGTACAGACTCAAGCAATGAGTTTACTTGTTCAATTGACTGATCGATATCAAATTCACAGCCAAAATGTGTTAAGCATGCCTCTAAAGGATCTTGGGAATGTGTTTGAAGAAATGTTTCATGGACAAGTGTTTCAATCAGGTTTATTTCATTCACATCATCCATGTCAGGTGGTTGTTTACTGATGTCAAAAATGTTCAATTCCACCTTCATATTCCCAAACGAAATTTTCATCACTCCATTTCTGCAATTAATAATAGCATTAGATGTAGCTAGAAATGGACGACCCAAAATGACAGGTATTTGCCCACTTATGTTTGGAACAGGCTGAGTATCAAGGACAACAAAGTCCACAGGGAAATAAAATGTATCAACCTTTATCAAAACATCCTCAACAACACCTCGAGGAATTTTAACCGAACGGTCAGCTAATTGAAGTGTCATTGAAGTGGGTTTTAGCTCTCCCAGACCTAATTGTACATACACAGAGTAGGGCAATAAATTCACACTTGCCCCCAGATCTAACAAGGTTCGCTCAATCTGATGTTTCCCTATCATGCATGAAATTGTGGGACAACCAGGGTCCTTATATTTGATAGGAAATTTACATTGAATGACAGAGCTGACTTGTTCTGCTAGAAATGCCTTTTTAGGAACATTATTTTTCTTTTTAACTGAGACTAGATCTTTCAAAAATTTTGCATATGAAGGCACTTGTTGGATTGCATCTAGAAAATGAATGTTTATTTGTACCTGTTTAAACACCTCTAGAATATCTCCATATTGTGCACCTTTTTTAGGATTGACTAGTCTTTGCGGATAAGGTGCCCTAGGTACAAAATTCCTAGGTGGAGAATCACTGTCGACGGTTGGAGAAGAATCTTTAGTCTCTATGTCAGTCTTAGTGTTCTCACTTTCTTCTTTTTCAGGAGTTTCAATTTTATTATCAATTTGCTTTCCAGACCTAAGGGTAATAACTGATTGAACATGTTCCTCATTCTGTGAAGAATTAGAGCTACTGCCAATGGAGAATTGGCCCTTCTGGTTAGGCACAGGTTGACTAGGGAATCTCCCTCTCTCTCTTTCTGCTAATTGAGTAGCCAATTGACCAACTTGAGTCTCTAACTTGGCAATTGCTTGAGTATTCATGTGGGTAGAGTTTTTCATTTCAAGCATAGCTTGGTTAGTTGACTGAATAACTTGGCTTGTAGATTGGATGAAAGATTTGAGAGTGTCCTCTAATGAGGATTGTTTTTGTGTAAGACCCTGAGATTGAGTGATAGGTTGTTGATATTGGGTAGGAGGTTGAGACAAAGCTGGATAAGGTGGGTTGCTCTGCCTAAACTGATTATGCATAGGTTGCATAGGCTGCCCACCTACATTCATAGGTGGTTGACTTTGTCTCCAGGAGAAATTTGGATGATTTCTCCAACTTGAATTGTAAGTTTCAGAAAAAGGATTTCCTGTCGGCTTCCCATAATTGTTTAGAACATTGACTTGTTCTGCATAACACTCTGGATAAGTATTCATGGAAGGGCAGTTCAGAGATGTATGCATCGGGCTAGCACACACAGAGCATGCTTCATTCATGTTGAGGGCATTGATGCTTCGGTTCAAACTTAGGGCATCTATTTTCTTGGTTAGCGCATCGAGTTTGACCTTAACATCTACGTCATCTTTGATTTCGTAGAGACCTCCCTTCTTAGGAGCTTGATGTTGTCTCTCCCTATGACTTACAAAATCCCACTGTTGGGACCTTTCAGCTAATCGCTCTAAGAAATTATACGCTGCTTCACCTCCTAAGTCTAAGAAAGCACCGCCATTCATTGATTCAATCATGTTGCGGTGTGTTTGAGTTAAGCCATTGTAAAAGTGTTGTATTAACCTCCATGTTTCAAACCCATGATGTGGACATTTTAGTAAAAGGTCTTTAAATCTTTCCCAACTCTCATAAAATTTTTCATTTTCATCTTCCATAAAGTCAGTGATTTCTCTCTTTAATTCATTGGTTTTGGCCATTGGGAAGAATTTGGACAAGAATTTGCTCACCAACATATCCCATGTTGTGACAGAGTCAGCGGGAAGAGAATTTAACCATGCCTTGGCCTTGTCCTTCAAAGAGAAGGGGAAAAGGCGCAGACGAACAGACTCATCAGAGAAGTCTGTGAACCTAAAAGTTGCACAAATTTCTAGAAAATCCTTTACATGCATGTAAGGGTCCTCTCTGTTAAGACCATGATAATTTGGCAAAGGTTGAATTATCTGGGGTTTTAGTTCAAAATGTTTTGCAGAGGTTGCATGCAACACTATGCAAGATGGAGGGTTGATTGAGATTGGAGAAAATAACTCCCTCAGAGATTTCTCAGGTTGATCTTCCATTTTGAGTGAAAGATCAATTTTTGTTTCACTATTCTCTAAAGGATTAGAATTATTGCTAACCAGACGCAGTGTGTGATCACGTGTCCACGTGGTCATCCACCATCAATCAACTCTCACGTGTTTTAAAATTTTTTAATTTTTTAAATATTTAAATTTTTAAATTTTTTTTATTTTGTTGACCTAAAATTAACTGCAAGGGTAAAATTAGTCTTAGAATTTGATTTCCTACAAGTCCCCGGCAACGGCGCCAAAAACTTGTTGTTGTTTTAATTAGTCTCCTAATTTTACTCGCAAGTGTACGAATCGGATTTGCAGTATAATCGCACAATTTTTACGAGGTCGAACCCACAGGGACTTGTGTAGCGGAATTCTAATTCGAAGATCAGATTATTACCCTTGTTGAAGAATTAAATTGATTTGACTCACTACAACTACGATTAATCGAAGACTCAATGCAATTAAACAGCTTTAACTAAGAAATTAATCTAAAGACAATTAAATAATCTATGAAAAAGAAACTAATCGACAAATAAAAATTGAAGCTTTAATCAAGAATTTAAAACTCTAGGGCATAAGAATCAGCACATGACAATCATAGGAATATTTCTTTTAAAATCAGCAATTATTTTCACGATTATCTCGTAGAGAATTGGAATTCAATCTATTCTCCTACGGAAAATTTCAGCATTAAAGCATATAGATTTTTAAATAGGATTTTGCATTCTCTTGCATATCAACAGATGAGATTTAAATCATTACATGTATCCATTATACGATGAATCACAGGTAATACCCAAATATCATATTCAACATATAATCCAATGCAATTAATTTGAGAATAGCAATCGTTAAAACGCATTAATTTAGACAAAACAATTGCATCACATAAATACTATTCCTACAACTAATCATGGCTTCATCTCAGCCCTAGACAGGGATTTAGCTACTCATACGAGAAAATTGAATTGCAAAAATAATGGAATTCATTTGAACTAATAATTAAATCAACTTACAGGACTTTTTGAATAATGGAAAATAAAGCAAAAACGCACTGTTCCTCTTCTCGGAGTTACTGTTCACAGCCAAAGTTCTTCAGAACTTCAAAGCACGAAGCCGGAAGGAAAACCAAGATGAAAGAGAACAAAAGAAAGAAAAAAGGAACAAAATTTCTAGGAAAAAACTGCTGATCGTCTCTCTGTCGCTCTGCTCTGTTCTTCTGTTTTTATACAGACTGCCCGACCATCTTCTGTTCTTCTAAAATCGGAACCTTTTCCAAAATTAATCTCGTGTAGAAAGTGAAAATTCCAATTGCTGCCATTATGTCTTTTAAATCCAGCCAGTTTTTTAATTCGAATTTCGTCCAAATTTGTAAGAAAAATTCGATCTTTCCTCTTAGAACAGGGCCGAAATCACCCAAATGTTCTTCTTTCCCTTCTGCTGCACGAATCGGACTTTTCTTCTTCTCCAACCAAGGCAAATTTGGACACTTACCAATTTGAAACAGGTCTGTAACTTGCCTTACCCGATTTGGCTTTGTCACCCGCGACCTTCTAAATTTAAGCTTCTGCTGTTTCTCACCGCCGTCGAGCTTCTGCTCCGGCCGCCTTGCCTTAACCGCCGCCGTCGACCGCTCTGCTGGTCTCCGTCGAGCTCAGGTTGCCGGAACCCAGCCGCCCATCGCCAGCATCGTCAGCTCTGCTCTTCATTGCCGTCGGGTTCTTCACCAGGACCTCGGAATCGCCCCATGGCCGTCAATCTCCTCTGCCGTCGGCCTCCACCGGGACCCATCCATGGCCGCCGTCATCCTTCAAGTTGCCAGAGCCCAGGGCCGCCGTCATGCCGCCTCGATCCTTCGTCGGCCTCTGCTCGAACAGGGCTCCTCTGTCCCGACTGAGCAGAACACCCGAGCCTCGCTCGGGTGTTGTTTTTTTTTTTTTTTTTTTTTCAATAAACCGGACCATTGAACCGGTCCGGATTTTCTTTCTCTTTTTTTTTTCTTTTACTCTCTTAAAACCCGTTGTATCATCCTTATCCGCTAGATCGAATCTGAATGGCTCTGTATTCTAATTCCACGCCCGTCTTCTCTTGACTGACTCATCAACGGTCCAGATCATCTCTGCGCGTTATCTCAGCTTTTTGGTCGCTTTGACATTTCAAAACCCGTCTAATGGCTTCACCTTTGGCTGTTCTGCAGTACGAGCATGTGAACCTATACAAAATAAAACATGTCCCAAATTAGACGTACCAAATATTTATAAAATTACGGAACAGTGTTAAATTGAGCAATTTAGAGAGCCTTATTTAATTAATTCCTAATTACTTAGAAAATTACCAAAATTCACTTTATTCCTCGTTTTAATTGGAAAACATGACTAACAAATAGGTAAAAAGGCATATAAAAATGTGTATTTTTCATGCTTAACAATGATGAAGATGAAGATGATGGATTATCTTCCCATGCTTGGCTAAACTCCTATCCAAGGCGTAGTTGAAGCCCAATAATCTGGTTGTGTAGTTTCTTTTCTCTCATATTATTTCCTAAGCCCACAACTACCTTACCAACCAGCCTCTAATCCTTAGTTTGGCCAAACCAATAAGAAACCATCCTTAGAAGATCAAATGAGCCAAATGCTAACCACCCAATCCACTCTCCTCTCAGCTTTCAGTGCGATGGAAGCCAAGGTGGACACTATGATAGACACCAAATATAGAGAGTTGACAGGTGAGTTGAGTACCCAGGCCCAGATTATCCATTCCCATACACAGGCTCTTGCCAACATTGAAACACAGTTAGAACAATTGGCAGAAGCCATGAATATTAACGAAGAATGCATTTTACCTGTCGAGCTCCAATATCCGAAGGGCCAATTTTCTGATGAAGAGATCTGTTTTTCCCCTGACTATGATGTTACATCCCTTCAGAATGCTCAAAGGTTTGACAATGAGCTTGAGTGGGTTTTACATAATGATCAAGAGGGTGTAGAAATTAAAGAAGAAGTGAGTGTGTTGATAGAACCAAATTTTCAACCTTCTTCTATATTTGAGGAGTTGCAGTCTACAACACTGTTAACAGAACCTTCTATTCCTGAAGCACCATTCATATCTTGTCTAGATCAATCTAACTCTTTGTTTAATGAACATAACTTAGACTATTTTATAGATAGTTTAGTTGATTCACTAATTGAGGAAGCTTTCCCCATTGGGTTACTAGAAGAGGTCCATAAGGCCAAAATGGTTGATATGGGGGAGGAGGTTCGCTTTATATTAAAATTTTCTAATGACCCTTCTTCATGGTTAATGCAGGGAGCTCTCTTTCCAAAGCTTCCCCACCCACTACTCCATCCTTTTATTCCACGATGTGCTCCATACTTAGGCAACAAAGATAGAAGTGTGTGGTGCAATCATTTAATTGATCCAGGTTGATGACTTGATAATCTGGCCCCTACAAAAGATTGTGGCTACATCTGGCTGAAGACGTTAAACTTAGCGCTTGGTGGGAGGCAACCCACGTATTCAGGTGTATTCTCTCCTTTTTCTTATTTTCTTTGTTATATGATCATTGTAATTTTTTCTATTGTGTTCACATTGAGGACAATGTTCATAATAGGTTTGGGGGAGAGAATATTACTTTCATAAAAATAAAAATTAAAAAAATAAAAAAATAATTAAAAAAATCATAAAAATTTGATTAGTTTTTAAGTTGTTTGTTAGTATTTTTGTTAGGATTTGATAGTTTATCCCGTAATAATGCATGTTACAATTCTTATGAGATTAATTTGCATTGGAAGTGTGAGTAAGTATACTGGAGGATAGATACACTTAATTGAGCATACCTTTCTATTACAGTCCTCTTGGAACAAAGTGCTTGAACTAAGAAAATTCACTTACACACACTAGTACATAAAGTAATACCATCTAGAGATTTGTTGAATGCTAATTTACAGTGGGATGTCTTTAGTCATAGTCATTGGATGATGTGTAGTTATCTGTTGAGCTTAAAAGATCATGATAGACCATTTACTTGGCTATGGCAAGGGATTGGAAACCGAAATAGGTTGAGAGTATAATACAGCCTGGACAAAATAAAGATGTGCTTGAAAAATATATGTGCTGAAAATGAAAATGCGAAAAAATGAAAACAAAATGAAAGAAAGGGGCTGCTTGACTTTGTAGGATTAACTTAGGCTGATGCTCGGGCCCGAAGCAGTCTTCTTAAAACCTAATGCCCTAAACCCAACTAGCTGGGAGTCATTGGCCTGAGTCATTGCTAAACCTAAGCATCTAGAAGTCAGGCCTTACACAGTCCTAGCGAAAAAAAAAATGTCTGTGGTGTATTATCCTCTCAAATCTAGAATGTTGGACCCGAAGGAGGTGCGCAGATCTGTGCTATCATGAACCTAAAGATTACGATGACTATGTAGATTCTAATGTTCTTTAGTTAATGGGTAACACTGGATCTGTATAAACAGAAATTTAGAATGTATTGCTACAATGTTCTACACTTTCTACTATTTATGATTATCATGCTATATAATATTTGAGCAGAAATTTCCAAGATGAAAGTGTGGAATAAAACCACTTACTTGAGGGCTTCTATATTCCTGTTGATTATGAACCAAGTACATGTGGTTGATTTTCTTAAGCATTGTAGTATGTATTTATCGGGATAATAGGTTGTGTGTTTTCCAATATTTTAATTTTTGCTTTATTTTTGCGCTTAGGTTAATTAGATTAATAAATACATATTTGTGGGTAGCATGGCTGCAAACCCTCACGAGACAACACTCGTCCTACTAGGGACACCTAGAGGTTTAACGGCTTATTGCATACGCTCAATGCAATCGTGTTCCCTACGAAAGTGGTGTTTACTTTTATGTATTAGTTCTTTTAGTTGATTGTTTGATTTTATTTTATTTTGTTTTGCTAGGGACTAGCAAAATCTAGGTTTGGGGGTGTGATCTATACATTAAATATGCATTTTATTATCTCCTAAACTTATGTTTATGCTAGTGTTTGATTAGAATAACTACTACTTTAATATAATTTTTGGTTTTTGTAGGAAACAAGAGTAATACACAGAAATGAAGAGAAAAGTAACTTGAATAGTTAAATCATCATAACTTCGTGTACAAATGTCGGATTGGACTGACTCAGTCTCATGTTAAAGTTCAAGAAGTCAGCTTTCCAACGCCACCAACCACGTGCAATTCGGAGTTCGGAGCACAAAGTTATGGCCATTTGAAGTTTATGAATAGTAACTACGATCGATCGGATATCAATGCGATCGATCGCCAGAGACGTAAAAGCAGTGTATTAAAGGAAACGATCGATCGGACTCAAACCGATCGATCGTACCTACTGGAATTTTTCAATCGCGCAAGACAGTAACTACGATCGATCGGTATCATATGGCGTCAATCGGCAAAGCGATCGATCGGGGTAAAATAACGAAGGAATTACGATCGATTGGATAGCGAACGATCGTCAATACGGACGATCGATCGCCGTCTGCGACAAACCGAAATAAGACCTATTTCGACTTGGATTTGGAAGGGAATTTCGTGGTTTCTCTTCACTATTATAAATAGGCCTTATGGGAGAACATTTTGGGCATTCAATCTGGGAGAAACCCTTGGAGATCTGATAACCTAGAGAGCAATTTGAGACCTTGGAGGCTAGAGAAAAGGAAGAAGAAGATGATGAAGATGAAGATGATGGATTCTCTTCCCATGCTTGACTAAACTCCTATCCAAGGCGTAGATGAAGCCCAATAATCTGGTTGTGTAGTTTCTTTTCTCTCATATTATTTTTACTCTAGTTGGTGTATGAACCTTTGTTATGCAATTAAAGTTAATTCATTGAATTTATTCTTTGTGCTTGAGAGAGACAAGAGTGGATTTTATGAATTTCAATCTGAAAGATTACTTGCATATCTGAAAGGAATGTGAGTGTTCTGATTTGTCATATGTTAATAAAGTTTCATTGATTTATGCTTGAGAGAGATAGATCACAATTCCATATGCTTAATTGATTTATGTGGTACGTCCGAGAGGAGAGCACTATAATTTGAATTGACAGGTGTATGTCTGAGAGAATACACCAGCCAATTGGAAATTTGAATTCGAAAGAGAGAGAGAGAGACTTTACACTAGTTTATTGTGATGGATTCGAAGCCTTGGTATTCCACATATTGATTAAATCTCAACTAAATTAGTTAAAGTTTAGTGCTTTTCTTTAGATTAAACTAAAAACTACTGCTTTCCTTGAGTTTGGTAAAATTATTCATCTGTCCATGAGGTTCGACAACCCTTTAATACTCGCCGTAGTACAATTGCCTTGTGCACTTGCAAGGGTTTTAATTTTAAACGATCATTGCGCTGCCTCTATAGGTTCAGGTTCTTCTTGTATGTCTATTAGGTAGGGTTCATCCTCTGTTCCCAGATCTATATCCCCATTCTTCCAATCTTTTAGCCACTGCATAGCAGCCTCTTGTTTTTCATTCTCATAAACTAGCCCGCTTCTTGTTCTAGCCATTAACCTATACAAGAAACATCATTAGTGACTAAAAATTGGGTTTTAAGTTCTATCTATGAGTTTGCTCTCAAACAATAATTTTTCTAGATACCAATCTACTTTCTAAAAGGTTCTACCAACCCATCTCATAATTTAGCAATGCCCATACTGTATTAGACAGATTTCAGGGCTCCGATACCACGCTGTCATGCCTCGAAATCCCACACCTCGATTGGAGTGCAGAAGCCAACAAGAAAATTACAATTTGAGGTAGAGATCTCGGGCATGCGACCGAACAGTCGATTTCACCACAATTTACAATCATCTCAAAAGGATGTGTAGCCAGTTATGCCCGCAATCAGAATAATACAATAATAGACATTATTAAATAATATAAAATAAATCGACTAAACTTTATTAATACCATAATTTACTAAAAAGGTCAAATAAAATAAACTTATAAGTTTAAGGCACACAATGGCCAACAATGTCATAAATTTTCTTATTTTCAGTACCGAAACGCAATTCTATTTTTTCTTTAATTGACATTTGTGACCATTGTAGACTTTATCATGAATTACTTTCTTGCTTCTTACTCATGTAATCAAATGTATGTGCGGAACAGGGTGGGTGCATTTAGGTAAAGAATTAGCATGTTTTAAAGCCCCTTTATTTTTCATTGCACGTCCCATTAGGCTGCAAGAGCAGCACTTTTCCTAACACCCTCAAGAGGATCCGAGATGCAGCCTCTTAAAGGTCTTAAGTTTAATTCTTTTAGCTTTTACTTGGGCTAGGCCCAATAGCTATTACGTCTTCACATGGGTTTCACACATTCCTCAGGCCCATTACCATTTAATTTTCGTTGTGCTTTTCCCATTGTTTTAAGACCCGGTTCGGCCCGGCCAGTTGAACCCGGTTGAACCGAATCCGGTCCATTTTCCGGGACGGAACGGCCGGGTCATGAGTGAGCCGGGCTGGTTGACCCGCGAACCGGCTGGCATGGGCCAACCGGGCCAGAGTCGATATATAAACCAAAAAAAAAACCTAAGCTGAAGCCTCAAGTCAACGGCGACGGCGATCACAGGCGACGGTGACGGCGACGGTGAAGCCCCCAACTATTCCTCTTCCCTCCGCTTCCTTCGCCGGAAAACCGCTTCCTCGTCGGAACCCGCCTCCCTCGCCGCGTTTTCGCTCCCGCCGCGAAGGCTCGAGCCCCCGATGACTCTTGGTTCACTTGCTTGAAGGCACCCCCGGATCTCGTCTCCTGTCGGTAATCTGGATTTCTTTTTTCGGATAAAGCTGGGTTTCCGTTCCAGTAATGACGGAGATCGGTGTCTAGGGCTTGGATTTCACAGAAATTCGGTTGTTCTGCTCGGCGTTTGTGCGGGCGAGGGACGATTGCAGGAGAGCCGGTTGTTATGAGATTGTATGTATTTTCTTCTTGTTGAAATTCCTTTTCTTGCATTTCGTTCTCGTGGATTCTGCAACTTGCTTCATGATATTTGAATTTGTGAAAGATGTTAAGCATGAAAAATACACATTTTTATATGCCTTTTTACCTATTTGTTAGTTGTGTTTTCTGATTAAAACGAGGAATAAAGTGAATTTTGGTAATTTTCTAAGTAATTAGGATTTAATTAAATAAGGCTCTCGAAATTGCTCAATTTAACACTGTTCCGTAATTTTATAACTATTTGGTACATCTAATTTGGGACATGTTTTATTTTGTACAGGTTCGCGTGCTCGTACTGCTGAACAGCCAAAGGTGGAGCCAATAAACGGGTTTTGAAATGTCAAAGCGACCCAAGATCTGAGATCACGCGCAGAGAAGATCTGGACCGTTGATGTTCACTGATGAAGAAGACGGGCGCATAATGAAATAAAGAGTCATTCAGATTCTATCCAGCGGACGAGATTGCTTCGACGGGTTTAATTGGAAGAAAAGAAAAAAAAAAGAAGAGAAAGAAATCCGGACCGGTTCAATGGCCCGGTTCATTGAAAAAAAATAAAGAAAAAAAAAAACAAAACCCGAGCCAAAGGCTCGGGTGTTCTGTCGGGGTAAGAAACAGAGCTCTCTCGAGCTCTGCTCGAGAGGCCGATAACCAGAGCAGAGGCCGACGAAGGATTCCGGCGGCCTGAGGCAGCTGGGCTCGACGGCGGAGTCACGGCGGCAAGGCTGAAGGACGGCAGGACTGGGTCGATGGTGGCGGTCAAAGCGAAGATTCTGAGTAGAGCGGCGGCGGCCCTGCATTCCGGCGAAATCAGAAGACGGAGGCGGCCCGAGAAGGCTGGGTTCCGGCGACGGCGACCAGTAGAGCTCGGCAACCGGCAGAAGAGGAGTCACGGCGGTTCTGGAGCGAACAGAGCATCCTCTGTTTTGGAAAGGTTCGATTTGGAAAGTTCAGACCTTTATTTTGGGACGGATTTGGGGATTGTCCAGTGGAGAGGCGTGCCGAAGATGGAATCCTACTCTATTCGGGTTCATCCTCAAGGTGGAAGAAAGCTAACTTTGGATGTCTATAAAAAGGGAATCAGAGCCTCATTCGAAGAGGAGACCAGCAGTCCGAGCGAGGAAGACGAACAGAACAGTTGTTTTTCAGTTTCAAACTCAGTTTCATTTTTTTTCTTCTTTCTGCTTTGAATTTCATCTGCTGTGTTGGTGTGATTTGAAGATCGAGTTTGCATTGAACTGTTGCTGTGAACAGTAACTCCGGGAAGAGGAACAGTGCTTTTCTGGTTTATTTTCCATTATTCAAAAAGTCTTGTAAGTTGATTTTACCTTTAATACAAATGAATTTCATTATCTTTACAGTTAATTTCTATAGCATGAGTAGCTAAATCCCTGTCTAGGGCTGAGATGAAGCCATGATTAGTTGTAGGAATAGTATTTATACGATGCAATTGTTTTGTCTAAATTAATGCGTTTTAACGATTGCTATTCTCAAATTAATTGCATTGGATTATATGTTGAATATGATATTTGGGTATTACCTGTGATTCATCGTATAATGGATACAGCTAATGATTTGAATCTCATCTGTTGATATGCAAGAGAATGCAAAATCCTATTTAAAAATCTATATGCTTTAATGCTGAAATTTTCCGTAGGAGAATAGATTGAATTCCAATTCTCTACGAGATAATCGTGAAAACAATTGCTAATTTTAAAAGAAATATTCCTATGATTGTCATGTGCTGATTCTTATGCCCTAGAGTTTTAAATTCTTGATTAAAGTTTCAATTTTTATTTGTCAATTAGTTTCTTTTTCATAGATTATTTAATTGCCTTTAGATTAATTTCTTAGTTAAAGCTGTTTAATTGCATTGAGTCTTAGATTAGTCGTAGTTGTAGTGAATCAAATCAATTTAATTCTTCAACAAGGGTAATAATCTGATCTTCAAATTAGAATTCCGCTACACAAGTCCCTGTGGGTTCGACCTCGTAAGAATTGTGCGACTATACTCCAAACACGATTCGTACACTTGCGAGTAAAATTAGGAGACTAATTAAAACAACAACAAAAGACTTTCTGGATTCTGTTTGGAGCTGATGAATGATGATCAAACTTTGAAATAGGAGGGCCTAATCATGGAAATTTTGCTTTATTTCTGCATAGCTCTGTTTTTAAAATGGCTTTTGTTTGGATGGAAATTACATTGATCTATGTGACTAGAATCAAGTGGAGTTACACTGCCATAACACAATTGTTTTCCTATTGAAATATGGTATATCTTTGTAGATAAGTTTAGTTGATTATTGCTCTCTATAAAGACGATTAGGAATGAATACGAGGTTACATGGTGGTCTCCTGTTAGAAAGAAAATATTGGCTTTGAAAGTTACCTCGTGTTCTCAGAATACGGAAGTGGTTTTTTTATTGCATATACACTAGTGGCTCAGTCGAATTTAAATGTTTCTTTTTATTGTGAATGCTGTAGTAGCTCAATCGAATTGGTCTGTTTGTGAAAATAGTAAAACTTGTTGAAATTGAAAATCCAAATTCATTTGGCTTTTAATGTCCTTTGCACTTGTTTTTCCTAGAATTAATTTGTGTATATAGATTTTGAATCTACATAATTTGGCCGGCTATGATTGCTTAAAAGGAATTTTATTTATTACATATTCTTTGTCCTGGTTGAAACTTTGATGACACCTTTTAAAAAATCATTTCAGATAAATGTGATATTGTTGTGACCGGCAATGGTCACAAGGTATCTCGACAGCAAAAGTGTAAAAGGAAGAAAAAAAGTAATAAACTGAAATGGATTTTTATTGCATAACCTCCCACTGAGGAAGACGTCCAGCATATAAAGAAAGGAGATGGCGCTCCTGCCTAGGGGGCGCCATCTGGCCAAGCTGATGGGCCGCTAATGGGACACTAATTAGCCTAATTATTCTCACTCAGCCCGTTACCTAACAATTAGCATAAAGGGTCTGATTACAATAAGATACATAATCAATCAAAGATCCTAATGACTTAATGCTGACGTGATGGCCTGTTGGGCTGCTGACGGCCCACACGTTGGGCCAGGCGTTCACAACAATCCACCACGCTCCGCTTATCGCCTTGACCTCAAGGCGACCAGTCTGGAAAACGAGCCAAAACGTCGTCCTCCACTTCCCACGTAGCATCTTCAAGTGCATGGCCTTTCCACACCACCAATAGTTCTGTAATAATGCGACCCGCCTTACGAACGCGTCGTTTGTCAATGATAGAAGAAGCTTCGCCCACAAAACGACGGAGGCGCGAAATATGGAAAACTGGATGCACCAATGACCCTGGAGGTAGAGCCAGACGATATGCAACGGGCCCGATACGTTCGAGCACAGAATATGGCCCATGATAACGAGGTGCTAACTTGGCCTGATCCGTTCTGAACAAAGAGGTCTCGCGCTGTGGTAGGACGGACACGTAAACCAATTCCCCCACCTGGAAGGTCCGATCGGTCCTCTTCTTATCAGCAAGTTGTTTCATACGGTTCTGAGCGGCGGCGAGATTGGTTTTCAGCTGGTGGAGTACCTCATCCCTTGTTTGAAGCAAATAGTCGACCTCAGCAACGGACGACCTGTGAGGCACATAAGAGAGAACGGTAGGAGGTGGACGACCATAGACAACTTCAAATGGCGTAAACCCCGTTCGTGTGTGATAAGCCGTATTATAGGACCACTCAGCCCAAGGAAGAAGTTGTAACCATTTACGGGGCTGGTCCCACACAAAGCAGCGCAAATACTGCTCCACACACCTGTTGACGACCTCCGTCTGGCCGTCTGTCTGGGGATGATAAGCTGTGCTCATGGTGAGTTTCGTACCTTGGAGAGCAAAAAACTCACGCCAAAATGCAGAAATGAAAACCTTGTCTCGATCCGAGACGATAGTCTTAGGCATGCCGTGTAACCGAGCGATCTCCTAGACAAAGGTTTTAGCAACCGTCCGGGCTGTAAAAGGATGGCTCAAAGCACAAAAATGAGCATATTTTGAGAGTCGGTCCACCACCACAAGAATGACCGACTTTCCTTGGACCACGGGTAAGGCTTCCACAATGTCCATAGAGATATCCTCCCATATCTGATCCGGAATGGGGAGAGGTTGAAGGAGACCCTGGGGAGAAGTAGTGACAGCCTTGGCGCGCTCGCAAGTGTCACAAGCAGCCACATAATTTTGAACGTCCTTTCTGACACCGGGCCACAGAAAACTCTGGCTCACCCGTTTGTAGGTTTGGAAGGCACCCTCATGTCCCGCCATGAGCGTGTCATGAAAATGAGAAAGAACACGCCGACGCATGTCCCCGCTGTTAGGCACCCACAGCCTCCCTTTCCAAAATAAAGTGTCACCGTGCCAAGTGAAGGACGGATCATCCAATCGATGCCCGTGGAGACGTTCGATCAACTGGCTAGTGTCGGGGTCCTTAGTATAGGCGCAACGCAGGTCAGGAAGAAAGGGGCAAGTTGGCCCAGTCATAGCCATACAGGCACTCGCCATCGAGCGCCGTGAAAGAGCATCCGCGACCGTATTCTCAGACCCCTTCTTGTAGACGATCTCATAATCATACCCGAGAAGCTTACTAACCCAGCGCTGCTGTGCTGGTGTAGACACCCGTTGCTCAAGAAAATACTTCAATGGCTGATGGTCGGAGTGGATAATGAAGCGTCGACCCAACAAATAAGGCCGCCACATGGTTACTGAATGAACAATGGCCAGCATTTCCCTCTCATAGGCCGAAAGTGTCAAAGACCGGCCGGCGAGAGATTTGCTAAAGAAGGCCACCGGTCGTTCGTTCTGCAAGAGAACCGCCCCCATGCCTGTATCCGAGGCATCCGTTTCTACCACAAAGGGAAGAGTGAAATCTGGCAAGACCAAAACAGGCGCAGTAACCATAGCCTGCTTTAGGCGCTCAAAAGCCTTATGCGCTTCCTCTGTCCATGCAAAGACCCCCTTTCTGAGGAGTGCGGTCAGTGGGCTGGCAATAATCCCATACTGGCTGATGAATCTGCGGTAATACCCCGTCAGCCCCAGAAAGCCTCGGAGGCCCTTGACACAGGTGGGTGCCGGCCAGGATAGCATGGCAGCTACCTTCGAGGGATCAGTGGAAACGCCCTCATGCGAAATGACATGACCCAAGTACTCCACCTGTTTGCTACCAAAAGAACACTTTGACCGTTTAAGAAATAAGGAATGAGTCCGTAAAATGGAGAAAACTGACCGCAAATGCTCTAAGTGTGCGTCCCACGACTGGCTGTATATGAGGATGTCATCAAAGAAAACCAGGACGAACTGTCTAAGAAATGGCCGGAACAAATCATTCATGAGACTTTGGAAGGTAGCAGGAGCATTTGTCAGGCCGAAGGGCATGACCAAGAACTCGAAATGACCGTCATGTGTCCTGAATGCAGTTTTGTGAACATCTGACGGTTTCATACGGATTTGATGATATCCTGCGCGCAAGTCGAGTTTGCTAAATACCGTGGCACCGGCCAGTTCATCCAACAGTTCCTCTATAACCGGAATGGGGTACTTGTCTTTAACTGTAATAGCATTCAGGGTGCGATAGTCGACACAAAATCGCCACGACCCATCCTTCTGACAGACCAGTAGAACCGGCGAGGAGAAGGAGTTGTTGCTAGGCTGAATAATACCGGACTGTAGCATGTCGTGCACAAGGCGCTCAATCTCCGCTTTCTGAATATGAGGGTAGCGGTATGGGCGCACATTGGCCGGCGCAATATTAGGCAGGAGTGGGATGGCATGGTCGTGTGATCGGGCAGGTGGTAGGCCGGTTGGCTCCGAAAATATGTCGGCATGATCATCGAGCAAAGAACGCAAGTCCTCAGGTATGTCCGTTTGCTCGACATCC
This sequence comes from Houttuynia cordata, assembly GCA_039654745.1. Taxonomy (NCBI): domain Eukaryota; kingdom Viridiplantae; phylum Streptophyta; class Magnoliopsida; order Piperales; family Saururaceae; genus Houttuynia; species Houttuynia cordata. The sequence goes on from CM077510.1 coordinate 10,300,992, forward strand.
ACCACTGCCCGTTGCTGCAACAAGAGCCCCTGTGGCGCGAACTTGAAGAGCGACCCTATAGCCTGGGCCATATGCAAAGCACCTGGTTGGGCCCCTTGGAGGCGAACCCGCTGTCCGTGCACCTCAAAATCCATAATGAGGTCCTTAAAGTTCCAGATCACATCCCCGAGGTCCTGCAACAATTGGACCCCTAGGACCACATCCGCCCCCTTCGTTGGCAGCAAGAACAAGTCTGTGATGAATGTGTGGCCTTGGATAGTAAGGGCGGCTTGGGCGCATACCCCCGAACTCCTGAGATGTTTGCCGTCCCCAATGAGCACGTCAAAAGGCTTGGCATCGGACACATAACAACCCAATCGCTGTGCTACCTTGTCGTTGATGAAATTGTGGGTCGACCCACTGTCAATCAATACCGCAACCTCCTGTCGCTTGAGGAGTCCATGTACCCGCATGGTGCGTGGGGTGAAGGTCCCTGAGTAGGCGTGCACGGAGATTTCAGGTTGCACGTCGGGGTACTCTGATGCCATCTCCTCGGCCTAGAAAGAAACATCTTCGTCGACTTCTTCAATTAGTAAACTTCCCCGTACTGCGCACCTGTGCCCGGGAACAAACTTTTCATCGCATCTGTAACATAGCCCCTTGGCGCGACGCTCCTCCATCTGAGCAGGTGTGAGGCGCCGAACAGGGTGAACAACGGAGCCAGTCGTCATAGGTCGACTGGGATTTGGAGCAGGAGACGGCAGCGGCCCCAGCGCTGGCCCAGCAGGGGTCCTTGCTGGAAAACTCCAACGTCCCCCCTCCTTTGTCTGGCCAGCTTCTCTTCGATGCGTGCATGACGCACCACATCTCTCATCATGTGACAAGGAAAATGCCGCATCTCGTCCGCTATCTCCGGTTTCAAGCCGCGCTTGAAAGTGCCAACCAGTGCTGCGACCGGCCAGTCTGGCAAGCGGTTCGCAATCTTCATAAACTCCGAATAGTACGCCCTCACAGTTGTTGTTTGCCGGATGGTGGAGAGCATCTCGTTCGCAAACTGGATGCACAACTCATCTGAGAACGACGCCCAAGTAGGGAATCGTACCTCCTTCTCAAAGGCCTGGTACCAGACCGAAGCGTCTCCATCTAAATGAAAAGCGGCCACACGCAGTGGCTCGGCATCTGAAAAAGTTCCTTGATAGGTGAAGAACTTGTCCGCCTTGTATAGCCACTCCACGGGGTCCTCTTCACCATTGAATCATGGAAATTGGAGCCGCGCCAACCTGGGTTCTGCGCCACCCCTCTGGCCTCCACGATAGCCTAGAGACTCCTCCCAATCCGCGTCCAACTCACGCTGGACATTTCGCAGGTGCGGATTCATTGTGTCATTTCCTCGAACACCTTGAGTGCCTCGTCCCTCAAGGCCAGATCTGCCCTCGTCAGCGCCTGGGTTAAAGGAACCCAGTTGGATGCCATGTGCGATGGAAGACCCAGCGTGCAGGGCCTGTGTAGAGCCGCCAAACACACTGGACCCCCCTTGGCGAACTGAACCACCAAAAACTCCTGGTGGTGGCGGTGGAGGAGTGATTGTGGCTGTCTGGCTGGCCAGGTTCTGCGCCTGGTTCTGGGACTGGATCATTTCCAAATTCTGCAGTCGAACACCAAGCGCACTGATCATGGCGATCAGTACCTCCTGGTTGGATTCCGTCGTTGGTCGTGGACTAGTCACCTCTTTCGCCGTCTCAGGTTCCTCCCGGATTTTTGGCATACCCAGTGGTTGTTTGCGAGGAGGCATGATTGCTCTCAGATCGGCACCGCTCTGATACCAATGTTGTGACCGGCAATGGTCACAAGGTATCTCGACAGCAAAAGTGTAAAAGGAAGAAGAAAAGTAATAAACTGAAATGGATTTCTATTGCATAACCTCCCACTGAGGAAGACGTCCAGCATATAAAGAAAGGAGATGGTGCTCCTGCCTAGGGGGCGCCATCTGGCCAAGCTGATGGGCCGCTGATGGGCCACTAATTAGCCTAATTATTCTCACTCAGCCCGTTACCTAACAATTAGCCTAAACGGGTCTGATTACAATAAGATACATAATCAATCAAAGATCCTAATGACTTAATGCTGACGTGATGGCCTCTTGGGCTGCTGACGGCCCACACGTTGGGCCAGGCATTCACAACAGATATTTTCACTGTAGAGTGGATCCCAAATCCAATAGGGCCTGTTTATAATAATGTAAGTTGCCGAGTTATTCAAGGCCATCAAAACTGTATGATGAATGGCCGACCTGATACAAAATATCTCTATTGGAGATGGAAACCGCTAGACTGTGAGTTACCAGTATTCGATCCATTGAAGTTTCTAAATGCAATGAGGAACAAATCCTGGGGATTTATTGGAGATTCAATTTCGCGCAATCATGTCCAGTCATTGCTTTGCCTTCTCTCGCAGGTAAATTAGACAGTGCCTTTTGATCATTCATTTGCATGTCTTGGAAATACCAGATACGAGATCCTCTAGGACCCGTTATCATGCTGAGTAAAAATGGAAAGTATGCAATAAAAGCAGACCTCGGTAATAGGAGTTCAGAAAGTAGTGAAAACAAACATATTGGGCTATATGATTTGCAGATTCAAGAAGATTGATTTTGTCAATGACCGGCAAACATCACCTTAAAAATGTTGAACATGAAGCACAATATAGGGTTAGTCCTACCATTTAAAATGTTCACCTGTATCATGAATTGAACATGGTATGCTTTCCATTTCGATTTGTCTCCAGAGAACAACATAATTTCTTTAATATGTTTTGCTTTGTTTCTTTCTGATATTTTCGTACTGAAACTTTGTAGGTGCATCCCAATTATAGGAACTAAATGATATCAGATAATAGATTAGCTTCCTCAGATTTTTAGAGCTGTCTATGACTTTGGTTTCTTCCAACACCTTAAATTAGCTTATACTTGATTGCTTTATTGAATTGGATGCTTTTTCCGTGTGCATTTGTAGCAGCAATGGAAAATCTTTTGCCACAAGGAGTCAATCTCCTGATCCTTCTGTAGGGCTTTAAGAAAATTTTACACCACTAATCTCTGGCACAAATACCTCTACTCAGCATATCATTTTCCTAAAATTAGTTATTTATGTTGCTATCACAGTTTGTGCTGTTCAAGGAGAGAATTTAAAACGATCTGCATGCATTGCTAGGTCTAATCCTACTTGTATGTATTGTTTATATATAATTTGAATCTTATATGTTCCAACACATGATCTTAATTTCTATATATTTCTACAGAGGAATGATACTTCTCAAGCTTAATCCATTGACAGAAGGAAAGGATATAAGTTTTACTATTAAAAAAGTAAAATTTATGACGTCATCCGGGTCGACCCGGGTCGACCCACCGGGCCAAACCGGTTGGCCCGACCCGGTCACCAAACCGGGTCAATGACCGAACCGGGTTTTAAAACATTGGCTCCTGTGCTGGACGCTGCAGTGCAGGTAGTCGTCAAATCAGTGGGGCCCACATGATCTGACGGCTAGCTGCAGTATGGTGCAGTGCAGGTTAAGCTTTTCCGTTCCACATGTTATGGCTAGAATGACATTTTGGAGGTGGGAAATGATAAAACTTGGATACTCTTAAGACATTTCAAAGTGAAAAGCTAATAATTGTAAGATAAACTTATGACTACAAGCCATCAGCAACCAAGGTTTTTGCGATCACTTTGAAAAATATTAGCTGGTATTTTACTTTCTACACTGTACCAATGGCATATGCATATATGCTTTCTCGAATGAGGATCACCACACAGGTTGAGGCTCATTTGGGCAACGAAAGCTCTTAGTTTGAAGCTACTTTTATCTCGAATCTCCTCAGGTGGAGAGTAAACAAAGTGGCTTTTGTTTTGTCCACCACGCCCTAAGATAAGAGAAACTCGAGCTCTAGAAGTATGCGCCCAAGCCAGAGATCTTAACCTCCGCGACTCAGATGGAGTGACTAGTGAGCACTTGGTCAAGCTAGTCTCGCAACTTAGGGACCAACTGAATTTCAGCTGGTTAGTGGATAATCTCAAAAATTCACCTGGTTGTCAAGCCCCGAAATCCCACACCTCGATCGGAGTGCGAAAGCCAACAAGAAAAGTATAATTCGAGGTAGAGATCCCGAGCATGTGACCGAACAGTCAATTTCACTACTAATTACAATCATCTCGAAAGGATGTGTAACCGGTTATGCCCGCAATCATAGTAATACAATAATAGACATTATTAAATAATATGAAATGAATCTACTAAACTTTATTACGACCATAATCCACTAAAAATGTCAAATAAAATAAACCTATAAGTTTAAGGCACACAATGGCCAACAATGTCATAAGCATCAAAATAAATGAAAGTAATAAAGAAACTCTAGATCTCTTCACGGCCTCTCCAACCGCCTTTCCTCTACTGCAACTTCTTGATTTCAACTTTCTTTCACGCCTGCATCAGAGGATGCATGAGTATTTCATAGAAACACTCAGTAGGATGTAGAAACCAACTGAAAATTAATCAAAGAGAATGAGAAATAAAGATAACAAAGTAATATCTCAACAACATCTGAACTGAACCCAAGGTCTATACACCTGAAAAGAAAGGTCAGTCAACACAAAAGGTTCTTTGCTCTCAAGTATAGAGAAAAGATAACCAAATATACGACTCCAAACAAGTCATCGGTGTAAGGAGAAGAATAAACAATCATAATACCTCTAGGCTTCTAAAGTGCAAAGAGATTAAATTTCTACTCGCTGATTACCAATCATGTGGCTACTTACCAGAACATCCTAGAGGTTCTCCCTTCGGAACCCAACCATGCGTCTAGGGATGCTGGCCCCATCTGTGCTTACAGGCACAATGAGCGGAGATTGCAGACCTTCCGTAATATCATACAGCCTAAACATATGTATTTGCCTCCCTTCGGGCAATGAGGAACCCAAGTTCCATAAATATCGGAGGTCACATTAGATCTAGCAATGGCTCGTGAGCATACTATGATTCCACTGATCAATTAGTGGAGAAATAGGTCAATGTCAAATCGGACAATGATTCAATCAACAACATAGGTCTCAACTTTCTGAGAATAGGGTAACTCTTACCACAATGACTCACTCACAGAGTATGAATAGTACATCAAGGTCTTTAGACAGCATATAACTCACTTTCTAGAGTAAGATAGAACAACAAAGCTTCTCAAAGACATACGACTTCCTCTTTGGAATAATAAGGAATTTCAAACTCCTTGGATAATGACAACTCACCATAAGAGTATAAATAGAACTAATACATACTTTCATGCTCAGCCCTAGATAGGAATTCCCCATAAATATTAGGATTTATAATATATGTATTAGAGACAAAAATACTAAAGAGTCCAAGATGATTTGAATTCCAAGTTGAACTTCAAACCGACACTGAACGCTCTATCTAAAACAAACTGACACTGAACGTTCTATCTAAAAAAATAAACTGTTACGGTTCTCTTGATCAAAGGATCATCCCACCTTATTGGCTTACCTCTAATTGTCACGCCCAAATTTCAAAACCCCAATTATAGCGTGGAAGCACCAACACAATGAAGGTCATGACGTTGAAACCCGGGACGCAACCGAATACTCGATCTTTATCATTCCCATTCCCATTTGTCATAATATGGGATAAACGCAAGATCCAGAATGATTAACAACATCCGCTAACATGAATCTTAAATAATTTAATATCAAGTTTTAACTAAATTATTACAATAATCAAGTCTCAATAGATCAGTAACATAAAACATAATTCAGCACATAGGCTGATGAGTTCACCACGAACAAAATATCAAAGCATAATAAAATTAAATCCACTTCAATCAGCAATTCACCATCAAGCTCCATCGAACGTACCTTGTCTGTTCTTTTCTTCTTTGATTCTTGCATCAAGAGATGCATGAGTATTTCGAACGAAATACCCAGTAAGAGCCAAGAAAAACCCACAAACAAATAACAATAGGAATACTGATAATATGGTATAAAGAAATGAAGACACATTTGACAATGTCAGGATGAGTAAATATAGAGTTTATTTACCTGGATAATAATCATCACCCGGGACCATCAACAGTCAAGAGATAGATAAGCATTAAACTCAAAACTCCAAACGTACAGTGCATCAGGAGGAAAATAGAAATGAATATTGACTCCAAACATCCAGAGTGTCGGAGATAACAATTTCTGCTCTCTGTTCAGTCCACTTTCCCTATGGACATTAATTACTAGAACATCCTAGAGGTTCTTCAGAGGAACCCTACAGACCTTCCGTAATATCATACAGTCTAAAAGTGCATGCGTTGCCGTCATCGGCTGAACTACATAGGTTCATCAAATATCTGAGATCACAGAGGATCTAGCAATGGCTCGTGAGCATACTATGATTCCACTCTAAGAGCGTTCATCAATGACTCTTAGTGGAAAAATAGTTTACGTTGAACTGAATCAATCTAGAAATAACAAGGGTTCTCTCATCTAGAGACCCAGACCATAATATTTAGAATTAGACTCTCAAAAGAGTAAGACAACAATCTTGTTGATATCATCGAAATAGACTCACATCGGAGTATTTGAAACTTTTAGAGTGATCAACATCGGATAACTTAGATTATGACTCATCAAGAATCGAAACACTGAATTGCATCACCGTACCTAGCCCTAGATATGACAATTCCCCGAGAATAAGGATACAAGATTCTCATTATCAGAAATAGGTCAACCATGGTGTACAAGGTGTTGAATCTGAAATAGAGAATTTCGTGGACAAGAAGCCGTTCAAGAACTAGGATACTTAGGACAATTAATTTCAGATTGAAACCCTTAACTCACTACTCATACTCATACTTTGATAATACTGTACCCTGTATCATTAACGTCTTACATTATAGAATTAGGTCATTAATACCATATATACTTATAATATATAGTAGTAACCTGAATTAGGGTTTTAATACATAATATAGTGCTCGGCCCCATATATATCAACCAAATTCCATCTACTGCAACCGTCTACACAGCATGAAGTCTTTTCTGAAATTTTTATCCCAGACAGCCCTATGTGTATAGTTTTTAACACAACTGATATCATATTTTTCTGAATTTTGTACAATTACTTATGATTTTCTAATCACTGCTTGTTGGTGCAGGAACAGTCTTGGCCGAGAGCAATTATCAACATATATTTCGATTAATTGTTAAGTCAAGCCTAATTAGTCAATCGATTACATTTACCAGCACTGATTACAAATTCCTTAAGTTATTTACAGAACCTAGAAGGCTCTGGAATTCTCAGATTACTTCATTATATAAAGAGTTTTATAATACTCAATGCATTAATGTCCCGAGGGCTACAAATGGCTCACATATTGAAACGGACAACTAAGAACAGACACAAAACCACTCTGTTCGACTGAGACATGACCCCACAATCTTGTCTTACAACATCAGAGTCAGGATCATGGAGAATCATCAACAAATCAGTAGCAATTTCAAAGGATAATCAGTAATTAGGGTTGATGGAGTGAAATTGCATGAATGTGTGATCCAATATCGTAATATAATGAACAAAAGACACAATCCATGAATTGGATAGATCATACAAGGCCTTCAAAAGTGAGAAAGGTCACAACTTTATACACTAGACAAGTCAGGGATGCTATCTAAGTGCTAGATCAAATGATGGATTGAAGTAAACACATAATCAAGTGTAAGATCTCAAACACGTATAGACATGAGCATGAAATAGGAGATAACAATCCATGCAAAATAATCTCCATAACTATTGAACAACTCATAATTCATCCATGTTATATACTCATTCACAATCATAGCAAAATATGAAGTTTTTGTGGAAAAAAGAGCATCCTACTTGTTTAATGAACCGAAACCTTTACGCAAGTGTCGACCACCGATCACACCACTCCTTGGCTTTGTCGATTCACCACCACCACAACCACTCAAAGGAGAAGGACGGCTGCTGGCTGAAAGGAGAAGAAGAGGACGAGACATTCCACTGATGGCACGACTCCCAAGTCTCCAAAAGAATGCCGTCTCCTGCTTTGTGGCGTTCAAATAGCAAAAACCTAAATACCTTGATTAAATCTCCACCGTAGATCACCCTTCAATCCAAGGGCCACGACTTGACTTCAAAAAGGAAAGATCTTCAATTATGGACGTGGTCAATCCATTAGCCAAATCAGTTACACTCCCATTAAGCTAGGGATCTTGGCCAAATCAGGTTGTTACCCAAAATAAGGTTTGTAACTTCCCAATTTAAAAGCAACTAACATGATCTTTAACCTTGCCACATGGCGCCACTAATTAGGATTAAATTATACCAACCCAATCCCTAATTGGCGTCCAAGGCCTTCCTACCAATTTCCATTACAAATCCTCAATGGTAGGGATTTAAATTAATTAGATTCCTTACCAAAACTGATTCAAATTGCACGATCTCCTCCTTTGACACATGGCATCCCCTTTATACATGGAAAATGCCATGATCCTCCATTAATCACATCCCAAAGACAATCCTTTTAATTCCCCAATTTGCCATAAATAAACTTACCTTCTTTAATCCATCATTAATTAAGATTCAAATTAAGGATTTAAATTCCCATTGCACCATGATTCTCTCTCCACTACAACTAACCAAATCTTATCATGCCAACCATGTGCACAATGCCCAAGGCACTGTGTCCACGTGGCTCTGGATCTCAGATGATCCTGTGTCCGGTGCGTGGCACACAGATGGACGGCTCTGATGTCCCACGAATGCAATGTGCCACACCGCACTGCACAACTCTTGTACCACACCATTAATTCAACTTAATAAATCAAAGTATTCAAATGAGTCTCAACACATTGTACTCACACCCTGGCGCCTGGCCCCCACTCCTGGCGTCAGGTGCACTCAGCCCTTGGCGCCAGGCCCCCACTCCTGGCGTTAGGTGTACTCAGCCCTTGGCGCCAGGCTAGCCTCAGCGCCAAGTTGAGCCCAGCGCAAGGGCTAGTCCTTGCGTCCTGGTGTACTGCCTAATCTGTTTTATCGATTCCACACATTCATAATCATCAAAATAATAATTCAACACACTAGATTATAAGATCTCACCAAAAATCAAAGTAGGCAACAAAACTTTCCTATTTTAGACCAGTTTCCTAAAATAGTAGTTTTAGTAAACATACCGATTTTTCGGGTGTTACACTAACCCATCCTTGCTGTGATATTCCAGAAGCATATAGTCTGAAGAATAGTGCTGACACGCTAATTATTTTTACATCATATTACATAGTTTTATTTAGGTACTAGTATTTTCTCTCAGATTTAACTCACTGCCTTCTGCACATCAGTCCTCTTCCGATGGTTCCTGGACTATGTACAGTAAGACTTAATCTCTGAAATTTTTAGTGATGATACCCTTACAAGTCTAGTTTCGTGATTTTAAATTTTTCTGATTCTTCCTCAATTAGTTATGAATTATTTTGTACCGACTGTCGGCACAGAAACAGTTCTGGCTGAGATTAAGATTCTTAATTAAACTCAACTATCTCACGTACTAACACTTTATGGATGATAATATATTATTAACAGATATCATTACTCCCCTCCTAGATCAATTATAGACCCTAGGATTGTCTGGAATTACCAAAGTATACCCTTTTATCATATTTCTTAATGTCTATCACAATCTTAGGTGTTAATGCTTTATAAATAGGACAATTAATACAAGACAACCATTATGACACAAGAATCAACGTGATCAAGATCAACCAAGCATGATCAACACTTCTGGCCTTTGTATAATGAATAAAGCAACCAATTTTTGGTATGAATCCCATCTAGACCCGTAGCATGAAAGTATACAAGATCATATCGCAATATGAATGGAAAATAGAGTCATAATTCAACAATCCCACATGAATCAAACCAAAATATCATGATACTGATTAAGAACACTATAAACATCATATTAACGAAGAAAAAGAGAAGGAAAAAACCATCCTACTCTTATCTCACAAAGATCCCGCTTTTATGTGCGTCATTTGCCTTCCTCGCTTCGCAACCAAGTTCCCGCTCCAAGCTCTTGCTGACTCTCACAAAGAATAAGCTTTCTAGGAGAAGGGTGAACGGGGGAAGGAGGAAAATAAGGCTCTGGACGTTCTAAAGCTAGGGTTTCAATTGCACAAACTAACCTCTATAGAGTTTGGAAATTTCTCTTCCTAAATAAATCCTTCTATATCATGGACTCTTTCCTCCAATAAGAATGCTCCAAGATCTTCTAAGGAACGTACAATCCAAGCCTAGTTAGGATATTGTATCTTTCCCACAAAAATCCTAACCTAAAAAATCGCAAGATTGCAAGTTCTCTATACGGAACGATTGATCGGCACCACAACGATCGATCGTTGCCTGCTTTCCTCAAGCTACCGCGATGCAGATGATCGATTGTCGTCATGGTGATCGATCGTCGCAAGCGCGCAACACCAACCCGAGAGAACGATCGATCGTCAATCGATCGTCACCACGGGATTCAAAAATTCAAACTTTCATATATTTTTGCTCCAAACTCTAAATCATGCATAGTCGGTGGTATTGAAAAGCTTTTTTCACTATCTTTAACACCATGAAGCAAAATATAGCAGAAATCAAACATAAAAAAGGTCTTATTTCAGTTTCAATAAACATACTGATTTTTCGGGTGTTACACTGGTTGATGGATTTTTGGGATTTTTCACGATCCGAGCGGCCCCTAAGTTGCGAGACTAGCTTGACCAAGTGCTCACTAGTCACTCCATCTGAGTTGCTTAGGTTGAGTGGATGTTTTTTATTTTTCACGCCCCAATTGGCCCCTATAAATCCACATCAAGAATATGAAATATGGTTATCACAATTAGCCGTGTAACTCCGTCCCATCTCCTTGTTCAGTGCCGTCTTCACTCTTCATGGCTTGTAAAGGACACATGAAATAGATGTGGGGCCTGGCATGGTGACCTTATTTGGTATTGACCGTACCCTTAACACGTATGGAAGACGCCTATATGGAATTTGTTGGTTGCAAGACTTAGCAACATTCAAAGTCAAGTGACATTACTGAGAAGTGACATATACCCATTCTCATTATGTGTATTATTCTTGCATTGACATATTACGTGTAGGTAATGTTTTTTCATTTGTTAACAAGGAGTGTATGTGTCCTTAAGGGGTAGCATAATGGCCTCTTAGAGCACTTAGGTAAAAATGCACAAGATTTCTAACCGAGTGTGGATCCAAACTTGGGAACTCAGGTACTTCAATTAATTGAGATTATTTTATATTACCTGGCCAATGAGCCTAAAATGCCATATTAGCTAGTCTTCCCATTTTATCCTCCTTCAACCATAAACCATAAACCTTAAATCCTAATAATTCATGTTTTACCTACCCTAAGCCCATTTCACATTTCACACAAGCTTCCCATGCAGTGATCATACAGTGAAGAAGCTCCCTTTCAAAGATAAATATTTCAAAATGTTATCACATAACTTCTAGTGGAGATAATGAATTTGCAAACATAGAGCATGTGGTGAAGCCGCTATTATTCTGCCTCATTTTTTATTCTTTCTTCTTTTGAAATTATTCATCCTCACTAGATGGTGTCTCAATATCCTTAAGCTATTATCACGATAAGAAAGGGGGAAAAAATAAAGAAGAACGAAAAATAAATGGGTAAAAATGGATAAGAAATTAGAGAGATATTATTTGTTGAATTTTGCCATCAAATCATGTCATCAGTGACATGATAGACACGATATCTGCTTCTGAAATGGAACTTCCTCACCGTATGATCATTAGGGAAAAACTTGTGTGAAATATGAAATAGGTTTAGGGCGGGTAAATCATGAAGTATTGGGGTTTAGGGTTTCAGGAAGGCCAAATGGGAATATCAGGTCCAAAACCAAGTTATATGGCTTGAGCCCAAAAAAACCAGGTAATACGACATTCTTGGCTAGGTAATATGAGAAAATCTCCAATTAGTTGGACCCTCTTGTTCCATGTGAAATCTCTTTAAATATGACTTCGGTTTGCAAATAGGAAGAAAAATTTAAGTAGTTTCATAGGGTGTGTTTGGCAACCACTTTTACTTTTGTAAAAAACAGTTTTTGGATAAAATCGATTTTGTTATAGCAAAGCTAAAGTGTGACTAGTATGGTAATGCCCACCCCTTCAACGATTTTGTCAAAAGCCAACCCTAAAGCACATTTGCCCTAAATGTGAGTATTACATAGGTTAATTAGAGTAACACCTCCCCCTGTTGAGTCGATTACTGGCGTTACTAGCAGCCGACCGATAGGACCACAACAGAAAAAAAGGCTGAAAGAGGGAACCAAAGTGTTCACAAAATTTCACATTATTTGGACGTGTAGTGAGGCACAATCAATTCTGCTTCTACAAATATGTGGCCATTTAAATTTTCAGCTGCAACTTTGTACTCCCTCCGTCCTAAAAATGCATCCTAGAGACTGGTCCGTTGGCAGAACTCCAAATTTACAAAAAATTAGGATTAGCCAAACAGGTATATGTTAGTGTTACTCCAGTAATGGTTTCCTAATTGATTTTAAATGAGGGAAGAATACCTAAAGTCGTTGATAAGTGGAATTAGTGAGTTAATGAACTAGATTAGCTAAAGTACATCCCTCCTTATCCTACATGGTTTTACTAATTGCTTGCCTGAAAAATGAGTATCCTATCTTAATGAAAAGGCACATAGGTGTTCATTCTTCTAAAGGTAGAGACAAGCATCGCCATCACTCACCAACCAAAGGCTACCTTTTGACTGAACATTGTAGTGGTAAACGCGTTAGGAGGTCCCAAGATTCCCATAATCTTATCTTATTGCTGTCTTCTGCAAGACTTCTGCTAGTTAAGTCTTCTGCAGGAACTTTCCACGATCTTGCCTCACCACTTCTGTTCTAGTCTTACTAAGTCTTCCACTCTGTACACGCCACCATGTTTTTGAGTTTTATCTGCCAACGTCTTGCATCTTTGTGTTGCCACTGAAAACAAGTAGCCATCTTCAGTTGGCACAAAACCATCTGTCCTTCCCATTCCAATTGAGAAGATTTAAGGAGCTCAAACCTCTGTGATTATTTGTGTGAGAGTGTTATTATGTTGCCATACACCGAAAAGATCCAAAATTATTTATAAAAGCTGTTTTCATTAACAATATCATGCATTCTATAAGAACGTAATAGGAAAACACTATCAAGGAGTAAGAGTTTATTTTATGTTGAAATAAAATAGTTGTGTTTTTCATTGTAAAAAGAATTAATGTTCCTCATTTTTGGTCCCGAACGTGTAAGTGCAATTTGAGAACTTAAGGAATGCAAAAGGTGACATCATTTCTACATTGTATCAGCCCCCCTTTTTGCTTATGTAATACATACGACACATGAGGAAAAAAGGGGTGTTAAGATTTGATAGATTTTCCTCCTATTCGATCAAGATTTTGAATTTTTGTTTTGCAAATCTTCAGTGATAATGATCAATTGAAAACATTGGTCAGCTGTCTGACAGCTCAAGCTTCTCCTTTCCACTCAAAGTTGTCACATAGAAACAACTTAAATTTTAGTGCTGATTCGGTAATTCAGGCTTGGACCATTCATTATGTAGCAACATAATATATAGATATATCAACTCATGTACAAGGTTGTTGTTGATGAAAAATTATTTGGTCTGTCAGAAAGTATAATAGAGATATCATTGATCATTATTTATATCCTAGATAACAATTCAACAATGCTAATTTGGTTAGAGCATCATAATACACAAGGACAATAAAACCATAACCATGTACAAAAGAATTTACAGCAGATATAACTGAAACTACTTGTCCTCAGCTTGACTTCTATTGCTAGTTGAAGGCAGCCATTATTCTACAAGCCAATCTAATGTAAAATGTTCTTCTGCAATCTGAATACGAAGATCTGGTATATCCTTCTCGGCTTCCTTCCAGATCAAAGAAATATCTTCGTTGCATATAACATGTCTCAAAGACCTCATCATACTCATCGACACTGGCAGATTCATAATCAGAGAGCATTCTCGCATGTCAATCTTCTCCAAACTAACAAGCTGGCTAATTCCATCAGGAAGATCTCGCAAGTTAACACAGCGAGAGACATCTAAATATTTCAATCTCTTCAGCCGAGAAATTGTCTGAGGAAGCTTCTCCAAGGACGGGCATCCGTAAACTCTAAGAATTTGTAGAGAACCCAAGTTACCCAGATTGGCTGGCAAATTAATGAGATCGTGGCAGTTGGATATGCTTAGACTCTCCAGTGATTGTAGTTCACAAATGCTAGGAGGAAGTTCTTTGAGGTCAATGGAATGATCAATAGTGAGATCTACAAGTTTGGGAAAGATAAGAGGGAGATGGAATGAATAATTGTTGAGGCTTTCACTGTAGATGCAAAGAATCAGAGAAATCTTTTGCAAGCTTGGAAAAGGTAGTGTGGATGCAAGGAGTAGAGGCACTCTAATTTTTTCCAGCCAAAGGTTTCTCAAATTATACAAAGACGAAAAAACTGATAAATTGTGAAGTGTAGCAGTTGAATTTCCATAGTTAACGATGACTAGTGATTTGAGCTTTGGCATTTTTCTAATAAATGGAGGTAAGTAATAATTGATAGAAGTGAAGTTTAGTATGAGAACTTCTGCTCTGGGGAAATACATATCAAACCAGTCTGATTTTTTCATTTCACCTGATGAAAAGAAAACATTCAAAGGAAACGATTAAAAAAATGTTCCAGGTAGGAGAAAGTTATAAGTGAGAAAGAAGAAAATGACAATGTATGCAAAAGAAAACACTTAAACATAGTTCCGTTGATTGATTATGTAAAATCCACTCATAAACAATGATCAGTTTAAACTAATTATCAAACAGACCCATTTGAAGGACCAGATTTGTGCTAAATGCAAACTACTTCAGGTCTCTCAAACTGTTTCTCATTATTAAGAAAGGGTAACGAAGATAAAATACGAGCTTCCACTAGGTCAGTCTGGTTGGTTCTTTGCCCCCAGTTTTGGCGTAGCAGCTATGTGGTTAATGCCCTGGAATCGTTAGAGTTGGATGTGATTCAATCGGTAGATTCTAATGTTAAATTGGGTTTTGGTCCACGTGATTTAATCTCTGTTCAATGCCAAAAAATGCAGCTAATTAGTAGGAGTCCAACATTTAGATAGTGGAGAATCCATTACCAGTATGGATAGAAACAATTTGGGCATGAAACTGGCAATCCTCATTTCTCAGCCAATCCTTGGGAAGCCAGTTTTCTCTCCTCGGCATAATCAATCTCATTCGCTGAGTAGGCACATCTTGGTTGTTCATGTGCATAGCTAAGTCTCTTAGCACATCATGCTGTGTAACTGAGAGCTCATGGTAAGTTCCATAAAGGTCTCCAGCCCTGTTCCTGAATTGGGATTTGAACATGATCAAATTTGGCAACCGAAAATACATGCTTTGGACGAAGCAAAATAGATGGATTTGAAGTTACTTACAGTGAATCTTTAACCAATGTGACAAGATTTTTATCGGCAAGCTCAATGAGAACAGCAAAAGCATCGACTTCATCAAGATCGTGAGTTTCGGCCCATACGTTAATAAGCACATCCAGAGGGATTTTCCTATCCTCAGGAAAAGAACACAAATCAAGAAAGCATTCTCGGACTCTGCTCGATAACCCACCAATGCTAACAGCTAACCGTTCGAGCAACTTAAATTCATGAGATTCTGAAATGGTCTCTCCTCTAGAAAGCTTGTTCTTGGCAGATTCCCACATCTTTGGAGGCTGATTTCGCAGTGAAGAACCAATAACTTTTAAAGCTAGGGGAAGACCTTTACATTCATTCACTATCTGTCAACAAAGGGTTCAACATTGAGATGATATAACTAGAGAGATGATCAATGTTTAGTAATCAGTATTAATTGATATTACCTGCTTAATAAGGCGTTTATCTTCAGTAGGAGGAATAGTACTTTGGCGAAAAGCAGAAGAACAGAAAAGTGAGAGAGCCTCCTCCTCACCCAGCAATTCCACATCATGGACATCCTCAAATACTTCGGAAAATCGAAATCGAGACACAACAAGTGTCTTGATTCCAGGCAGTTTAAAGACAAGCTGCTCAAGCTGAGAGAGAGACCATACATCATCTAAAACCACAAGTGTTGGCTCCCTAACATTCTTCTCAAACTCAATCCTCCACTGAGGAATACGATCAAACTGATTGTAGGCATTAATGCAAGCGATTTGTTCCCATATCTTAAGCCTGAGACGTTCTGTATTTGCAGATTGCGACACTGTTTCGAAAACAATGCGATTCTTGAAGAAGCCTAAATAGAGTACAAGATTCATTTAGAGCTAATTACCAAAAAATTCCCCAGATGAACTTCATTACACAGTATAGTAGAAAGAAATACGCATAAGCATTTGAGGAAAGCAGCAGTCACAATCTGATATCAACATTTGATTTCTTCAACCATTCTTCATATTAGCAGATGCCAAATATCAAACCATAAACAAAAAAAAACAAGAAAGAAAGAAATATGTCAAAGAGAGAGAGAGTGGTGAATTGTTCCCAAAGTGGTCTGAAAAACCATGAAAACTAGTGACACCTGGAAGCCCAAAATGCAACAAAAGCAGCAGCAATCAAGAGCAAATTAAGTGAAATCAAGCAGGAAACCATACTTTTTACCAGTTGGTCTTTGCAAATCTCTTTAGCCAGTGTGGTCTTCCCACTCCCACCAATCCCACAAATCCCCACCACCCTCACCTCCTCCTTATACAACAAAATCTCCTTCACCTTCTCCTTCCCAACTCTCATCCCCCCACCAACCACCCCATCCCCCTCCACCTCCTCCAGCACCCTCCTCATCACCTCGTCCACACATTCCCCGCCTCCTCCTCCGGCCCGCGCCTTCCCCAGCGCCTGCTCCATCCTATTGGCGACGTTTTCCATTTGCTGGACCATCTCCGCCCGCATGTGGTGCACGTCAGCGATGAGGTGCGCCTGCATGGGGACGCTGAGGAAGCGGGTGATGCTCTTGTCGAGCCGCTCCATCTTCTTGGACAGCAAATGGCTCTTGTAGAAGTTCCAGCGGCTGGAGCAGGTGGCCTTGCGGACGAGGTCGCGGCCGTGTTGCAGCTCGTTGATGAGCCGGCTCAGCTGGGCCTGACGGTTCTGGGGGAGCTCCACGCCGGAGTACTGGATCTCATGGATGATGGGGAGGAGCTCTTCAACTGTTTGCTTGAGACGGTTGGCGGCGGCGTTCTTGGAGAAGTAGGCGTCCTTGCAGAGCTTGCCGAGCTCCTTGAGAAGCTCGAGGGGGACATCACCGGCGAAGAGGAAGTCGACCACCATGGCTGAGCTCTGAGGGTGTGAAGGTGGTTGATTGGTGAGGAGAAAGAAACGAAGAGAAGAACGAAGTGGGAAAGTTCTAAGCAAGCCAGGGAAGGAAAGCGAGACGAAATTATTTATAAGGACAAATTATTAGGTGGTTTTTTTTTTCAATTATTACGTGTTTCCCACCTAAGGGCCTTATGGAGTGGGAAAGCTACTTAGGGAAGCATTTAGGGCATGATAGTATATTTTATAAATAAACATAGAAGATACGGACGTATATTTGGAAAAAATATATTTTCAATCAGAAAAATATATTTTTTTCTATTATATGTCCTATTTTATTTATAAAATTATAAAATATGTTACTGAAAAAAAAAGTCAAAAGAAGTAAAGAATCATTTCTTTTGAAAAAATCTCTTTTTAAAGAGATAAAGGAGACTTTCTTGGAGAAGTCAGATTCTCGTGAGAAAGCTATACTAAACATGGTTTTCAAAACTGGACCGGATCGGCTGGTCCGACCGTGGACGACCAGAACCGGTCCGAAATACGGTTCGGGCACACCGGTTTGCCCCGGTTGCAAGAACCGGCCGGTTGATACGTGGACCGGTTGGTTGAACCGCTGACTCGGACTGCAGTGGTTCAACCGGCTATATAAAAAAAAAAACCTAACCTAAACCCATCCCGATCCCTCACTCCTCCCTGATCCCTCACCCCTCGGCAATCGGCCCTCACCCCTCTGCCCTCCGCCCTTGGGGTTCCTGTGGCTGTCGACCACTCACGCCCCTCTCGTAGAGCCGCCGCCGCCGCCTCCTTGCTCCTCTGCCCCTCCCAACACTGCCTCAGGAGATAAAAAGTGTAGAGCTTTCACAGCCAGTCGGTTGGGTTCATATATTCTTCTTTGGGACTGATCCTCGGTGAGTGTACTAATCCCTGGTGAGGTTCGTATATTCTTGTTCTATTTCATTCATTATAGATATCTATATGGCATCGGGGACAAGTTCGATGCCTGGGCCTTCTTGTGCTAGTGCGTTTATGGAAACAACCCCTAGTGCATCTACAGGGGTAACACCTAGTTGTAGTGCATCAATTGAGGTTGAAAGTGCCAATCCATCCACAGTTAGAGGGAAATTGGACCTTGGATGGGCACATGTTCAGTTGGTAGATGGAAAGAGGTCCATGAAGTGCATATATTGTTCAGGAATTTTTAATGGTGGAGGGATATATAGAATGAAGCTGTATTTGAGTAAGAAGAGAGGGGATGTTGCTCATTGTAAGCATGTTCCAATTCATGTTCAACATGAAATAGAAGCCTCCTTGAATGCGAGTAATTTGGAGAAGGAAAAGTCTAAGAAGAGTAAATCCATGAGTGTGGAGACTTTTATAGATAAAGATGAAGATTTTGAAGACCTCATTGAGCAGATCCATGTTACACAACTAAATAAGCCAATAGGAAGTAAGTTAAAGGGGAAAAATACCCTATGAAGTTACTTTCATGCACGAACTACTGCAGGAGCACAACCTGGTATACAAAGTGCAATGGCAGGGAAATTGGCTATGGAAAAGGCACATAAGGCAGTTGATAGGTTTTTTCCATGCATGGATTCCCTTTCATGCTATTAAATCTGTGTTTTCTCAAGAGATGCTTGATGCTACCGCCTCGATTGGCGCTGGGTATAGGGCACCTTCTTACCATAAATTGAGAGGGAAAGTTTTGAATGACATAGTGTCAGAGGTTTCAAGTGAAGTGGAAGCACAAAGAAAACATTAGAAAGAAAGTGGCTACACAATTATGACTGATGGTTGGACGGATAATAGAAATAGGACTTTGATTAACTTTCTGATTTATTGCCATGAGGAAACAACTTTTATAAAGTCCATTGATGCATCAGATCAGTCCAAAACAGCTGCTATGTTATGTCCTGAAATTTCAGAGGTTATAGAGTTTGTTGGGCTTTCCAATGTGGTTCAGATTGTAATCGATAATACAACTAACTATGTTGCTACTGGGAGAGAAATAATTAATAAGTACCCAAAGATTTTTTGAACTCCCTGTGCTGCACACTACATAGATTTAATGTTGGAAGATTTTAGTAAGTATGTGGATGATGTGAAGCAAGTTGTTAGTCAAGCTAGACTGATTACCAAGTTTGTGTACAACTATCTTGCCATTTTGCAACTCTTAAAGATGTTCAACAAAAATAGGGAGATCATTAGATCGGGTGCCACTAGATTTGCTACTAATTTCTTGACATTGCAAAGTCATTATGATAACAAGGATCCGTTGAGACAAATGGTAGTTGCTAAAGAGTGGATGCATAGTAACAAGGTAGCAAAGTTAGCAAAATCTATTAAAGGGGAAGAATTTGAATGTGTCATTTTGAGTGCGGTATTTTGGGCAAAATGTGCTCATGTCATTGCCATAAGTGAGCCACTTGTGCAATTATTGAGATTGGTTG
This sequence comes from Houttuynia cordata, assembly GCA_039654745.1. Classification (NCBI taxonomy): domain Eukaryota; kingdom Viridiplantae; phylum Streptophyta; class Magnoliopsida; order Piperales; family Saururaceae; genus Houttuynia; species Houttuynia cordata. The sequence goes on from CM077510.1 coordinate 10,320,872, forward strand.
ATGGGGATAGTGGTCCATATATGGGTTTTTTGTATGAGGAAATTAGACAGGCAATGCACAAGGTGAAAGTTGTATGCAATGGGAATTTTGATGCATATAACCCTTATTTGAGTATTATTGAGAAACGTTGGAAGGAACAACTTTGTCAACCTATTCACTTGGTGGCTTATTGGTTGAACCCCTTGTATCAATATGATCCAAACACTAAGGTATCGTCTAATATTGTGCCAAGAGATTTTCACGATGTGGTTGAGAAGCTTTACTATGATGATGTTGAACTTCAAACTACCATTGTAAGGGAGAAGAAGAAGTTTCGAAAAGTAGAAGGAGACTTCAAAGTTAAAGCGGCAGCACCTTCATGTGGTAAAATGCCACCAGGTAATTTTTCATTATTTATTATTTGACAAGTTTGTAGTTAATTCCTTAATTGCTTATTATAATTTTTTTTCTTTGTAGATGATTGGTGGCATGAATTTGGAGGATCCACTCGGGTGTTGAGGACTACGGCGATAAGGATCTTAAGCCAACCATGTGCATCTTCGGGTTGCGAGAAGAATTGGAGTATTTTTGAAAGAATTCATACAAAGAGGCAAAATAGATTAGCACATAAAACACTTAATGACCTTGTTTTTATGCAACACACTCTACATATGAAGTAAGAAAAGTTAGTTGGTAGTTATAGGTTACTTTTTTCACTTTGTGTTATCTTATATCTTCTTAATTTGTATACTTCAACTTTGATTTCTTTTGCGAATGAAGGCATATGATTAAGAAGGGTAAGAAGGGAGTTGGAATAGATGAGATGTTTGACCCTACTTCTTTGGATAAACTTCACTTGGTTGAAGAATGGATAGTGGATAGAAGCCTCAATGCGGATGAGATTGATGATGAAGAGTTAAGAGATGAGATGAACGAATTGGGTGGTAGAGTCGGAGAAGGTTATTAAGACATTTTATTAGTTTTTAATTTTATTTCATTTCATTACTTAGTTTGTCTCTTGTGTTAGTAAAACTTTTGTTTTTGTAGGAAATGGGGAAGAGCCACCTATAGCTAATGATAGAGTTGGGTTAGATGGTTTGGGTTTTGAAGATGAGGATGATTAAATGAGAATGGTAAGACTTAGGCCTTGTTTGGTACCAAGGTTTTCGAAACCGGACCGGCCTTCGACCCGAAAAGCTGGCCGGCCGGTCCGGTTCAACCTGTTTGACCCGGTTTGACTCAAATTTTTTTTTAAAAAAAAAACCTCCCCTAAAATAAAACACTAAACTATGAGTTCATCCTCTAAAGGCCTATTATCTCTAAGAGAACCCCACGGTTAGTTGTATGGGCTTTTTAGTAAAGCACATGCTATGCGAATCACCTGTAAATGAAGAAACATATCAAGTCATTAATTCTCTTGCCAAAAATATAATATTATGCCATTAATTAACATCAAGTTATCAACACATTGCCATGGATTGGGCAAAGTAGTAGTTATCGACCGATTCAACACACATCAAGTTATCAACACACTGCCTTTGACCATCTTCCAACTGTTTTCCAGCAAAAATCAGCCTCTGCTGATCCGGAGTAATGCCTTCCTTATCCTGCACATTCGCATGTTAACAGCATACAAATATTACACTTGAAATACAACTTTCTTTATCAAGAAAGCCAGTGGCATATTACAGTCCAGTCTTTCCACTTAAGCCAAAGAGCAGTTTCTCTTATCCTTATCCATAACTTGCTCTAACAGTAAGGTGAATGTAACATACTCAGTCAGTCCCATATCAATAACTCCAATTACACAAAAAGAGTGTCCCATATTAATAGATCCACTTGGCGAATTTAAGTAGTTGGGCACTTAAAAAAAGAATTACTACCCGCCTCAAAATGTACAATTCGATGGAAATTCTATCTTTTCAAATGGAACTATAACACAAATTGTAACATCAGAGTCTCAGACCTTGGCATATTTACCACCACATGGAGAAAAAAGGATATGAGTTCATACAAAATGAATACTTTAATTAACACATAATATAACTAACAAAACTTAAAAATCATAATTCCAAACATATCACTAAGGGGCCGTTTGGGGCGTGATTATAAGCAAATATCCACAGTGGATTTTCCAGATCCACTGTAGCATCCATGTTTTTTTCCCTATCCAGCTAAAACATGATCTGAGGTGTTTCAGCTGGATAGGAAAAAAACATGGATGCTACAGTGTAGCAAAACATCTATAGTTTCAGCTGGATAGAAAAAAATCCAGTGGATGTTTTGCTATACTGTAGCATGCATGTTTTTTCCATATCTAGCTGAAACGCCTCAGGTCGTGTTTCACGCTGGATATGGAAAAAACACGAATGCTACAGTGGACATCCAAAATCCACTCTAGATATTTTGGCTTTTTCACGCCCCAAATGGCCCCTAAGTATCGCCCCACTGGATTTTTTTGCCCACCACCGAAGCCCTTCTTCTCTCCACACTGGTGTCGAAGCTAGTAATTGTTGTCATAGGCCAGTATTTTGATATTTATTTAAAATCAAATTAAAACCATATTTAGGATTGGAATGATGCGACAATTTAAAATAGCGATAAAAACAAACTAAATAAATCATCTTGACCACTCTTGAGCCTTCGATATGTTTCACATTCTAGCCTCATAAAGTTTGTTTATGAGTAAACCTCTTACTTGGCTAACCTTCTGCTGGGGTGTTCGTAGTCTCCATGGGCTGAGTACCCATCATCCACTAGTTAAGTTCTCTTGTGCACTCTAGAACTTAATAGATCATTCACACAAGCACAACATCTCACACATAAGTTAGATATATAACATTATTCAATACATTATAAGGCAAAATAAGCATACCTTTAACACTTGCTTATTTTGGATAATGTCATTCTTACCCCTTCATGGAGATTTTCATAAACCCAAAAGTACTATATTTAATTAGGGTACTCCATCCTACCAATAGAGTCATGCTATCTAGACTCTTATTTAACCCACAACACCCGAAATCTGTAAGGTTTGCATATCTTTAATAAATCCATAACATTGTATGATTCCGTTGTGACCCGTAAGGATCACAAGTACTGGAATCCGCAAAAGAGGAGAAGAAGAGATTTGAGAGGGAAGGAATAGTTCTCAATATTGCATACCCAGAAGGAGGAAGACGTCCTCCTTATAAGGAAGGAGAGGCGCATCTTCCAAGACTGATTACAAGATGTGACTTTTCATATTCCTAGACTGACTCTTCATCTTCCTAGACTGATTACAACATTCCTGACCTTTCATATTCCTAGACTGACTCTTCATCTTCCTAGACTGATTACAACATTCCACCACGCTCGGCTGCAGCCTTGTCCTCAAGGCGTCCATGATGGAAATTGTGCCAGAAAGTCATCCTCGAGGAGCCAGGTTGCATCTTCTAATGGCTGACCCTGCCAAGCGACTAACACCTCCGTCACAATGCGGCCCGAACGACGAACACGGCGGCGATCGATAATAAATGCAGGGGATGGAACTTCCGAAGCCGCTGGTTCAATGAGTGGAACAGGTGTAACGTTAGCCACAGAAAGGGGATCACCCATAAACTGACGGAGACGAGACACATGGAACACCGGATGTACCAAGGAGCCCGATGGTAAAGCAAGACGATACGCCACCGGCCCAATGCGCTCAATCACTTCATAAGGTCCATGATAACGATGGGCCAGTTTGCTGTTGTCAATAGAAGCTAAGGAAGTTTGGCGCAAGGGCATAAGGGACACATAGACCAGTGAACCCACCTGAAATACGCGATAAGTATGGTGGCGATCATAAACCTGTTTCATACGATTCTGAGCCGATTGTAAGTTGCGCCGAAGTTGCCGCAACACCTCATCACGAGTTTGAAGCATATAATCCACTTCAGCAATAGCTGAACGATGGGGAACATAAGAAAGGACCGTCGGCGGAGGACGACCGTACACAACCTCGAAGGAGTAAAGCCCGCACGAGTATGGTAGGCGGTGTTGTAGGACCACTCAGCCCACGGTAGGAGCTGAAGCCAACGGCGGGGTTGATCGCCCACGAAACACCTCAAATACTGCTCTAAACAGCGATTCACCACCTCCGTTTGCCCATCTGTCTGTGGATGGTAGGCTGTACTCATATGTAATTGCGTACCTTGGAGAGCAAAGAATTCACGCCAGAAATTAGACAAGAAAACACGGTTGCGGTCGGACACAATGGTCTTGGGCATACCATGGAGCTTAGCGACCTCGCGCACATAGACCTCCGCAACCGTACGAGCCGTAAAAGGATGGCTCAAGGCACAAAAGTGAGCATATTTCGATAGCCGGTCAACAACTACCAAGATGACAGATTTGCCCTGAACGAGTGGTAAAGCTTCAATGAAATCCATAGAAACATCCTCCCAAATATTAGCCGGAATAGGTAATGGCTGAAGAAGGCCGGCAGGAGACGTGGTCATGGACTTGGAACGTTGGCAAATATCACAAGTGGATACATAATCCTGCACGGCACGACGTAGCCCTTTCCACAGAAAACTCTGGCTCACCCTCTTATATGTGTGAAATGATCCCTCATGGCCTGCACTGGGTGTGTCATGGAAATGTGAAATGATGCGTCGACGCAAGTCAGCATAATTGGGCACCCACAAGCGATCCTTCCAAAACAACAGGTTATGCCCCACACATAGGGGGGTTCAGCGGCTGGTTGAGCTTGGATACAACGGACCAACTCCTTGGTGGGCGGGTCCTCCGCGTATGCTTGTTGAAGGTCCGGAATGAACGGACAAGTGGGGCCGGATAAGACCATACAAGAGTCTGGCATGGGCCGTCAAGAGAGAGCATCTGTAACAGTGTTCTCGGCTCCTTTCTTATAAATAATCTCATAATCATAACCCAACAGCTTGCAGACCCATCGTTGCTGGGCCGGAGTAGACACCCTTTGCTCTAAGAAATATTTCAGAGGTTGATGGTCGGTCCGTATGGTAAACCGTCGGCCCAACAGATATGGGCGCCATTTGGTCACAGCATGAATAATGGCTAACATCTCCCGTTCATAGGCCGATAAGGAAAGAGTGCGGCCCGACAAAGCTTTGCTCAGAAAGGCAATTGGACGGTCCTGTTGCAAGAGGACGGCCCCAAGACCAGTACCAGAAGTATCAGTCTCCACCACAAACGGAATATTGAAGTTAGGAAGTCCCAATACTGGCGCATGGGCCATAGCCTGTTTGAGTTGGTCGAAGGCCATTTGTGCCTCATTGGTCCAGTTGAAGGCACCCTTCTTTAACAAAGCCGTGAGTGGTGCTGCAATAGTTCCATAGTGACTAATAAAACGGCGATAATAGCCCGTCAGCCCTAAGAAGCCGCGCAACGCCTTGACGCACTTGGGAGCCGGCCAGGATAACATGGTGGCTACTTTGGAAGGGTCTGTGGCGACACCGTCACATGAGATGATATGACCAAGGTATTCCACCTGAGAACTGCCAAACGAACACTTCGAACGTTTTAGAAATAAAGAATTAGCTCTTAGGAGTAAGAAGACCGACCTGAGGTGACCCAAATGCTCCTCCCAAGTTCTGCTGTAGATAAGAATGTCGTCGAAGAATACCAATACAAACTGTCGGAGAAATTGCCAAAAAATGTCATTCATCAAACTCTGGAAAGTGGCGGGGGCATTGGTCAGCCCAAATGGCATTACCAAAAATTCGAAGTGGCCATCATGGGTCCGGAACGCAGTTTTGTGCGCATCCGAAACCTGCATCCTGATTTGGTGATACCCAGAACGCAAGTCAAGCTTGCTAAAGACCTGTGCGCTTGCTAATTCGTCAAGCAATTCTTCAATCACCGGAATGGGGTATTTATCTTTGACGGTAATAGCATTCAGGGCGCGATAATCCACGCAGAAGCGCCAGGTGCCGTCTTTCTTACACACAAGCAAAACTGGTGAAGAAAAGGAACTGTTGCTGGGACGAATAATACCTGTGGTCAGCATATCTCCCACCAGCCACTCGATCTCAGCCTTCTGAATGTGGGGGTAGCGGTATGGCCGGATGTTCGTCGGCTGAGCCCCTGGAACCAGAGGAATGTGATGGTCATGGGCCCGCTGGGGAGGAAGGCCGGCGGGCTCAGAGAAGATATCCGCATGTTCCTCCAGGAGTATACGCATGTCCGGAGGAAGTTCCCCTTGCTCCACATCCCCCATTGATCGCTGTTGTAGAAACATACCTTGAGGTGTGAACCGTCTGAAGGAGTCTACGGCCTGGGCTGAGTGAAGGGTGCCGGGCTGGGTTCCCCGTATACGGACCCTTTTCCCTTTGACGTCAAAGTCCATGGTTAGCTCGCGGAAGTTCCACATTACATCGCCCAATTCTTGGAGCCATTGCACGCCTAACACCACATCCGCTCCTTTGGTTGGAAGGAGAAACAGGTCGGTGGTAAAGGTATGCTCTTGAATGGTGAGGGAGGCTTGAGCACACACACCCGAGCTTCGGAGATGTTTGCCATCGCCAATAAGGACATCAAATGGGGTGGCGTCAGAAACATAGCAACCCAGTCGATGAGCCACCCTGTCATTAATGAAATTATGTGTCGAACCACTGTCAATCAGAATTGCCACTGGCTATCGTTTTAACATGCCTTGCACACGCATGGTGCGTGGAGTAAAAGTGCCGGAATACGCGTGCACCGAGATCTCTGGCTGGAATGGGTCACATACAGGGGTGAAGTCCTCAGCCGGAGCAGGTTCCTCTTCCTCAACCTCCTCAATAAGTAAGCTGCCCCGAGCCGCACATTGATGGCCCTGGACATACTTTTCATCGCAGTTGAAACATAGGCCCTTGGCCCTCCGATCTCCCATTTGAGCTTGGGTTAAACGGCGAATAGGAGTGGGAATGGAGCCTGACAAGGGGGTTCGGTTGGGACTGGCGCTGACAACAGGAGCCACTGACGATGAGGGTTGACTAAGTGGCCGTGGGCTCCAGGCCCCTCGCCCTCCGCGCTTCTGACGACCCAATTTCTCTTCCTCAATTCGGGCATGCCGCACCACATCCTGCATTGTGTGGCAAGGAAAATGGCGCATTTCATCCGCTATCTCAGGCTTCAATCCGCACTTGAATGTACCGACTAATGCCGCCACCGGCCAGTCCGGTAACCTGATAGCAATTTTCATGAATTCCGAGTAATATGCTCTTACCGAAGTTGTTTGTTTCAAGGTGGACAGCATCTCATTGAAGTCTTGGAACTCGCTCGGTCCGAATTGAATACACAGTTCGTCAGAGAAAGACACCCATGTGGGAAAGCGGATCTCCTTTTCGAACGCTTGATACCATATGGAGGCATCACCATCCAGGTGGAACACTGCCACTCGTAAGCGTTCCTCATCCGAGTAGGTGCCTTGGTAGGAGAAAAATTTGTCAGCTTTATAGAGCCATTCAACAGGGTCGTCTTCTCCATTGTACCGAGGAAACTGCAAGCGAGCCAATCGGGGCTCGGCGTTGTTCCGTTGGCCTCCGCGAGGCATCTGGGGTTCGTCCCAAGCATCGTCAAACTCGTCATGCAAGGCCCGATCACAGTTGTTCATTGTAGCATTCCGTCGAACACCTTGCGTATCCCTTGTGGTGGCGCTCTGGCGCCCTCCGTCGACGTTGGAGTTGAGTGAGCCCAACTGAATCCCATAAGGTAGGGACTGTCCGCTGGCCTTGCCGAGCAGAGAGGCTCCCATGCCAGGGAATCCTTCTTGGCGGCTGGAGCTGCCCATCTCTCGTGGTGGTGGAGTCACGGCGGCTGATTTGAGCGGCTGAGAAGGAGCCTGAGCAAGCTTAATCTCCCGGAGCTCCTTTTGAATCTCCGTTAGGACGGACAGCAAGGAAGCCTGGGTAGGATCGGGATTAGCTTTTGGGCTCGCAGGATCCTTGGCGATCTCCGGCTCCGGTGGAGCTTCTTGAGTCATTGTGGGTGGTTTGCGAGGAGGCATGAATTCCCATGGATCAACGCTCTGATACCAATGTTGTGACCCGTAAGGATCACAAGTACTGGAATCTGCAAAAGAGGAGAAGAAGAGATTTGAGAGGGAAGGAATAGTTCTTAATATTGCATACCCAGAAGGAGGAAGACGTCCTCCTTATAAGGAAGGAGAGGCGCATCTTCCAAGACTGATTACAAGATGTGACTTTTCATATTCCTAGACTGACTCTTCATCTTCCTAGACTGATTACAACATTCCTGACCTTTCATATTCCTAGACTGACTCTTCATCTTCCTAGACTGACTCTTCATCTTCCTAGACTGATTACAACAGATTCATTTAGTCTGCATACTCTTAACTAATCTGAGTCTCTTCCTAAGAAGGAAACTCCTTTTAGAAGATTAAATGTGTGTATCCAATAAACAAGCTACCCGCACTAATTAACCATTTAGACATCATTAATAAACCAACATCCCAAGGGTGCATAAGTCATCCTTTAAGTAGACTCATCTCCACTCTTTTTACAACTCCATAACTTAATTACAACAAACCTATCATTATGATTAAGAGATACATGCAAAGTCTTTGACAAGCTTTGGCTCATCAATCACTCCTAAGCTCACTTAATTATTTCCCCCTTTTTTCTCTAACCATTGAATTCTTACTCTATTCAATACTAACATTTATGTATTTTATTTCCCTAGAGCTCATTAGATTAAGCATACCCCTTAGTTTACCTGTATCATCTTTAAAATGAATTTATGGGATAAAAGTAATAGGAAGAAATGATTTATTAATTGTAGAAGTCAACTAAATGATAAAAATATATGTGTCTATGGTGCAACTGTCGATGGTATCGTATGGTACAGTCTATTATGAAACTTCCTTCTAAATGCAAAACCTTTAGATAAATACTCATTTTGTGATTGAGAACAACCCAATTGGACTCTCAGAAACCCTAGAGAGTGGAGAAGCCGCCTGAGGCAGGAAAAGGACTGAAGATTCGTTGAAGAAGAGGAAGAAAAGCCTTTTGGCTAAGTTTGGAGGCAGGACCGCTAACCTGAACATTAAGAATTGTGCTAGAAGCATGAAAAAGAATATGTTTTTGTTTGATCATGCTCTGTTTGACATAGAATTGCTATGATATTGAAGTATGACACTACTTTCATGTATATAAGTAGTATTTCATGTCTTAGAAGATAAAGATGTGACTTTTGTTTGTGATTGATTGGATGGGTTGATCTAGTGTTGAATGATGAACATGCTTGTATTCAATTGAAACCATCAAATAAATAACAGAAGAATTGAAACTATTGAGGCAACTATTGAGGCATCGACAATCCACAATCGACATCGGGAGTACTCGATGAGGAATTGTCAATGGACCAACCAAATAGAGAATTGTAAATTGCATAAAATGAAGGATTAAAAGCACGTGTCTTGCAACATGAGAAGAATGTAGAAACTTGAGATATACTGTAATGCTATCATGAATGTAGCAATGAATGAATTATGCATGATGATGTTTGAATTGAGTAAAAACACTAATATATGACCATATGAGTTGTAATTAAATGAATATATCAGCTATTTCAAGTGAACATGGCCTCTAGTAGAAGTGAATGCACACCAGAATGCTATGTAGAATCCAATGTAATAACCCAAAAAATGGAGATTAGATTAATTGGGTATGGATTGGAGGAATGAAAGAATTTAGAAAAGACAATAAGAGATCCAATGACAAATACTCTACAACAAGAGAATTGTCATAGGGAGAGTTGTCGTAGACTCGAAAAAGCACATTGGAAGCAACACATGAACCATAAGAGTGTTGGAGAGTCACCAACAACTCATCAACGACAAATAAATTGTTGTAGAAGAGTCAACGGTGGTTCAATAGATAAAAAAATAAATTTATGGATGTTTCTATGTTTTCCAATTGATAATGAATCCTCTTTAGACCATTAATAAAAAGTATTGTAAGAAATGTAAAGCAGAAGTACTAATGTTCATCAGTTGGACTTGCTTCTATAAGCCAAATGTGAATGGTAGTTTCAACGACAACTCCCAACTACAACTGAGCTATTTGTGAGTAGTTGTCAATGAATTTTAGACAACAATAGTACCAAGTACTAAATATGGAATCTAGACTGCATATGTGACTTCTAGTAAAATTAAGCAGTAGTCTTGCACACTAGGCCCTCCAATTAGTAAGAAGAATAAAGAAGTAACATCCTTGTGCATATTGATGCCAAGATCTAAATTAAAGAAATAAATATGCATGATGAAATCTTGGATGATTGCTAAGTAGGCATTATACCTAGAAGAAAAAAGTATATTGTGCGTTAGGTGCGTTAAATACTAGAGGATTGCAGGAAGTCCCAGTGTCATAGATGATTGTTAGAAAAATACACATCTTAATGACTAAGTGGGTCACTAATAAATAGGTCACAGTGGAAGAATGAAAAATATGTAGTAGCATGTTAGAATAAACAATAGTGTCAACAATTTGGTTCAATACATAAGCCATGAGAAGAAGACTAGAGGAAGATCTACAAAAGAGAAATCAAAAAGGAAAGAAAACGACATGCTACAAGAGCAACCATGCTAGTTGGAAAGCACAAACCCTATACTGAGAATGACAAACTCAGGGTTTCAGATCCACAAGAAATCCAGAATTCATACAAAGTTATGGTAAAGTTCATGGTGCCTGTAATTCAACTCGGAGGGAACCATGAATTCCCTATGAGACTCTCAGTTTTATGATGAATTGGAGTCCAAAGAAAGAAGAAAAATTGAGACATCTATTTAGAGCGGATCCCAAGTAGAAAGTAGAATTTAGAGGTAGAGAATGAATTTCGGTAAGCTCTAGGAAGAGTAGAATAATTGTAGAATACCTACAGAGAATCTAGGAGTAGTAATGTGCATAAGGCGCTAAATTGTTCTAATGAAGGAATGTGTAGTATTATAGTATTAATGTTTGATAGAGTTTCTCCTTAGAGATGAGATACTACTCTATATTCGAAGTTTTTTTTCCATTAATGCTTTGACTTTCACTCTCCATCAAAATTTGATTCCACCTCAGTATCATGATTCTCAGTTTCACTTTCATTTTCTTCACTATTTAATTTTACATATGCATGAAAAACCTCATAATTGCAAGTATTCTTATTTTCAGATCCTCCACCATTACTTTCAAAAATTGACACCTTATTAGCTTTAATTTTTCTCTTTTCTCTCCTCTTATGCTTTTCTTCTTCTTCATCTGATGACTCATCTTCTTTCTGAGGACATTCATACTCAAAGTGACCATATTTATCTCAATTAAAACATTTCACTTTACTCTTATCCGTCCAATTTTCTTTCTGATTCTTATCATTATTTCTTTCAAAATTTCTATTTCTAGAACTAGATCCTGTCACGCCCTAAAGTTTTTGACCTTGATCAGAGCGCGGAAGCAACTAAACACAAAAGCCATGAGGCTAGAAAGTCTGGCACGTGACTGAATACTCGATCGATCTCATCAATTATGTCATCACAAAAATATGCAGGATCGACATCACCAAATTCAAATATTTAGTCTCAACATAACATTTTCAATATAATGAAAAAGATTCTACTTATTCTATTACAACTGATGAACTAAAAAGTCAGCAATATGGAAATAATAAGGTTCTTGGCACCCATAGGCCAAACATTCATACAAGTCACAACAAAAATGAAATAGTTAAATATCATCCACTCAAGCCTTTGAGCCGCCGCCGTATCTTTGACAATAGCAATAGGCCAAACATTCATAAAAGTCACAGCAAAAATGAAATAGTTAAATATCATCCACTCAAGCCTTTAAGCCGCCACCGTATCTTTGACAATAGCAACCTGCTCGGCTTCATTCTCTCTTTATACCTGCATCAGAGGATGCATAAGTATTCTGTGGAAATACTCAGTAGGATGTAAAAACCCCACATAGATTTTGAATGGATAACAAATAGAATTCAATTTTCAGTAGAATCAAGATTGAAACGCAGAGTTTACCATACCTAAACGATAACCATACTCAGAGACAACTTCAACTCGAATGTATAATATGAATAACAATTCAAGACTCCGAATGTCCAAACTGTAGGGAGAAAGTATCAATAAGTTCAGACTTAAGACATCAATAGTGTAAGGAGATTTCAATTTCTGGTCTCAAATCTTTGAACTGTCATGTGGATACTTACGAGAACATCCTAGAGTTTCTCTCTCTGGAACCCGGCCATGCGTCTAGGGATGCTGGCCCCATTGGTGCTTATGGGCACAATGGGCGGAGACCACAAGACCTTCCATAATATCTTGTAATCTAAAACGTACGTATGTGCCTTCAACGGTTAAGATCCACTTACGGTTACGATCACTTACCCTTTTTAGAAGATACCTAAATTTAGACTTATCATAAATAGACCAAAACAACAAGACGACGTATTCTGGACAGAACATGACGAGATCATCAAGAGCATAATACTGAGTCACTTAAGAGAAGAATGACATGAGGATACCCTCTAGGTACTAGCACAAGAAATATCAAACAGACATTGATCATCATGATTCACGATTGTATAGATACAACAATCTCATATCAGTTTCTTTCATAGAATGATCACTATCAATAACAACATGAATAAAAGACCACAAGATCAATCACACATCAACTTTATTGTAATCGAGTAGAGAATATATAAAGAAGTGGGGGAAAAACCATCCTACCACTCGTACGAAGGGTTACTTGATTCCTCGCGCACTGCTCAACCTCCTCTTCGTGAAGCCGCCTTTGCTCCTTGGATTGAACGAGGTTTAATGCTTGCTGGTTGGGTGAAGGAAGAAGGGAAAACACAAAGCATCAAGAGGCAGGGCGTCCAGTGCATGGGCCGGCCTCCTCCTTTGCCTTTTTATAATAAATCCCTAATCCAACTAGGAAATCCCTTGCAGATTACCTTCCCCCTGGATACACCATCCATTCTAATCCTAGCCATCGATCCAAAACAACCTTCTAATCAGCTAGGGCATCCCACCAATTAGCTTCCTTGATTAGTTAGGATTTTTGTCTCTAAAAAGGTTCATTTCCCAATTGAGTTGATCCCGAATCAGCAATTTTCAAAAATAGTTTCTACCAGTGTGATCGATCGCCGCAAGTTGCGTTATTCTAGTACTTTCGATTGATCATTCCCAAGGGCAATCGATCGTTGCTCACTTTCGCAAAATCACAGTACTTACGATCGATCATTAGCAAGGTGATTGATCACTGCTCCAAAAATCGCAACTTCCATCAATCGCGTCTGCCTTGCTTTCTCGGTTTTGAAACTGGCCCGATCGATCGCGTATTAGCCGAGATTGAACGCGTACAAAATTTCAAATGACCATAACTCCTTGCTTAAAACTCTGAATTGCGAACAGTCGGTGGTGTTGGAAAGCTTTCTTCGTGCACTTTAACATCAACTCCCAACTTCTCATTGATCCACGAATCCACATTTCTTATCTGATTTTTCGAGTGTTACAGATCATTTCCTATTTTTCTCTATTCTTTGAGATCTAAGGAATTTTCTAAAATTCTTTGTGAGTAAGGTCAATAGATCTTCATCACTAGATTCATTAGATTCTTCTTCAATTATGTTCAAGGCCTTAGACTTCTTAGTTGGTTTCTTAGACAACCTAAGAACAATTTGTTTATTTTTTGTATTATCATACATAACTCTCTTTTGATCATATGTGTCCTCTTCCATCTTAAAGGTTCTAAGGCTTCCTACAAGTTCTTTTATATCTAGAAAGTCAATATCCTTAGATTAATTGATAGCTAGAACTCATTTTGTGCTTTTGTGTCAATTTAGTGAGAGAGCTCTTTATATCATTAATGGCTTGTGAGGTTTGTTGATTAATGGTAGCTTGCCCTTGCATAAAAGTTTGCAGTGTCTCCTCAAGTGTCTTCCTGTGAGGTGGAACATATGGAGTATAATTGGAAGATGCCTGAGGAGGTGGTGTTTGTACAGCACTATCATTCCTCCAACTAAAGTTGGGGTGATTCCTCTATCCTGGATTGTAAGTGTCTCCATAAGGAGATTGCCTCTTGAAAGGGGTCATGGAATTTGCTTGGTCATGTAACACCTCCTTAAAAGCAGGAATAGTAGGGCACTCATTAGTAGGGTGTCCCATGACATCACAAATTCCACAGACCTCTTCTGTAGCAACAGACTTAACAGTATTAACTTTCCCTAATTCCATGGCCTCCACCGTCCTAGCCAAAGAGGCTAGCCTAGCACTAAAATTATCCTCCTCCCTAAGATGATGCAAACCCCCACTAGTAGTTGAAGACTTCGGCTTAGAAATATCAGAGGGATCGGTGGGATCCCAAGAATCTGAGTCTTCAGCTATTTGATCTAGAAAATCAAGGGCTTCATTAGGGTCTTTATCAAAGAATTCCCCATTACACATTGTTTGTACAAATTGTTTCATTGATGGCGTCATCCCATCATAGAAGAAACTGATGGTGTGCCACTTCTCATATCCATGATGTGGACAAGAATTTAACAAATCTTTATATCGCTCCCAACATTGATAAAATGATTCGTTTTATTTTTTAGCAAAATTTGTTATTTGTCTTTTCAAAGCATTTGTCCTATGAACTGGGAAAAACTTTTTAAGGAATTGAGTCTGTAGTTCTTTCCAAGTTTCTATAAATCTAGGCTTAAGGGAATTCAGCCAAGTTTTGGCTTTATCCTTCAAAGAAAATGGAAATAATTTTAGCCTAATAATGTCTTCACTACAAGCCTGCTCGAATGTTGCACATACTTCCTCAAATTCTTTTAAATGTAAATAAGGATTTTCAGAATCTGTACCATGGAATTTGGGAGGCAAGTTTATCATTCTAGCCTTGAAAGTGAAGTGATGTTGTTGTGAATGCAAGGGCAGCATCCACCGTCAGCAGGCCAGGGCCAGTAGGAGCCGTCAGCAGGCCAGGGCCAGCAGGGCCGTCAGCAGGCCAGCTGTCATCAGGCCAAGGGCCAGCAGTCCATCACACATTATTAGGATATTTGATTTACTGTAATCAGACCTGTTTAGGCTAATTGTTAGGTAACGGGCTGAATATAGCAATAATTAGTGCCAATTAGTGGCCCATCAGAGTAGCGCCAGTTAATGGCCCATCAGAATAGACAGCTGGCGCCCTAGCCAGATGCGCCATCTGTCTCCTTTATATGTAGATCGTCTTCCTCATGAGAGGGTATGCAATAAAAAACTTATCTTTCTTCTCCTATTCTCCTTCTTCCTCTTCCCCCTTGCCGACAGGCAATTCCTTGTGATCGCAGTGACCACAACATTGGTATCAGAGCAGTTCTGATCCAGGAGTAATCATGCCTCCTCGCAAGCAGCCAGCCATGGCCGCTGGAGCCTCCTCAGAGCCAGAGTCGACGCAGGAGATGACCAGCCCACGAGCGCACGCTGATTCTACTCAAGATCCTGTTCTCTCCCTACTCAGTTCGATCGACATGCGATTGCGGAACGTCGAGCTCGTACAGACGCAATTGAAGGCTGTTAGAGATACGGAGGCTGCGACTATGACCACACCGCCGCCAGCAACATGGGGGGGCTGGAGGCCATGGCCGACAGGGGGGTTCTCAAGCACTGGGCGGCTCCCTACTTGGCCATCCTACCGGCCAATCTGTTCCACGTAGCATGCAATTCGGATCTGTTTTCATGGAGGCGCAGGGTGGCCGCCATGGCCTAGAGGCGCAAGGCATGGAAGGTGTTCGTGGTAATGCCCCACTGGCTCCACGACCACGAAATAGCCATCGCGAGATGGATGATGATTTGGAGGAATTCTCTGGGCCCTCGCGGCGGACTAAGGGCCAGCGCTGAGCCTAGACTGGCTCGGCTGCAATTCCCAAGATACAATGGCGAGGAAGATCCTGTCGAATGGTTATACAAGGCGGACAAATTCTTCGCATACCAGGGAACATATTCTGATGACGAGCGCCTCCGTGTGGCCGCTTTTCACCTGGACGGAGATGCCTCAATCTGGTTTCGATCCTACGAGAAGGAGATGCGCTATCCCACTTGGGTGTCCTTCTCCGACGAGTTGTGCATCCAGTTCGGTCCGAACGAGTTTCAAGATTTCAACGAGATGCTGTCTACTCTGAGGCAAACTACTACGGTGAGGGCTTACTATTCTGAATTTATGAAAATCGCTAATCGCTTGCCAGATTGGCCGATGGCAGCCCTCGTCGGCACCTTCAAGCGCGGGCTGAAATCTGAAATTGCTGATGAGATGCGCCACTTTCCATGCCATACTATGCGCGAGGTGGTGCGTCATGCTCGCATCGAAGAGGAAAAACTGACTCGTCAGCGACGTGGGGGTCGTGGGGGGCCTAACCTGCGACCGTACAGCAACCCCCTACCTGTCGTGACGACGGCGCCTGGCCCAGGCTTTAGTCGGCCTGCCTTGCCAGGTCCTACTCCTCCTCCTGTCCGCCGTCTGACACCGGCCCAAATGGAGGAACAGCGTGCCAAAGGACTCTGTTATAAGTGTGATGAGAAGTTTGTTCCTGGACATCGCTGCTCCGTCAGGGGTAGCCTCCTCATCGTCGAAGCTGAGGAAGAAGACATGGCTGAGCCAGAAGAGGCGACCGGCCTCTATGACCAGGTGCAACCGGAGATCTCCGTACATGCCTTCTCCGGCACCTTCACACCCAGGACCATGCGTGTGCAGGGTCAGCTTAAACGTCAACAGGTCGCGATACTTATCGACAGTGGGTCGACCCATAACTTCATCAACGATAAGGTGGCCCAGCGGTTGGGGTGTTATGTCTCCGACTCTAAACCTTTTGATGTGCTGATTGGGGACGGCAAGCACCTTCGCAGCATGGGCGTATGTTCTCAGGTTGAGCTTTTAATCCAGGGACATTCTTTCGTCACCGACTTGTTTCTCCTACCTACGAAGGGGGCCGATGTGGTCCTAGGCGTCCAGTGGCTACAGGACTTGGGTGATGTGGTTTGGAATTTTCGGGACCTGATCATG
Organism: Houttuynia cordata; assembly: GCA_039654745.1. Classification (NCBI taxonomy): domain Eukaryota; kingdom Viridiplantae; phylum Streptophyta; class Magnoliopsida; order Piperales; family Saururaceae; genus Houttuynia; species Houttuynia cordata. The sequence continues at coordinate 10,337,878 of CM077510.1, forward strand.
GACTTTGAGGTCGCTGGCCAGCGTGTACGCCTCCATGGGGCGCAGCCGGGAACCTTGCACACGGCACAGGCGGTAAGCTCTCTTTTCAGGTTTGCGCCGCAGGGTATTTTCCTACAGCAGCGCGCTCTCGTCGATGTGCGCCAACCAGAGTTGCCAGACGACATGCTCGACCTACTTTCTGAACATGCTGACATCTTTGCTGAACCATCTGGACTACCGCCAGCCCGAGGCCATGATCACTCCATTCCGATTACACCTGGAGCTCCAACCGCCAATGTTCGTCCCTACCGGTATCCACATGTGCAAAAAACTGAAATTGAGAAGTTGGTCCAGGAGATGTTACAAACAGGTATCATTCGCTCCAGTACTAGTTCATTCTCATCTCCAGTTCTCTTGGTTCGGAAAAAAGATGGATCCTGGCGTTTCTGTGTGGATTATCGTGCGCTCAATGCCATTACGGTCAAAGATAAATATCCCATACCGGTGATCGAAGAACTACTGGACGAACTGGCAGGGGCGGCCGTGTTCAGCAAACTGGATTTGCGTTCGGGTTATCATCAAATCCGTATGCAACCACAGGACATACACAAGACGGCCTTCCGGACTCATGACGGCCACTATGAGTTCCTCGTCATGCCCTTTGGCCTGACTAATGCTCCAGCTACTTTTCAGAGCCTGATGAATGACTTGTTTCGCCCGTATCTCCGTCGGTTCGTACTCGTCTTCTTTGATGATATATTGATATATAGCTCGTCTTGGGCAGACCATCTTGTCCACCTCAGGTCCGTATTTACTATCTTGCGGGCTAACTCATTGTTCTTGAAGCGCTCGAAGTGTTCTTTTGGCAGTACGCAGGTCGAATACTTGGGCCATATCATATCGCAGGATGGGGTGGCTACTGATCCATCCAAAGTGGAGACTATGTTATCGTGGCCACGACCCACCTGTGTGAAGTCTCTTCGGGGCTTCTTGGGCCTCACGGGCTATTATCGTCGGTTTATTGGGCGCTATGGGCTCATTGCTGGTCCACTCACAGCGTTACTCAAGAAGGGGGCTTTTGTGTGGTCGGCCGAGGCCCAGACTGCGTTTGACAAATTAAAACAGGCCATGGTCCACGCCCCGGTCTTGGTTCTTCCTGATTTTAATTTACCTTTTGTTATTGAGACGGATGCCTCGGATGCGGGCCTAGGGGCTGTCCTCCTTCAGCAAGAACGCCCTATTGCCTTCTACAGCAAGGCTCTATCGGGCCGCTCCTTGACTCTATCCGCATACGAAAAGGAGATGCTAGCTATTGTGCACGCCATCCAGAAATGGCGACCCTACTTGCTTGGACGAAAATTTCTCATACGGACGGATCATCAGCCTCTCAAATACTTTCTAGACCAGCGGGTTTCTACACCTTCACAGCAGCGCTGGGTTAGTAAGTTACTGGGCTATGACTATGAGGTGGTGTACAAAAAGGGGGTGGATAACACGGTGGCTGATGCCTTATCTCGCCGCCCCGCCGAAGGGGCCTGCTTCGCCCTCTCTATTCCTTGTTGCCCTTTTACTCCTGAGTTGCAGAAGGTATATGTGACGGACCCGTCTACCAAGGAGCTGATTGCTCGAATCCAGGCTGATCCGCAGGCGGAGCCGCATTTTGCTTGGCGTGATCAGTTGTTGTTCTGGAAAGACCGGTTGTGGGTGCCAGCTATTCCGGATTTACGTCGACAGGTGATAGCCCACTTTCATGACTCCCCGGGGGCTGGCCATGAGGGCACATTCCGAACTTTTAAACGGGTAAGTCAAAGTTTCCTATGGGCCGGTATTCGTAAAGCAGTGCATACTTATGTGGCTACATGTGATATATGCCAACGTGCCAAGGCATCGTCCACATCTCCTGCGGGTCTTCTTCAGCCCCTTCCCATTCCGGATAAAGTTTGGGAGGACGTGTCCATGGATTTTGTGGAGGCCTTACCTGCGGCCCAGGGTAAGACGGTTATTATGGTGGTGGTTGACCGTCTCTCGAAGTACGCTCATTTTTGTGCTTTGAGTCATCCGTTCTCTGCTCGCACGGTGGCTGAACTCTATGTGAAGGACGTCGCCAAATTACATGGTATGCCTCGAACTATTATTTCTGACCGCGATCGGGTATTTGTTTCACAGTTCTGGCGCGAGTTCTTTAAGCTGCAAGGTACAGCGCTCCATATGAGTACGGCTTATCATCCACAGACTGATGGGCAGACGGAAGTGGTTAACAGGTGTTTGGAGGCAGTATTTACGCTGCTTTGTCGGGGACCAGCCCCGCCGTTGGCTCCAAATGCTTCCTTGGGCTGAATGGTCCTACAACACGGCATATCACACCCGTGCTGGATTCACACCCTTCGAGATTGTCTATGGACGCCCTCCGCCCCTCTGTTCTGTCTTATGTGCCTCACCGTTCTTCCATTGCTGAGGTAGATTATATGCTGCAGACTCGAGATGAGGTTCTTCGCCAACTGAAGACCAATTTGGCCTCCGCTCAGAATCGGATGAAACAACTCTATGATAAGCACCGTTCTGATCGCATATTTCAGGTGGATGATTTGGTTTATGTCTCTGTTCTTCCGCAACGTCAGTCTACCTTATTTCGGGCTGATCATAAACTAGCCGCTCGATTTCATGGGCCCTATACAGTGGTGGAAAAGGTGGGCCCGGTGGCGTATCGTTTGGCTCTTCCTTCTGGGTCACTGGTGCATCCTGTGTTCCATGTGTCACGTCTCCGTCGTTTTGTGGGGGACCCTCGATTGGTGGCTCCTAGTGCACCTCCGCCTCTCATGGGCACTCCTGCAGTGGATCCTCCGGGTTCCGGCTTCTATTGTTGATAACGTCGGATGCGACGTGCGGGACGCATTTGTGACGGAAGTACTTGTTGCGTGGAAAGGCAAGTCATTGGAAGACGCAGAATGGATCCTCGAGGATGAATTTTTGGCGCGTTTTCCCGTCATGGTCGCCTTGAGGACAAGGCGTTAGCGGAAGCGTGGTGGAGTGTTGTGAATGCAAGGGCAGCATCCACCGTCAGCAGGCCAGGGCCAGTAGGAGCCGTCAGCAGGCCAGGGCCAGCAGGCCAGGGCCAGCAGGCCAGCCGTCAGCAGGCCAGCTGTCATCAGGCCAAGGGCCAGCAGTCCATCACGCATTATTAGGATATTTGATTTACTGTAATCAGACCTGTTTAGGCTAATTGTTAGGTAACGGCTGATATAGAATAATTAGTGCCAATTAGTGGCCCATCAGAGTAGCGCCAGTTAATGGCCCATCAGAATAGACAGCTGGCGCCCTAGCCAGATGCGCCATCTGTCTCCTTTATATGTAGATCGTCTTCCTCATGAGAGGGTATGCAATAAAGAACTTATCTTTCTTCTCCTATTCTCCTTCTTCCTCTTCCCCCTTGCCGACAGGCAATTCCTTGTGATCGCAGTGACCACAACAGATGTGCCTGTAGAGGTAATATAATACACGAAGGTGTACTAGTGCGTGCAGGTTGCAGGTACTCACGCAAGGGCCACATTGGTGCATCATGTTCATTCTCATTTTCATTAATATCAGGGTTACTACCCTGATCAGCCATATTGTGTTTTGTGTGTGATGGAATAGAAAATTCAAACAAAGGATACCCAATCAAAATAGCAGAATTATCTCTAACCAATCTTCCAATGGTATCTCTATTCCACGAGTGCATGCACAGGCAACAGAAATTTCAAAGAGAGATATAGAACGAAGTTACCAAATTTGAAGAAAAATTCAATGAAAAGCTTTTTTGTTCCAGATAGCCTCAGAATACTCCAAATGTCCTACAAAATCAGCAAGCTAAATTAAACTAAGAATAATTAAAATTAACTAAACTATGCTAGAAAGAAAGAAACTAATTAGAAGATTAATCCTAAACTTCACTCCCCGGCAACGGCGCCAAATTCAGAACAATGTAGCAATCCAAGGTCGAACCACAGGGAATGATGTAGAATTATTCTACTCCAAATTAATCTAAATACTACTTAGCTTAGCAAATTAAAGTTCTTATCTGGGAATTTTGTAGAGAAATTGTAATTTAACTAACTACTAAAATGACGATTAAAAATTCAATTAAAACTAATT